>JBBPBR010000008.1:27942555-27969999 GCA_037974775.1 Cicer pinnatifidum | reverse complement strand
TCATGTGCATCAAAAAAGTTCATTTGTGTCTTTGGATTAACATTTAGGTCATTTTCGTCTCCTCTAAGGTTTTTTATGTGCAATTAGGGTTTTTAACCAATCTTGTGCATCCAAAAAGTTCATTTGTGTCATTGGATTAACATTTGGGTCATTTTTGTCCTCCCTGGGCTTATTCTTGTCTAATTAGGGTTTTTAACCAATCTTGTGCATCCAAAAAGTTCATTTGTGTCTTTGGATTAACATTTAGGTCATTTTCGTCCTCCCTAGGGTTATTTATGGGCAATTAGGGTTTTTAACGAATCTTGTGCATCCAATAACTTTATTTGTGTCATTGGATTAACAATTACGACATTTTTGTCTCCGTAGGGTTATTTATGGGCAATTAGGGTTTTTAACAAATCTTGTGCATCCAATGAGTTCATTTGTGTCTTTGAATTGACATTTAGGTCATTTTCGTCCTCCCTAGGCTTATCCTAGTGCAATTAGGGTTTTTAGCCAATCTTGTGCATCCAATAAGTTCATTTGTGTCATTGGATTAACATTTATGGCATTTTCGTCCTCCCTATGCTTATTCTTGTCCAATTAGGGTTTTTAACCAATCTTGTGCATCCAATAAGTTCATTTGTGTCATTGGATTAACATTTAGGTCATTTTCGTCCTCCCTAGGCTTATTCTTGTCCAATTAGGGTTTTTAACCAATCTGGTGCATCCAATAAGTTCATTTGTGTCATTGGATTAACATTTAGGTCATTTTCGTTCTTCCTAGGCTTATTCTTGTCCAATTAGGGTTTTTAAACAATCTTGTGCATCCAATAAGTTCATTTGTGTTATTGGATGAACATTTAGGTCATTTTCGTCCTCCCTAGGCTTATTCTTGTCCAATTAGGGTTTTTAACCAATCTGGTGCATCCAATAAGTTCATTTTTGTCATTGGATTAAAGTTTAGGTCATTTTCGTTCTTCCTAGGCTTATTCTTGTCCAATTAGGGTTTTTAAACAATCTTGTGCATCCAATAAGTTCATTTTTGTTATTGGATGAACATTTAGGTCATTTTCGTCCTCCCTAGGCTTTTTCTTGTGCAATTAGGGTTTTTAACCAATCTTGGGCATCCAATAAGTTCATTTGTGTCATTCGGTTAACATTTAGGTCATATTCGTCCTATCTAGGGTTATTTATGCGCCATTAGGGTTTTTAACCAATCTTGTGCATCCAATGAGTTCATTTGTGTCTTTGAATTGACATTTAGGTCATTTTCGTCCTCCCTAGGGAATTCTTGTCCATTTAGGTTTTTTAACCAATCTTGTGCACCCAATAGGTGTGTTTATGTCACTGGATTAACATTTAGGTCATTTTTGTCCTCTCTAGGGTTATTTATGCGCAATTAGGGTTTTTAACCAATCTTGTGCATCCAATAAGTTCATTTGTCACATTGGATTAACATTTAGGTCATTTTCGTCCTCCCTAGGCTTATTCTTGTCCAATTAGTGTTTTTAACCAATCTTGTGCATACAATAAGTTCATTTGTGTCATTGGATTAACATTTAGGTCATTTTCGTCCTCCCTAGGCTTATTATTGTGCAATTAGGGTTTTTAACCAATCTTGGGCATCCAAAAAGATTATTTGTGTCATTGGATTAACATTTAGGTCATTTTCGTCCTCTCTAGGCTTATTTATGTGCAATTAGGGTTATTAACCAATCTTGTGCATCCAAAAAGTTCATTTGTGTCTTTGAATTGACATTTAGGTCATTTTCGGCCTCTCTAGGGTTATTTATGTGTAATTAGGGTTTTTAACCAATCTTGTGCATCCAATAAGTTCATTTGTGTCACTGGATTAACATTTAGGGCATTTTCGTCCTCCCTAGGCTTATTCTTGTGCAATTAGGGTTTTTAACCAATCTTGTGCATCCAAAAAGTTCATTTGGGTCATTGGATTAACATTTAGGTCATTTTCGTCCTTCCTAGGGTTATTTATGTGCAATTAGGGTTTTTAACCAATCTTGTGCATCCAAAAAGTTCATTTGTGTCTTTTGATTAACATTTAGGTCATTTTCGTCCTCTCTAGGGTTATTTATGTGCAATTAGGGTTTTTAACCAATCTTGTGCATCCAATGAGTTCATTTGTGTCTTTGAATTGACATTTAGGTCATTTTCATCCTCCCTAAGCTTATCCTTGTGCAATTAGGGTTTTTAACCAATCTTGTGGATCCCATAAGTTCATTTGGGTCATTGGATTAACATTTATGGCATTTTCGTCCTCCCTAGGGTTATTTATGTGCAATTAGGGTTTTTACCCAATCTTGTGCATCCAATAAGTTCATTTGTGTCATTGGATGAACATTTAGGTCATTTTCGTCCTCCCTAGGCTTATTCTTGTGCAATTTGGATTTTTAACCAATCTTGTGCATCCAATAAGTTCATTTGTGTCATTGGAGTAACATTTAGGTCATTTTTGTCCTCACTGGGCTTATTCTTGTCTAATTAGGGTTTTTAACCAATCTTGTGCATCCAAAAAGTTCATTTGTGTCTTTGGATTAACATTTAGGTCATTTTCGACCTCTCTAGGGTTATTTATGTGCAATTAGGGTTTTTAACCAATCTTGTACATTAATGAGTTAATTAGTGTCTTTGAATTGACATTTAGGTCATTTTCGTCCTGCCTAAGCTTATCGTTGTACAATTAGGGTTATTAACCAATCTTGTGCATCCAATAAGTTCATTTGTGTCATTGGATTAACATTTATGGCATTTTCGTCCTCCCTAGGCTTATTCTTGTGCAATTAGGGTTTTTAACCAATGTTGTGCATCCAAAAAGTTCATTTGTGTCATTGGATTAACATTTAGGTCATTTTCGTCCTCTCTAGGGTTATTTATGGGAAATTAAGGTATTTAACCAATCTTGTGCATCCAATAAGTTCATTTGTGTCATTGGATTAACATTTAGGTCATTTTCGTCCTCCCTAGGGTTATTTATCGGCAATTAGGGTTTTTAACAAATCTTGTGCATCCAATGAGTTCATTTGTGTCTTTGGATTAACATTTAGGTCATTTTCGTCCTCTCTAGGGTTATTTATGTGCAATTAGGGTTTTTAACCAGTCATGTGCATCCAAAAAGTTCATTTATGTCATTGGATTAACATTTAGGTCATATTCGTCCTCTCTAGGCTTATTCTTGTCCAATTAGGGTTTTTAAACAATCTTGTGCATCCAATAAGTTCATTTGTGTTATTGGATGAACCTATAGGTTATTTTTGTCCTCCCTAGGCTTTTTCTTGTGCAATTAGGGTTTTTAACCAATCTTGGGCATCCAATAAGTTCATTTGTGTCATTGGGTTAACATTTAGGTCATATTCGTCCTCTCTAGGCTTATTCTTGTCCAATTAGGGTTTTTAACCGATCTTGTGCATCCAATAAGTTCATTTGTGTCATTGGATGAACATTTAGGTCATTTTCGTTCTCCCTATGCTTATTTATGTGCAATTAGGGTTTTTAACCAATCTTGTGCATCCAATATTATCATTTGTGTCATGGGATTAACATTTAGGTCATTTTCGTCCTCCCTAGGCTTATTCTTGTCCAATTAGGGTTTTTAACCAATCTAGTGCACCCAATAGGTGTGTTTATGTCACTGGATTAACATTTAGGTCATTTTCATCCTCCCTAGGCTTATTCTTGTCCAATTAGGGTTTTTAACCAATCTTGTGCATCCAATAAGTTCATTTGTGTCATTCGATTAACATTTAGGTCATTTTCGTCCTCCCTAGGCTTATTCTTGTCCAATTAGGGTTTTTAACCAATCTGGTGCATCCAATAAGTTCATTTGTGTCATTGGATTAACATCTAGGTCATTTTCGTTCTCCCTAGGCTTATTTATGTGCAATTAGGGTTTTTAACCAATGTTGTGCATCCAAAAAGTTCATTTGTGTCATTGGATTAACATTTAGGTCATTTTCGTCCTCCCTAGGGTTATTTATGGGCAATTATGGTTTTTAACCAATCTCGTGCATCCAATAAGTTCATTTGTGTCATTGGATTAACATTTAGGTCATTTTCGTCCTCCCTAGGGTTATTTATGGGCAATTAGGGTTTTTAACAAATCTTGTGCATCCAATGAGTTCATTTGTGTCTTTGGATTAACATTTAGGTCATTTTTGTCCTCTATAGGGTTATTTATTTGCAATTAGGGTCTTTAACCAGTCATGTGCATCAAAAAAGTTCATTTGTGTCTTTGGATTAACATTTAGGTCATTTTCGTCTCCTCTAAGGTTTTTTATGTGCAATTAGGGTTTTTAACCAATCTTGTGCATCCAAAAAGTTCATTTGTGTCATTGGATTAACATTTAGGTCATATTCGTCCACTCTAGGCTTATTATTGTCCAATTAGTGTTTTTAAACAATCTTGTGCATCCAATAAGTTCATTTGTGTCTTTGGATTAACATTTAGGTCATTTTCGTCCTCCCTAGGCTTTTTCTTGTGCAATTAGGGTTTTTAACCAATCTTGGGCATCGAATAAGTTAATTTGTGTCATTCGGTTAACATTTAGGTCATATTCGTCCTCTCTAGGCTTATTCTTGTCCAATTAGGGTTTTTAACCAATCTTGTGCATCCAATAAGTTCATTTGTGTCATTGGATGAACATTTAGGTCATTTTCGTTCTCCCTATGCTTATTTATGTGCAATTAGGGTTTTTAACCAATCTTGTGCATCCAATATTATCATTTGTGTCATTGGATTAACATTTAGGTCATTTTCGTCCTCCCTAGGTTTATTCTTGTCCAATTAGGGTTTTTAACCAATCTAGTGCTCCCAATAGGTGTGTTTATGTCACTGGATTAACATTTAGGTCATTTTCGTCCTCCCTAGGCTTATTCTTGTCCAATTAGGGTTTTTAACCTATCTTGTGCTTCCAATAAGTTCATTTGTGTCATTGGATGAACATTTAGGTCATTTTCGTTCTCCCTAGGCCTTTTCTTGTGCAATTAGGGTTTTTAACCAATCTAGGGCATCCAATAAGTTCATTTGTGTCATTGGGTTAACATTTAGGTCATATTCGTCCTCTCTAGGCTTATTCTTGTCCAATTAGGGTTTTTAACCAATCTTGTGCATCCAATAAGTTCATTTGTGTCATTGGATGAACATTTAGGTCATTTTCGTTCTCCCTATGCTTATTTATGTGCAATTAGGGTTTTTAACCAATCTTGTGCATCCAATATTATCATTTGTGTCATTGGATTAACATTTAGGTCATTTTCGTCCTCCCTAGGTTTATTCTTGTCCAATTAGGGTTTTTAACCAATCTAGTGCACCCAATAGGTGTGTTTATGTCACTGGATTAACATTTAGGTCATTTTCGTCCTCCCTAGGCTTATTCTTGTCCAATTAGGGATTTTAACCAATCTTGTGCATCCAATAAGTTCATTTGGGTCATTCGATTAACATTTAGGTCATTTTCGTCCTCCCTAGGCTTATTCTTGTCCAATTAGGGGTTTTAACCAATCTGGTGCATCCAATAAGTTCATTTGTGTCATTGGATTAACATTTAGGTCATTTTCGTTCTCCCTAGGCTTATTTATGTGCAATTAGGGTTTTTAACCAATGTTGTGCATCCAAAAAGTTCATTTGTGTCATTGGATTAAATTTAGGTCATTCTCGTCCTCCCTAGGGTTATTTATGGGCAATTATTGTTTTTAACCAATCTTGTGCATCCAATAAGTTCATTTGTGTCATTGGATTAACATTTAGGTCATTTTCGTTCTCCCTAGGCCTTTTCTTGTGCAATTAGGGTTTTTAACCAATCTTGGGCATCCAACAAGTTCATTTGTGTCATTGGGTTAACATTTAGGTCATATTCGTCCTCTCTAGGCTTATTCTTGTCCAATTAGGGTTTTTAACCATTCTTGTGCATCCAATAAGTTCATTTGTGTCATTGGATGAACATTTAGGTCATTTTCGTTCTCCCTATGCTTATTTATGTGCAAGTAGGGTTTTTAACCAATCTTGTGCATCCAATATTATCATTTGTGTCATTGGATTAACATTTAGGTCATTTTCGTCCTCCCTAGGCTTATTATTGTGCAATTAGGGTTTTTAACCAATCTTGTGCATCCAAAAAGTTTATTTGTGTCATTGGATTAACATTTAGGTCATTTTCGTCCTCTCTAGGCTTATTTATGTGCAATTAGGGTTATTAACCAATCTTGTGCATCCAAAAAGTTCATTTGTGTCTTTGAATTGACATTTAGGTCATTTTCGGCCTCTCTAGGGTTATTTTTGTGTAATTAGGGTTTTTAACCAATCTGGTGCATCCAATAAGTTCATTTGTGTCATTGGATGAACATTTAGGTCATTTTCGTTCTCCCTATGCTTATTTATGGGCAATTAGGGTTTTTAACCAATCTTGTGCATCCAATATTATCATTTGTGTCATTGGATTAACATTTAGGTCATTTTCGTCCTCCCTAGGTTTATTCTTGTCCAATTAGGGTTTTTAACCAATCTAGTGCACCCAATAGGTGTGTTTATGTCACTGGATTAACATTTAGGTCATTTTCGTCCTCCCTAGGCTTATTCTAGTCCAATTATGGATTTTAACCAATCTTGTGCATCCAATAAGTTCATTTGGGTCATTCGATTAACATTTAGGTCATTTTCGTCCTCCCTAGGCTTATTCTTGTCCAATTAGGGTTTTTAACCAATCAGGTGCATCCAATAAGTTCATTTGTGTCATTGGATTAACATTTAGGTCATTTTCGTTCTACCTAGGCTTATTTATGTGCAATTAGGGTTTTTAACCAATGTTGTGCATCCAAAAAGTTCATTTGTGTCATTGGATTAAATTTAGGTCATTCTCGTCCTCCCTAGGGTTATTTATGGGAAATTATTGTTTTTAACCAATCTTGTGCATCCAATAAGTTCATTTGTGTCATTGGATTAACATTTAGGTCATTTTCGTTCTCCCTAGGCCTTTTCTTGTGCAATTAGGGTTTTTAACCAATCTTGGGCATCCAACAAGTTCATTTGTGTCATTGGGTTAACATTTAGGTCATATTCGTCCTCTCTAGGCTTATTCTTGTCCAATTAGGGTTTTTAACCATTCTTGTGCATCCAATAAGTTCATTTGTGTCATTGGATGAACATTTAGGTCATTTTCGTTCTCCCTATGCTTATTTATGTGCAATTAGGGTTTTTAACCAATCTTGTGCATCCAATATTATCATTTGTGTCATTGGATTAACATTTAGGTCATTTTCCTCCTCCCTAGGCTTATTATTGTGCAATTAGGGTTTTTAACCAATCTTGTGCATCCAAAAAGTTTATTTGTGTCATTGGATTAACATTTAGGTCATTTTCGTCCTCTCTAGGATTATTTATGTGCAATTAGGGTTATTAACCAATCTTGTGCATCCAAAAAGTTCATTTGTGTCTTTGAATTGACATTTAGGTCATTTTCGGCCTCTCTAGGGTTATTTTTGTGTAATTAGGGTTTTTAACCAATCTGGTGCATCCAATAAGTTCATTTGTGTCATTGGATGAACATTTAGGTCATTTTCGTTCTCCCTATGCTTATTTATGTGCAATTAGGGTTTTTAACCAATCTTGTGCATCCAATATTATCATTTGTGTCATTGGATTAACATTTAGGTCATTTTCGTCCTCCCTAGGCTTATTCTTGTCCAATTAGGGATTTTAACCAATCTAGTGCACCCAATAGGTGTGTTTATGTCACTCGATTAACAATTAGGTCATTTTCGTCCTCCCTAGGCTTATTCTTGTCCAATTATGGTTTTTAACCAATCTTGTGCTTCCAATAAGTTCATTTGTGTCATTGGATGAACATTTAGGTCATTTTCGTTCTCCCTAGGCCTTTTCTTGTGCAATTAGGGTTTTTAACCAATCTTGGGCATCCAATAAGTTCATATGTGTCATTGGGTTAACATTTAGGTCATATTCGTCCTCTCTAGGCTTATTCTTGTCCAATTAGGGATTTTAACCATTCTTGTGCATCCAATAAGTTCATTTGTATCATTGGATGAACATTTAGGTCATTTTCGTTCTCCCTATGCTTATTTATGTGCAATTAGGGTTTTTAACCAATCTTGTGCATCCAATACTATCATTTGTGTCATTGGATTAACATTTAGGTCATTTTCGTCCTCCCAAGGTTTATTCTTGTCCAATTAGGGTTTTTAACCAATCTCGTGCACCCAATAGGTGTGTTTAGTTCACTGGATTAACATTTAGGTCATTTTCGTCCTCTCTAGGCTTATTTATGTGCAATTAGGGTTATTAACCAATCTTGTGCATCCAAAAAGTTCATTTGTGTCTTTGAATTGACATTTAGGTCATTTTCGGCCTCTCTAGGGTTATTTATGTGTAATTAGGGTTTTTTACCAATCTTGTGCATCCAATAAGTTCATTTGTGTCACTGGATTAACATTTATGGCATTTTCGTCCTCCCTAGGCTTATTCTTGTGCAATTAGGGTTTTGAACCAATCTTGTGCATCCAAAAAGTTCATTTGTGTCATTGGATTAACATTTATGTCATTTTCGTCCTCCCTAGGGTTATTTATGTGCAATTAGGGTTTTTAACCAATCTTGTGCATCCAAAAAGTTCATTTGTGTCTTTTGATTAACATTTAGGTCATTTTCGTCCTCTCTAGGGTTATTTATGTGCAATTAGGGTTTTTAACCAATCTTGTGCATCCAATGAGTTCATTTGTGTCTTTGAATTGACATTTAGGTCATTTTCATCTTCCCTAAGCTTATCCTTGTGCAATTAGGGTTTTTAACCAATCTTGTGGATCCAATAAGTTCATTTGTGTCATTGGATTATCATTTATGGCATTTTCGTCCTCCCTAGGGTTATTTATGTGCAATTAGGGTTTTTAACCAATCTTGTGCATCCAATAAGTTCATTTGTGTCATTGGATGAACATTTAGGTCATTTTCGTCCTCCCTAGGCTTATTCTTGTGCAATTAGGGTTTTTAACCAATCTTGTGCATCCAATAAGTTCATTTGTGTCATTGGAGTAACATTTAGGTCATTTTTATCCTCACTGGGCTTATTCTTGTCTAATTAGGGTTTTTAACCAATCTTGTGCATCCAAAAAGTTTATTTGTGTCTTTGGATTAACATTTAGGTCATTTTCGTCCTCTCTAGGGTTACTTATGTGCAATTAGGGTTTTTAACCAATCTTGTACATTAATGAGTTCATTAATGACTTTGAATTGACATTTAGGTTATTTTCGTCCTCCCTAAGCTTATCGTTGTTCAATTAGGGTTTTTAACCAATCTTGTGCATCCAATAAGTTCATTAGTGTCATTGGATTAACATTTATGGCATTTTCGTCCTCCCTAGGCTTATTCTTGTGCAATTAGGGTTTTTAACCAATGTTGTGCATCCAAAAAGTTCATTTCTGTCTTTAGATTAACATTTAGGTCATTTTCGTCTCCTCTAGGGTTATTTATGTGCAATTAGGGTTTTTAACCAATCTTGTGCATCCAAAAAGTTAATTTGTGTCATTGGATTAACATTTAGGTCATATGCGTCCTCTCTAGGCTTATTCTTGTCCAATTAGGGTTTTTAAACAATCATGTGCATCAAATAAGTTCATTTGTGTTATTGGATGAACATTTAGGTTATTTTTGTCCTCCCTAGGCTTTTTCTTGTGCAATTAGGGTTTTTAACCAATCTTGGGCATCCAATAAGTTCATTTGTGTCATTGGGTTAACATTTAGGTCATATTCGTCCTCTCTAGGCTTATTCTTGTCCAATTAGGGTTTTTAACCAATCTTGTGCATCCAATAAGTTCATTTGTGTCATTGGATGAACATTTAGGTCATTTTCGTTCTCCCTATGCTTATTTATGAGCAATTAGGGTTTTTAACCAATCTTGTGCATCCAATATTATCATTTGTGTCATTGGATTAACATTTAGGTCATTTTCGTCCTCCCTAGGCTTATTCTTGTCCAATTAGGGTTTTTAAGCAATCTAGTGCACCCAATAGGTGTGTTTATGTCACTGGATTAACATTTAGGTCATTTTAGTCCTCCCTAGGCTTATTCTTGTCCAATTAGGGTTTTTAACCAATCTTGTGCATCCAATAAGTTCATTTGTGTCATTCGATTAACATTTAGGTCATTTTCGTCCTCCGTAGGCTTATTCTTGTCCAATTAGGGTTTTTAACCAATCTGGTGCATCCAATAAGTTCATTTGTGTCATTGGATTAACATTTAGGTCATTTTCGTTCTCCCTAGGCTTATTTATGTGCAATTAGGGTTTTTAACCAATGTTGTGCATCCAAAAAGTTCATTTGTGTCATTGGATTAACATTTAGGTCATTTTCGTCCTCCCTAGGGTTATTTATGGGCAATTATGGTTTTTAACCAATCTTGTGCATCCAATAAGTTCATTTGTGTCATTGGATTAACATTTAGGTCATTTTCGTCCTCCCTAGGGTTATTTATGGGCAATTAGGGTTTTTAACAAATCTTGTGCATCCAATGAGTTCATGTGTGTCTTTTGATTAACATTTTGGTCATTTTTGTCCTCTCTAGGGTTATTTATGTGCAATTATGGTCTTTAACCAGTCATGTGCATCCAAAAAGTGCATTTGTGTCTTTGGATTAACATTTAGGTCATTTTCGTCTCCTCTAAGGTTATTTATGTGCAATTAGGGTTTTTAACCAATCTTGTGCATCCAAAAAGTTCATTTGTGTCATTGGATTAACATTTAGGTCATATTCGTCCACTCTAGGTTTATTATTGTCCAATTAGTGTTTTTAAACAATCTTGTGCATAATAAGTTCATTTGTGTTATTGGATGAATATTTAGGTCATTTTCGTCCTCCCTAGGCTTTTTCTTGTGCAATTAGGGTTTTTAACCAATCTTGGGCATCCAATAAGTTCATTTGTGTCATTGGGTTAACATTTAGGTCATATTCGTCCTCTCTAGGCTTATTCTTGTCCAATTAGGGTTTTTAACCAATCTTGTGCATCCAATAAGTTCATTTGTGTCATTGGATGAACATTTAGGTCATTTTCGTTCTCCCTATGCTTATTTATGAGCAATTAGGGTTTTTAACCAATCTTGTGCATCCAATATTATCATTTGTGTCATTGGATTAACATTTAGGTCATTTTCGTCCTCCCTAGGCTTATTCTTGTCCAATTAGGGTTTTTAAGCAATCTAGTGCACCCAATAGGTGTGTTTATGTCACTGGATTAACATTTAGGTCATTTTCGTCCTCCCTAGGCTTATTCTTGTCCAATTAGGGTTTTTAACCAATCTTGTGCATCCAAAAAGTTCATTTGTGTCATTGGATTAACATTTAGGTCATATTCGTCCACTCTAGGTTTATTATTGTCCAATTAGTGTTTTTAAACAATCTTGTGCATAATAAGTTCATTTGTGTCATTGGATTAACATATAGGTCATATTCGTCCTCTCTAGGCTTATTCTTGTCCAATTAGGGTTTTTAACCAATCTTGGGCATCCAATAAGTTCATTTGTGTTATTGGATGAACATTTAGGTCATTTTCGTCCTCCTTAGGCTTTTTCTTGTGCAATTAGGGTTTTTAACCAATCTTGGGCATCCAATAAGTTCATTTGTGTCATTCGGTTAACATTTAGGTCATATTCGTCCTCTCTAGGCTTATTCTTGTCCAATTAAGGTTTTTAACCAATCTTGTGCATCCAATAAGTTCATTTGTGTCATTGGTTGAACATTTAGGTCATTTTCGTTCTCCCTATGCTTATTTATATGCAATTAGGGTTTTTAACCAATCTTGTGCATCCAATATTATCATTTTTGTCATTGGATTAACATTTAGGTCATTTTCGTCCACCCTAGGCTTATTCTTGTCCAATTAGGGTTTTTAACCAATCTAGTGCACCCAATAGGTGTGTTTATGTCACTGGATTAACATTTAGGTCATTTTAGTCCTCCCTAGGCTTATTCTTGTCCAATTAGGGTTTTTAACAAATCTTGTGCTTCCAATAAGTTCATTTGTGTCATTGGATGAACATTTAGGTCATTTTCGTTCTCCCTAGGCCTTTTCTTGTGCAATTAGGGTTTTTAACCAATCTTGGGCATCCAATAAGTTCATTTGTGTCATTGGGTTAACATTTAGGTCATATTCGTCCTCTCTAGGCTTATTCTTGTCCAATTAGGGTTTTTAACCAATCTTGTGCATCCAATAAGTTCATTTGTGTCATTGGATGAACATTTAGGTCATTTTCGTTCTCCCTATGCTTATTTATGTGCAATTAGGGTTTTTAACCAATCTTGTGCATCCAATAAGTTCATTTGTGTCATTCGATTAACATTTAGGTCATTTTCGTCCTCCCTAGGCTTATTCTTGTCCAATTAGGGTTTTTAACCAATCTGGTGCATCCAATAAGTTCATTTGTGTCACTGGATTAACATTTATGGCATTTTCGTCCTCCCTAGGCTTATTCTTGTGCAATTAGGGTTTTTAACCAATGTTGTGCATCCAAAAAGTTCATTTGTGTCATTGGATTAACATTTATGTCATTTTCGTCCTCCCTAGGGTTATTTATGTGCAATTAGGGTTTTTAACCAATCTTGTGCATCCAAAAAGTTCATTTGTGTCTTTTGACTAACATTTAGGTCATTTTCGTCCTCTCTAGGGTTATTTATGTGCAATTAGGGTTTTTAACCAATCTTGTGCATCCAATGAGTTCATTTGTGTCTTTGAATTGACATTTAGGTCATTTTCATCCTCCCTAAGCTTATCCTTGTGCAATTAGGGTTTTTAACCAATCTTGTGGATCTAATAAGTTCATTTGTGTCATTGGATTATCGTTTATTGCATTTTCGTCCTCCCTAGGGTTATTTATGTGCAATTAGGGTTTTTAACCAATCTTGTGCATCCAATAAGTTCATTTGTGTCATTGGATGAACATTTAGGTCATTTTCGTCCTCCCTAGGCTTATTCTTGTGCAATTAGGGTTTTTAACCAATCTTGTGCATCCAATAAGTTCATTTGTGTCATTGGAGTAACATTTAGGTCATTTTTGTCCTCACTGGGCTTATTCTTGTCTAATTAGGGTTTTTAACCAATCTTGTGCATCCAAAAAGTTCATTTGTGTCTTTGGATTAACATTTAGGTCATTTTCGTCCTTTCTAGGGTTATTTATGTGCAATTAGGGTTTTTAACCAATCTTGTACATTAATGAGTTCATTAGTGTCTTTGAATTGACATTTAGGTCATTTTCGTCCTCCCTAAGCTTATCGTTGCTCAATTAGGGTTTTTAACCAATCTTGTGCATGCAATAAGTTCATTTGTGTCATTGGATTAACATTTATGGCATTTTCGTCCTCCCTAGGCTTATTCTTGTGCAATTAGGGTTTTTAACCAATGTTGTGCATCCAAAAAGTTCATTTCTGTCTTTAGATTAACATTTAGGTCATTTTCTTCTCCTCTAGGGTTATTTATGTGCAATTAGGGTTTTTAACCAATCTTGTGCATCCAAAAAGTTAATTTGTGTCATTGGATTAACATTTAGGTCATATTCGTCCTCTCTAGGCTTATTCTTGTCCAATTAGGGTTTTTAAACAATCTTGTGCATCCAATAAGTTCATTTGTGTTATTGGATGAACATTTAGGTTATTTTTGTCCTCCCTAGGCTTTTTCTTGTGCAATTAGGGTTTTTAACCAATCTTGGGCATCCAATAAGTTCATTTGTGTCACTGGATTAACATTTATGGCATTTTCGTCCTCCCTAGGCTTTTTCTTGTGCAATTAGGGTTTTTACCCAATGTTGTGCATCCAAAAAGTTCATTTGTGTCATTGGATTAACATTTAGGTCATTTTCGCCCTCCCTAGGGTTATTTATGGGCAATTATGGTTTTTAACCAATCTTGTGCATCCAATAAGTTCATTTGTGTCATTGGATTAACATTTAGGTCATTATCGTCCTCCCTAGGGTTATTTATGGGCAATTAGGGATTTTAACAAATCTTGTGCATCCAATGAGTTCATGTGTGTCTTTTGATTAACATTTAGGTCATTTTCGTCCTCTCTAGGGTTATTTATGTGCAATTATGGTCTTTAACCAGTCATGTGCATCCAAAAAGTTCATTTGTGTCTTTGGATTAACATTTAGATCATTTTCGTCTCCTCTAAGGTTATTTATGTGCAATTAGGGTTTTTAACCAATCTTGTGCATCCAAAAAGTTAATTTGTGTCATTGGATTAACATTTAGGTCATATTCGTCCACTCTAGGTTTATTATTGTCCAATTAGTGTTTTTAATTAATCTTATGCATAATAAGTTCATTTGTGTTATTGGATGAATATTTAGGTCATTTTCGTCCTCCCTAGGCTTTTTCTTGTGCAATTAGGGTTTTTAACCAATCTTGTGCATCCAATAAGTTCATTTGTGTCTTTCGGTTAACATTTAGGTCATATTCGTCCTCTCTAGGCTTATTCTTGTCCAATTAGGGTTTTTAACCAATCTTGTGCATCCAAAAAGTTCATTTGTGTCATTGGATGAACATTTAGGTCATTTTCGTTCTCCCTATGCTTATTTATGTGCAATTAGGGTTTTTAACCAATCTTGTGCATCCAATATTATCATTTGTGTCATTGGATTAACATTTAGGTCATTTTCGTCCTCCCTAGTCTTATTCTTGTCCAATTAGGGTTTTTAACCAATCTGGTGCATCCAATAAGTTCTTTTGTGTCATTGGATTAACATTTAGGTCATTTTCGTTCTCCCTAGGCTTATTTAAGTGCAATTAGGGTTTTTAACCAATGTTGTGCATCCAAAAAGTTCATTTGTGTCATTGGATTAACATTTAGGTCATTTTCGTCCTCCCTAGGGTTATTTATGGGCAATTATGGTTTTTAACCAATCTTGTGCATCCAATAAGTTCATTTGTGTCATTGGATTAACATTTAGGTCATTTTCGTCCTCCCTAGGGTTATTTATGGGCAATTAGGGTTTTTAACAAATCTTGTGCATCCAATGAGTTCATTTGTGTCTTTGGATTAACATTTATGTCATTTTCGTCCTCTCTAGGGTTATTTATGTGCAATTATGGTCTTTAACCAGTCATGTGCATCCAAAAAGTTCATTTGTGTCTTTGGATTAACATTTAGGTCATTTTCGTCTCCTCTAAGGTTATTTATGTGCAATTAGGGTTTTTAACCAATCTTGTGCATCCAAAAAGTTCATTTGTGTCATTGGATTAACATTTAGGTCATATTCGTCCACTCTAGGTTTATTATTGTCCAATTAGTGTTTTTAAACAATCTTGTGCATAATAAGTTCATTTTTGTTATTGGATGAACATTTAGGTCATTTTCGTCCTCCCTAGGCTTATTCTTGTCCAATTAGGGTTTTTAACCAATCTAGTGCACCCAATAGGTGTGTTTATGTCACTCGATTAACATTTAGGTCATTTTCGTCCTCCCTAGGCTTATTCTTGTCCAATTAGGGTTTTTAACCAATCTTGTGCTTCCAATAAGTTCATTTGTGTCATTGGATGAACATTTAGGTCATTTTCGTTCTCCCTAGGCCTTTTCTTGTGCAATTAGGGTTTTTAACCAATCTTGGGCATCCAATAAGTTCATTTGTGTCATTGGGTTAACATTTAGGTCATATTCGTCCTCTCTAGACTTATTCTTGTCCAATTAGGGTTTTTAACTAATCTTGTGCATCCAATAAGTTCATTTGTGTCATTGGATGAACATTTAGGTCATTTTCGTTCTCCCTATGCTTATTTATGTGCAATTAGGGTTTTTAACCAATCTTGTGCATCCAATAAGTTCATTTGTGTCATTCGATTAACATTTAGGTCATTTTCGTCCTCCCTAGGCTTATTCTTGTCCAATTAGGGTTTTTAACCAATCTGGTGCATCCAATAAGTTCATTTGTGTCATTGGATTAACATTTAGGTCATTTTCGTTCTCCCTAGGCTTATTTATGTGCAATTAGGGTTTTTAACCAATTTTGTGCATCCAAAAAGTTCATTTGTGTCATTGGATTAACATTTAGGTCATTTTCGTCCTCCCTAGGGTTATTTATGGGCAATTATGGTTTTTAACCAATCTTGTGCATCCAATAAGTTCATTTGTGTCATTGGATTAACATTTAGGTCATTTTCGTCCTCCCTAGGGTTATTTATGGGCAATTAGGGTTTTTAACAAATCTTGTGCATCCAATGAGTTCATTTGTGTCTTTGGATTAACATTTAGGTCATTTTCGTCCTCTCTAGGGTTATTTATGTGCAATTAGGGTCTTTAACCAGTCATCTGCATCCAAAAAGTTCATTTGTGTCTTTGGATTAACATTTAGGTCATTTTCGTCTCCTCTAAGGTTATTTATGTGCAATTAGCGTTTTTAACCAATCTTGTGCATCCAAAAAGTTCATTTGTGTCATTGGATTAACATTTAGGTCATATTCGTCCACTCTAGGTTTATTATTGTCCAATTATTGTTTTTAAACAATCTTGTGCATAATAAGTTCATTTGTGTTATTGGATGAACATTTAGGTCATTTTTGTCCTCCCTAGGCTTTTTCTTGTGCAATTAGGGTTTTTAACCAATCTTGGGCATCCAATAAGTTCATTTGTGTCATTGGGTTAACATTTAGGTCATATTCGCCCTCTCTAGGCTTATTCTTGTCCAATTAGGGTTTTTAACCAATCTTGTGCATCCAATAAGTTCATTTTTTGTCATTGGATGAACATTTAGGTCATTTTCGTTCTCCCTATGCTTATTTATGTGCAATTAGGGTTTTTAACCAATCTTGTGCATCCAATAGGTGTGTTTTTGTCACTGGATTAACATTTAGGTCATTTTCGTCCTCCCTAGGCTTATTCTTGTCCAATTAGGGTTTTTAACAAATCTTGTGCATCCAATAAGTTCATTTGTGTCATTTAATTAACATTTAGGTCATTTTCGTCCTCCCTAGGTTTATTCTTGTCCAATTAGGGTTTTTAACCAACCTGGTGCATCCAATAAGTTCATTTCTGTCATTGGATTAACATTTAGGTCATTTTCGTCCTCCCTAGGCTTTTTCTTGTGCAATTAGGGTTTTTTAACCAATCTTGGGCATCCAATAAGTTCATTTGTGTCATTCGGTTAACATTTAGGTCATATTCGTCCTCTCTTGGCTTATTCTTGTCCAATTAGGGTTTTTAACCAATCTTGTGCATCCAATAAGTTCATTTGTGTCATTGGATGAACATTTAGGTCATTTTCGTTCTCCCTATGCTTATTTATGTGCAATTAGGGTTTTTAACCAATCTTGTGCATCCAATATTATCATTTGTGTCATTGGATTAACATTTAGGTCATTTTCGTCCTCCCTAGGCTTATTCTTGTCCAATTAGGGTTTTTAACCAATCTAGTGCACCCAATAGGTGTGTTTATGTCAGTGGATTAACATTTAGGTCATTTTCGTCCTCCCTAGGCTTATTCTTGTCCAATTAGGGTTTTTAACCAATCTTGTGCTTCCAATAAGTTCATTTGTGTCATTGGATGAACATTTAGGTCATTTTCGTTCTCCCTAGGCCTTTTCTTGTGCAATTAGGGTTTTTAACCAATCTTGGGCATCCAATAAGTTCATTTGTGTCATTGGGTTAACATTTAGGTCATATTCGTCCTCTCTAGGCTTATTCTTGTCCGATTAGGGTTTTTAACCAATCTTGTGCATCCAATAAGTTCATTTGTGTCATTGGATGAACATTTAGGTCATTTTCGTTCTCACTATGCTTATTTATGTGCAATTAGGGTTTTTAACCAATCTTGTGCATCCAATATTATCATTTGAGTCATTGGATTAACATTTAGGTCATTTTCGTCCTCCCTATGTTTATTCTTGTCCAATTAGGGTTTTTAACCAATCTAGTGCACCCAATAGGTGTGTTTATGTCACTGGATTAACATTTAGGTCATTTTCGTCCTCCCTAGGCTTATTCTTGTCCAATTAGGGTTTTTAACCAATCTTGTGCATCCAATAAGTTAATTTGTGTCATTCGATTAACATTTAGGTCATTTTCGTTCTCCCTAGGCTTATTTATGTGCAATTAGGGTTTTTAACCAATGTTGTGCATCCAAAAAGTTCATTTGTGTCATTGGATTAAATTTAGGTCATTTTCGTCCTCCCTAGGGTTATTTATGGGCAATTATTGTTTTTAACCAATCTTGTGCATCCAATAAGTTCATTTGTGTCATTGGATTAACATTTAGGTCATTTTCGTCCTCCCTAGGGTTATTTATGGGCAATTAGGGTTTTTAACAAATCTTTTGCATCCAATGAGTTCATTTGTGTCTTTGGATTAACATTTAGGTCATTTTCATCCTCTCTAGGGATATTTATGTGCAATTTGGGTGTTTAACCAGTCATGTGCATCCAAAAAGTTCATTTGTGTCTTTGGATTAACATTTAGGTCATTTTCGTCTCCTCTAGGGTTATTTATGTGCAATTAGGGTTTTTAACCAATCTTGTGCATCCAATATTATCATTTGTGTCATTGGATTAACATTTAGGTCATTTTCGTCCTCCCTAGGCTTATTCTTGTCCAATTAGGGTTTTTAACCAATCTAGTGCACCCAATAGGTGTGTTTATGTCACTGGATTAACATTTAGGTCATTTTCGTCCTCCCTAGGCTTATTCTTGTCCAATTAGGGTTTTTAACCAATCTTGTGCATCCAATAAGTTCATTTGTGTCATTGGATGAACATTTAGGTCATTTTCGTTCTCCCTATGCTTATTTATGTGCAATTAGGGTTTTTAACCAATCTTGTGCATCCAATATTATCATTTGTGTCATTGGATGAACATTTAGGTCATTTTCGTTCTCCCTAGGCTTATTTATGTGCAATTAGGGTTTTAACCAATCTTGTGCATCCAATATTATCATTTGTGTCATCGGAGTAACATTTAGGTCATTTTCGTGCTCCCTGGGCTTATTCTTGTGCAATTAGGGTTTTTAACCAATCTGGTGCATCCAATAAGTTCATTTGTGTCATTGGATGAACATTTAGGTCATTTTCGTTCTCCCTAGGCTTATTTATGTGCAATTAGGGTTTTAACCAATCTTGTGCATCCAATATTATCATTTGTGTCATTGGATTAACATTTAGGTCATTTTCGTCCTCCCTAGGCTTATTCTTGTCCAATTAGGGTTTTTAACCAATCTTGTGCACCCAATAGGTGTGTTTATGTCACTGGATTAACATTTAGGTCATTTTCGTCCTCTCTAAGGTTATTTATGCGCAATTTGGGTTTTTAACCAATCTTGTGCATCCAATAAATTCATTTGTGACATTGGATTAACATTTAGGTCATTTTCGTCCTCCCTAGGCTTATTCTTGTCCAATTAGGGTTTTTATCCAATCTTGTACTTCCAATAAGTTCATTTGTGTCATTGGTTTAACATTTAGGTCATTTTTGTCCTCCCTAGGCTTATTCTTGTCCAATTAGGGTTTTTAACCAATCTTGTGCATACAATAAGTGTGTTTGTGTCATTGGATTAACATTTAGGACATTTTCGTCCTCCCTAGGCTTATTCTTGTGGAATTAGGATTTTTAACCAATCTTGTGCATCCAAAAAGTTTATTTGTGTCATTGGATTAACATTTAGGTCATTTTCGTCCTCTCTATGCTTATTTATGTGCAATTAGGATTATTAACAAATCTTGTGCATCCAAAAAGTTCGTTTTTGTCTTTGAATTGACATTTAGGTCATTTTCGGCCTCTCTAGGGTTATTTATGTGCAATTAGGGTTTTTAACCAATCTTGTGCATCCAATAAGTTCATTTGTGTCATTGGATTAACATTTATGGCATTTTCGTCCACCCTAGGCTTATTCTTGTGCAATTAGGGTTTTTAACCAATCTTGTGCATCCAATGAGCTGATTTGTGTCATTGGATTAACATTTAGGTCATTTTCGTCCTCCCTAGGGTTATTCTTGTGCAATTAAGGTTTTTAATCAATCTTGTGCATCCAAAAAGTTCATTTGTGTCTTTGGATTAACATTTAGGTCATTTTCGTCCTCTATAGGGTTATTTATGTGCAATTAGGGTTTTTAACCAATAATGTGCATCCAATTAGTTCATTTGTGTCTTTGAATTGACATTTAGGTCATTTTCGTCCTCCCTAAGCTTATCCTTGTGCAATTAGAGTTTTTAACCAATCTTGTGGATCCAATAAGTTCATTTGTGTCATTGGATTAACATTTATGGCATTTTCGTCCTCCCTAGGGTTATTTATGTGCAATTAGGGTTTTTAACAAATCTTGTGCATCCAAGGAGTTCATTTGTGTCTTTGGATTAACATTTAGGTCATTTTCGTCCTCTCTAGGGTTATTTAAGTGCAATTAGGGTTTTAACCAATCTTGTGCATCCAATATTATCATTTGTGTCATCGGAGTAACATTTAGGTCATTTTTGTCCTCCCTGGGCTTATTCTTGTCTAATTAGGGTTTTTAACCAATCTTGTGCATCCAAAAAGTACATTTGTGTCTTTGGATTAACATTTAGGTCATTTTCATCCTCTCTAGGGTTATTTATGTGCAATTAAAGTTTTTAACCAATCTTGTGCATTAATGAGTTCATTTGTGTCTTTGAATTGACATTTAGGTCATTTTCGTCCTCCCTAAGCTTATCCTTGTACAATTAGGGTTTTTAACCAATCTTCTACATCCAAAAAGTTCATTTGTGTCATTGGATTAACATTCATGGCATTTTCATCCTCCCTAGGCTTATTCTTGTGCAATTAGGGTTTTTAACCAATCATGTGCATCCAAAAAGTTCATTTGTGTCATTGGATTAACATTTAGGTCATTTTCGACCTCCCTAGGGTTATTTATGGGCAATTAGGGTTTTTAACCAATCTTGTGCATCCAATGAGTTCATTTGTGTCTTTGGATTAACATTTAGGTCATATTCGTCCTCTCTAGGCTTATTCTTGTCCAATTAGGGTTTTTAACCAATCTTGTGCATCCAATAAGTTCATTTGTGTTATTGGATGAACATTTAGGTCATTTTCGTCTTCCCTAGGCTTTTTCTTGTGCAATTAGGGTTTTTAACCAATCTTGGGCATCCAATAAGTTCATTTGTGTCATTGGGTTAACATTTAGGTCATATTCGTCCTCCCTAGGCTTATTCCTGTGCAATTAGGGTTTTTAACCAATGTTGTGCATCCAAAAAGTTCATTTGTGTCATTGGATTAACATTTAGGTCATTTTCATCCTCTCTAGGGTTATTTATGTGCAATTAGGGTTTTTAACCAGTCATGTGCATTCAAAAAGTTCATTCGTGTCTTTGGATTAACATTTAGGTCATTTTCGTCTCCTCTAGGGTTATTTATGTGCAATTAGGGTTTTTAACCAATCTTGTGCATCCAAAAAGTTCATTTGTGTCATTGGATTAACATTTAGGTCATATTCGTCCTCTCTAGGCTTATTCTTGTCCAATTAGGGTTTTTAACCAATCTTGGGCATCCAATAAGTTCATTTGTGTTATTGGATGAACATTTAGGTCATTTTCGTCATCCTTAGGCTTTTTCTTGTGCAATTAGGGTTTTTAACCAATCTTGGGCATCCAATAAGTTCATTTGTGTCATTGGGTTAACATTTAGGTCATATTCGTCATCTCTAGGCTTATTCTTGTCCAATTAGGGTTTTTAACCAATCTTGTGCATCCAATAAGTTCTTTTGTGTCATTGGATGAACATTTAGGTCATTTTCGTCCTCCCTAGGCTCTTTCTTGTGCAATTATGGTTTTTAACCACTCTTGTGCACCTAATAAGTTCATTTGTGTCATTGGATAAACATTTAGGTCATTTTCGTCCTCCCTAGGCTTATTCTTGTGGAATTAGGGTTTTTAACCAATCTTGTGCATCCAAAAAGTTCATTTGAGTCTTTGGATAAACATTTAGGTCATTTTCGTCCTCTCTAGGGTTATTTATGTGCAATTAGGGTTTTTAACCAATCTTGTGCATCCAAAAAGTTCATTTGTGTCATTGGATTAACATTTAGGACATATTCGTCCTCTCTAGGCTTATTCTTGTCCAATTAGGGTTTTTAACCAATCTTGTGCATCCAATAAGTTCATTTGTGTCATTTAATGAACATTTAGGTCATTTTCGTTCTCCCTATGCTTATTTATGTGCAATTAGGGTTTTTAACCAATCTTGTGCATCCAATATTATCATTTGTGTCATTGGATGAACATTTAGGTCATTTTCGTTCTCCCTAGGCTTATTTATGTGCAATTAGGGTTTTAACCAATCTTGTGCATTCAATATTATCATTTGTGTCATTGGAGTAACATTTAGGTCATTTTTGTCCTCCCTGGGCTTATTCTTGTCGAATTAGGGTTTTTAACCAATCTTGTGCATCCAAAAAGTTCATTTGTGTCTTTGGATTAACATTTAGTTCATTTTCATCCTCTCTAGGGTTATTTATGTGCAATTAAGGTTTTTAACCAATCTTGTGCATTAATGAGTTCATTTGTGTCTTTGAATTGACATTTAGGTCATTTTCGTCCTCCCTAAGCTTATCCTTGTACAATTAGGGTTTTTAACCAATCTTCTACATCCAAAAAGTTAATTTGTGTCATTGGATTAACATTTATGGCATTTTCGTCCTCCCTAGGCTTATTCTTGTGCAATTAGGGTTTTTAACCAATGTTGTGCATCCAAAAAGTTCATTTGTGTCATTGGATTAACATTTAGGTCATTTTCGTCCTCCCTAGGGTTATTTATGGGCAATTAGGGTTTTTAACCAATCTTGTGCATCCAATGAGTTCATTTGTGTCTTTGGATTAACATTTAGGTCATATTCGTCCTCTCTAGGCTTATTCTTGTCCAATTAGGGTTTTTAACAAATCTTGTGCATCCAATAAGTTCATTTGTGTTATTGGATGAACATTTAGGTCATTTTCGTCCTCCCTAGGCTTTTTCTTGTGCAATTAGGGTTTTTAACCAATCTTGGGCATCCAATAAGTTCATTTGTGTCATTGGGTTAACATTTAGGTCATATTCGTCCTCTCTAGGCTTATTCTTGTCCAATTAGGGTTTTTAACCAATCTTGTGCATCCAATAAGTTCATTTGTGTCATTGGATTAAAATTTATGTCATTTTCGTCCTCCCTAGGCTTATTCTTGTGCAAATAGGGTTTTTAACCAATATTGTGCATCCAATAAGTTCATTTGTGTCATTGGATTAACATTTAGGTCATTTTCGTCCTCCCTAGGCTTATTCTTGTCCAATTAGGGTTTTTAACCAATCTTGTGCATCCAATAAGTTCATTTGTGTCATTGGATTAACATTTAGGTCATTTTCGTCCTCCCTAGGCTTATTCTTGTGCAAATAGGGTTTTAACCAATCTTGTGCATCCAATAAGTTCATTTGTGTCATTGTATTAACATTTAGGTCATTTTCGTCCTCCCGAGGCTTATTCTTGTCCAATTAGGGTTTTTAACCAATCTTGTGCATCCAATAAGTTCATTTGTGTCATTGGATTAACATTTAGGTCATTTTCGTCCTCCCAAGGCTTATTCTTGTCCAATTAGGGTTTTTAACCAATCTTGTGCATCCAATAAGTTCATTTGTGTCATTGGATTATTATTTAGGTCATTTTCGTCCTCCCTAGGCTTATTCTTGTCCAATTAGGGTTTTTAACCAATCTTGTGCATCCAATAAGTTCATTTGTGTCACTGGATTAAAATTTATGTCATTTTCGTCCTCCCTAGGCTTATTCTTGTGCAATTAGGGTTTTTAACCAATCTTCTGCATCCAATAAGTTCATTTGTGTCATTGGATTAACATTTAGGTCATTTTCGTCCTCCCGAGGCTTATTCTTGTCCAATTAGGGTTTTTAACCAATCTTGTGCATCCAACAATAAGTTCATTTGTGTCATTGGATTAACATTTAGGTCATTTTCGTCCTCCCTAGGCTTATTCTTGTCCAATTAGGGTTTTTAACCAATCTTGTGCATCCAATAAGTTCATTTGCGTCATTGGAATAAAATTTAGGTCATTTTCGTCCTCCCTAGGCTTATTCTTGTGCAATCAAGGTTTTTAACCAATCTTGTGCATCCAAAAAGTTTATTTGTGTCATTGGATTAACATTTAGGTCATTTTCGTCCTCTCTAGGCTTATTTATATGCAATTAGGGTTATTAACCAATCTTGTGCATCCAAAAAGTTCATTTGTGTCTTTGAATTGACATTTAGGTCATTTTCGGTCTCTCTAGGGTTATTTATGTGCAATTAGGGTTTTTAACCAATCTTGTGCATCCTATAAGTTCATTTGTGTCATTGGATTAACATTTAGGTCATTTTCGTCCTCCCTAGGCTTATTTATGTGCAATTAGGGTTTTTAACCAATCTTGTGCATCCAATAAGTTCATTTGTGTCATTGGATTAACATTTACGTCATTTTCGTCCTCCCTAGGCTTATTCTTGTCCAATTAGGGTTTTTAACCAATCTTGTGCATCCAATAAGTTCATTTGTGTCATTGGATTAACATTTAGGTCATTTTCGTCCTCCCAAGGCTTATTCTTGTCCAATTAGGGTTTTTAACCAATCTTGTGCATCCAATAAGTTCATTTGTGTCATTGGATTAACATTTAGGTCATTTTCGTCCTCCCTAGGCTGATTCTTGTCCAATTAGGGTTTTTAAACAATCTTCTGCAACCAAAAAGTTCATTTGTGTCGTTGGATGAACATTTAGGTCATTTTCGTCCTCCGAAGCCTTATTTATGTGCAATTAGGGTTTTTAACCAATCTTGTGCATCCAAAAAGTTCTTTTGTGTGATTGGATTAACATTTAGGTCATTTTCGTCCTATCTAGTGTTATTTATGTGCAATTAGGGTTTTTAACCAATCTTGTGCATCCAATAAGTTCATTTGTGTCATTGGATTAACATTTAGGTCATTTTCGTCCTCCCAAGGCTTATTCTTGTCCAATTAGGGTTTTTAACCAATCTTGTGCATCCAATAAGTTCATTTGTGTCATTGGATTAACATTTAGGTCATTTTCGTCCTCCCTAGGCTTATTCTTGTGCAATTAGGGTTTTGAACCAATCTTGTGCATCCAAAAAGTTCATTTGTGTCTTTGGATTAACATTTAGGTCATTTTCGTGCTCCCTAGGCTTATTCTTGTGCAATAAGGGTTTTTAACCAATCTTGTGCATCCAAAAAGTTCATTTGTGTCATCGGATTAACATTTAGGTCATCTTCGTCCTCTCTATAGTTATTTATGTCCAATTAGGGTTTTTAACCAATCTTGTGCATCCAATAAGTTCATTTGAGTCATTGGATTAACATTTAGGTCATTTTCGTCCCCTCTAGGGTTATTAATGTGCAATTAGAGTTTTTAACCAATCTTGTGCATCCAATAAGTTCATTTGTGTCATTGGATTAACATTTAGGTCATTTTTGTCCTCCCAAGGCTTATTCTTGTCCAATTAGGGTTTTTAACCAATCTTGTGCATCCAATAAGTTCATTTGTGTCATTGGATTAACATTTAGGTCATTTTCGTCCTCCCTAGGCTTATTCTTGTCCAATTAGGGTTTTTAACCAATCTTGAGCATCCAATAAGTTCATTTGTGTCACTGGATTAAAATTTATGTCATTTTCTTCCTCCCTAGGCTTATTCTTGTGCAAATAGGGTTTTTAACCAATGTTCTGCATCCAATAAGTTCATTTGTGTCATTGGATTAACATTTAGGTCATTTTCGTCCTCCCTAGGCTTATTCTTGTCCAATTAGGGTTTTTACCCAATCTTGTGCATCCAATAAGTTCATTTGTGTCATTGGATTAACATTTAGGTCATTTTCGTCCTCCCTAGGCTTATTTATGTGCAATTAGGGTTTTTAACCAATCTTGTGCATCCAATAAGTTCATTTGTGTCATTGGATTAACATTTAGGTCATTTTCGTCCTCCCTAGGCTTATTCTTGTCCAATTAGGGTTTTTAACCAATCTTGTGCATCCAATAAATTCATTTGTGTCACTGGATTAAAATTTATGTTATTTTCGTCCTCCCTAGGCTTATTCTTGTGCAAATAGGGTTTTTAACCAATCTTGTGCATCCAATAAGTTCATTTGTGTCATTGGATTAACATTTAGGTCATTTTCGTCCTCCCAAGGCTTATTTATGTGCAATTAGGGTTTTTAACCAATCTTGTGCATCCAATAAGTTCATTTGTGTCATTGGATTAACATTTAGGTCATTTTCGTCCTCCCTAGGCTTATTCTTGTCCAATTAGGGTTTTTAACCAATCTTGTGCATCCAATACGTTCGTTTGTGTCATTGGATTAACATTTAGGTCATTTTCGTCCTCCCTAGGCTTATTCTTGTGCAATTAGGGTTTTTAACCAATCTTGTGCATCCAATAAGTTTATTTGTGTCATTGGATTAACATTTAGGTCATTTTCGTCCTCCCTAGGCTTATTCTTGTCCAATTAGGGTTTTTAACCAATCTTGTGCATCCAATAAGTTCGTTTGTGTCATTGGATTAACATTTAGGTCATTTTCGTCCTCCCTAGGCTTATTCTTATGCAATTAGGGTTTTTAACCAATCTTGTGCATCCAATAAGTTCATTTGTGTCATTGGATTAACATTTAGGTCATTTTCGTCCTCCCTAGGCTTATTCTTGTCCAATTAGGATTTTTAACCAATCTTGTGCATCCAATAAGTTCATTTGTGTCATTGGATTAATATTTAGGTCATTTTCGTCCTCCCT
Organism: Cicer pinnatifidum; assembly: GCA_037974775.1. Classification (NCBI taxonomy): domain Eukaryota; kingdom Viridiplantae; phylum Streptophyta; class Magnoliopsida; order Fabales; family Fabaceae; genus Cicer; species Cicer pinnatifidum. The sequence continues at coordinate 27,943,254 of JBBPBR010000008.1, read as the reverse complement.
TGGCTTATTCTTGTGCAATCAAGGTTTTTAACCAATCTTGTGCATCCAAAAAGTTTATTTGTGTCATTGGATTAACATTTAGGTCATTTTCGTCCTCTCTAGGCTTATTTATATGCAATTAGGGTTATTAACCAATCTTGTGCATCCAAAACGTTCATTTGTGTCTTTGAATTGACATTTAGGTCATTTTCGGTCTCTCTAGGCTTATTTATGTGCATTTAGGGTTTTTAACCAATCTTGTGCATCCAAAAAGTTTATTTGTGTCACTGGATTAACATTTAGGTCATTTTCATCCTCTTTAGGCTTATTTATATGCAATTAGGGTTATTAACCAATCTTGTGCATCCAAAAAGTTCATTTGTGTCTTTGAATTGACATTTAGGTCATTTTCGGTCTCTCTAGGGTTATTTATGTGCAATTAGGGTTTTTAACCAATCTTGTGCATCCTATAAGTTCATTTGTGTCATTGGATTAACATTTAGGTCATTTTCGTCCTCCCTAGGCTTATTTATGTGCAATTAGGGTTTTTAACCAATCTTGTGCATCCAATAAGTTCATTTGTGTCATTGGATTAACATTTACGTCATTTTCGTCATCCCTAGGCTTATTCTTGTCCAATTAGGGTTTTTAACCAATCTTGTGCATCCAATAAGTTCATTTGTGTCATTGGATTAACATTTAGGTCATTTTCGTCCTCCC
>JBBPBR010000008.1:27913446-27942055 GCA_037974775.1 Cicer pinnatifidum | reverse complement strand
AATAAGTTCATTTGTGTCATTGGATTAACATTTATGTCATTTTCGTCCTCCCTAGGCTTATTCTTGTGCAATTAGGGTTTTTAACCAATCTTGTGCATCCAATAAGTTAATTTGTGTCATTGGATTAACATTTTGGTCATTTTCGTCCTCCCTAGGCTTATTCTTGTGCAATTAGGGTTTTTAACCAATCTTGTGCATCCAATAAGTTCATTTGTGTCATTGGATTAACATTTAAGTCATTTTCGTCCTCCCTAGGCTTATTCTTGTGCAATTAGGACTTTTAACCAATCTTGTGCATCCAAAAAGTTCATTTGTGTCTTTGAATTGACATTTAGGTCATTTTCGTCTTCTCTAGGGTTATTTATGTCAAATTAGGGCTTTTAACCTATCTTGTGCATCCAAAAAGTTCATTTGTGTCTTTGAATTGACATTTATGTCATTTTCGTCCTCTCTAGGGTTATTTATGTGCAATTAAGGTTTTTAACCTATCTTGTGCATCGAACAAGTTCATTTGTGTCGTTGGATAAACATTTAGGTCATTTTCGTCATCCCTAGGCTTATTGTTGTCCAATTAGGGTTTTTAACCAATCTTGTGCATCCAATAAGTTCATTTGTGTCATTGGATTAACATTTAGGTCATTTTCGTCGTCTCTAGGGTTATTTACGTGCAATTAGGGTTTTTAACCAATCTTGTGCATCCAATAAGTTCATTTGTGTCATTGGATTTACATTTAGGTCATTTTCGTCCTCCCTAGGCTTATTCTTGTGCAATTAGAGCTTTTAACCAATCTTTAGCATCCCAAAAGTTCATTTGTGTCTTTGAATTGACATTTTGGTCATTTTCGTCCTCTCTAGGGTTCTTTATGTCCAATTAGGCTTTTTAACCTATCTTGTGCATCGAACAAGTTCATTTGTGTCATTGGATTAAATTTTAGGTCATTTTCGTCCTCCCTAGGCTTATTCTTGTCCAATTAGGGTTTTTAACCAATCTTGTGCATCCAATAAGTTCATTTGTGTCATTGGATTAACATTTAGGTCATTTTCGTCGTCTCTAGGGTTATTTATGTGCAATTAGGGTTTTTAACCAATCTTGTGCATCCAATAAGTTCATTTTTGTCATTGGATTAACATTTGGGTCATTTTCGTCCTCCCTAGGCTTATTCTTGTGCAATTAGGGTTTTTAACCAATCTTGTGCATCCAATAAGTACATTTGTGTCATTGGATTAACATTTAGGTCATTTTCGTCCTCCTTAGGCTTATGCTTGTGCAATTATGGTTTTTAACCAATCTTGTGCATCCAATAAGTTAATTTGTGTCATTGGATTAACATTTTGGTCATTTTCGTCCTCCCTAGGCTTATTCTTGTGCAATTAGGGTTTTTAACCAATCTTGTGCATCTAATAAGTTCATTTGTGTCATTGGATTAACATTTATGTCATTTTCGTCCTCCCTAGGCTTATTCTTGTGCAATTAGGATTTTTAACCAATCTTGTGCATCAAATAAGTTTATTTGTGTCATTGGATTAACATTTAGGTCATTTTCGTCCTCCCTAAGGTTATTTATGGGCAATTATGGTTTTTAACCAATCATGTGCATCCAATAAGTTCATTTGTGTCATTGGATTAACATTTATGTCATTTTCATCCTCCCTAGGCTTATTCTTGTGCAATTAGGGTTTTTAACCAATCTTGTGCATCCAATAAGTTCATTTGTGTCATTGGATTAACATTTAAGTCATTTTCGTCCTCCCTAGGCTTATTCTTGTGCAATTAGGGTTTTTAACCAATCTTGTGCATCCAATAAGTTCATTTGTGTCATTGGATTAACATTTAAGTCATTTTCGTCCTCCCTAGGCTTATTCTTGTGCAATTAGGACTTTTAACCAATCTTGTGCATCCAAAAAGTTCATTTGTGTCTTTGAATTGACATTTAGGTCATTTTCGTCTTCTCTAGGGTTATTTATGTCCAATTAGGGCTTTTAACCTATCTTGTGCATCCAAAAAGTTCATTTGTGTCTTTGAATTGACATTTATGTCATTTTCGTCCTCTCTAGGGTTATTTATGTGCAATTAAGGTTTTTAACCTATCTTGTGCATCGAACAAGTTCATTTGTGTCGTTGGATAAACATTTAGGTCATTTCCGTCATCCCTAGGCTTATTGTTGTCCAATTAGGGTTTTTAACCAATCTTGTGCATCCAATAAGTTCATTTGTGTCATTGGATTAACATTTAGGTCATTTTCGTCGTCTCTAGGGTTATTTACGTGCAATTAGGGTTTTTAACCAATATTGTGCATCCAATAAGTTCATTTGTGTCATTGGATTAACATTTATGTCATTCTCGTCCTCCCTAGGCTTATTCTTGTGCAATTAGGACTTTTAACCAATCTTGTGCATCCAAAAAGTTCATTTGTGTCTTTGAATTGACATTTTGGTCATTTTCGTCCTCTCTAGGGTTATTTATGTCCAATTAGGGTTTTTAACCTATCTTGTGCATCGAACAAGTTCATTTGTGTCGTTGGATTAAATTTTAGGTCATTTTCGTCCTCCCTAGGCTTATTCTTGTCCAATTAGGGTTTTTAACCAATCTTGTGCATCCAATAAGTTAATTTGTGTCATTGGATTAACATTTAGGTCATTTTCGTCGTCTCTAGGGTTATTTATGTGCAATTAGGGTTTTTAACCAATCTTGTGCATCCAATAAGTTCATTTGTGTCATTGGATTAACATTTGGGTCATTTTCGTCCTCCCTAGGCTTATTCTTGTGCAATTAGGGTTTTTAACCAATCTTGTGCATCCAATAAGTTCATTTGTGTCATTGGATTAACATTTAGGTCATTTTCCTTCTCCCTAGGCTTATTCTTGTGCAATTAGGGTTTTTAACCAATCTTGTGCATCCAATAAGTTAATTTGTGTCATTGGATTAACATTTTGGTCATTTTCGTCCTCCCTAGGCTTATTCTTGTGCAATTAGGGTTTTTAACCAATCTTGTGCATCCAATAAGTTCATTTGTGTCATTGGATTAACATTTTGGTCATTTTCGTCCTCCCTAGGCTTATTCTTGTGCAATTAGGGTTTTTAACCAATCTTGTGCATTCAATAAGTTCATTTGTGTCATTGGATTAACATTTAGGTCATTTTCGTCGTCTCTAGGGTTATTTATGTGCAATTAGGGTTTTTAACCAATCTTGTGCATCCAATAAGTTCATTTGTGTCATTGGATTAACATTTGGGTCATTTTCGTCCTCCCTAGGCTTATTCTTGTGCAATTAGGGTTTTTAACCAATCTTCTGCATCCAATAAGTTCATTTGTGTCATTGGATTAACATTTAGGTCATTTTCGTCGTCTCTAGGGTTATTTATGTGCAATTAGGGTTTTTAACCAATCTTGTGCATCCAATAAGTTCATTTGTGTCATTGGATTAACATTTAGGTCATTTTCGTCCTCCCTAGGGTTATTCTTGTGCAATTAGGGTTTTTAACCAATCTTGTGCATCCAATAAGTTCATTTGTGTCATTGGATTAACATTTAGGTCATTTTCGTCCTCCCTAGGCTTATTCTTGTGCAATTAGGGTTTTTAACCAATCTTGTGCATCCAATAAGTTCATTTGTGTAATTGGATTATTATTTTGGTCATTTTCGTCCTCCCTAGGCATATTCTTGTCCGATTAAGATTTTTAACCAAACTTGTGCATCCAATAAGTTCATTTGTGTCATTGGATTAACATTTAGGTCATTTTCGTCCTCCCTAGGCTTATTCTTGTCCCATTAAGGTTTTTAACCAATCTTCTGCGTCCAACAAGTTCATTTGTGTCATTGGATTAACATTTAGGTCATTTTCGTCCTCCCTAGGCTTATTCTTGTCCAATTAGGGTTTTTAACCAATCTTGTGCATCCAATAAGTTCATTTGTGTCATTGGATTAACATTTTGGTCATTTTCGTCCTCCCTAGGCTTATTCTTGTCCAATTAGGGTTTTTAACCAATCTTGTGCATCCAATAAGTTCATTTGTGTCATTGGATTAACATTTAGGTCATTTTCGTCGTCTCTAGGGTTATTTATGTGCAATTAGGGTTTTTAACCAATCTTGTGCATCCAATAAGTTCATTTGTGTCATTGGATTAACATTTGGGTCATTTTCGTCCTCCCTAGGCTTATTCTTGTGCAATTAGGGTTTTTAACCAATCTTGTGCATCCAATAAGTTCATTTGTGTCATTGGATTAACATTTAAGTCATTTTCGTCCTCCCTAGGCTTATTCTTGTGCAATTAGGGTTTTTAACCAATCTTGTGCATCAAATAAGTTTATTTGTGTCATTGGATTAACATTTAGGTCATTTTCGTCCTCCCTAGGGTTTTTTATGGGCAATTATGGTTTTTAACCAATCATGTGCATCCAATAAGTTCATTTGTGTCATTTGATTAACATTTATGTCATTCTCGTCCTCCCTAGGCTTATTCTTGTGCAATTAGGACTTTTAACCAATCTTGTGCATCCAAAAAGTTCATTTGTGTCTTTGAATTGACATTTTGGTCATTTTCGTCCTCTCTAGGGTTATTTATGTCCAATTAGGGTTTTTAACCTATCTTGTGCATCGAACAAGTTCATTTGTGTCGTTGGATTAAATTTTAGGTCATTTTCGTCCTCCCTAGGCTTATTCTTGTCCAATTAGGGTTTTTAACCAATCTTGTGCATCCAATAAGTTAATTTGTGTCATTGGATTAACATTTAGGTCATTTTCGTCGTCTCTAGGGTTATTTATGTGCAATTAGGGTTTTTAACCAATCTTGTGCATCCAATAAGTTCATTTGTGTCATTGGATTAACATTTGGGTCATTTTCGTCCTCCCTAGGCTTATTCTTGTGCAATTAGGGTTTTTAACCAATCTTGTGCATCCAATAAGTTCATTTGTGTCATTGGATTAACATTTAGGTCATTTTCGTCGTCTCTAGGGTTATTTATGTGCAATTAGGGTTTTTAACCAATCTTGTGCATCCAATAAGTTCATTTGTGTCATTGGATTAACATTTAGGTCATTTTCGTCCTCCCTAGGGTTATTTATGGGCAATTAGGGTTTTTAACCAATCTTGTGCATCCAATAAGTTCATTTGTGTCATTGGATTAACATTTAGGTCATTTTCGTCGTCTCTAGGGTTATTTATGTGCAATTAGGGTTTTTAACCAATCTTGTGCATCCAATAAGTTCATTTGTGTTATTGGATTAACATTTAGGTCATTTTTGTCCTCCCTAGGCTTATTCTTGTGCAATTAGGGTTTTTAACCAATCTTGTGCATCCAATAAGTTCATTTGTGTCATTGGATTAACATTTAGGTCATTTTCGTCCTCCCTAGGCTTATTCTTGTGCAATTAGGGTTTTTAACCAATCTTGTGCATCCAATAAGTTAATTTGTGTCATTGGATTAACATTTTGGTCATTTTCGTTCTCCCTCGGCTTATTCTTGTGCAATTAGGGTTTTTAACCAATCTTGTGCATCCAATAAGTTCATTTGTGTCATTGGATTAACATTTATGTCATTTTCGTCCTCCCTAGGCTTATTCTTGTGCAATTAGGGTTTTTAACCAATCTTGTGCATCCAATAAGTTCATTTGTGTCATTGGATTAACATTTAGGTCATTTTCGTCCTCCCTAGGCTTATTCTTGTGCAATTAGAGCTTTTAACCAATCTTTAGCATCCCAAAAGTTCATTTGTGTCTTTGAATTGACATTTTGGTCATTTTCGTCCTCTCTAGGGTTATTTATCTCCAATTAGGGTTTTTAACCTATCTTGTGCATCGAACAAGTTCATTTGTGTCATTGGATTAAATTTTAGGTCATTTTCGTCCTCCCTAGGCTTATTCTTGTCCAATTAGGGTTTTTAACCAATCTTGTGCATCCAATAAGTTCATTTGTGTCATTGGATTAACATTTAGGTCATTTTCGTCGTCTCTAGGGTTATTTATGTGCAATTAGGGTTTTTAACCAATCTTGTGCATCCAATAAGTTCATTTGTATCATTGGATTAACATTTAGGTCATTTTCGTCCTCCCTAGGCTTATTCTTGTGCAATTAGAGCTTTTAACCAATCTTTAGCATCCCAAAAGTTCATTTGTGTCTTTGAATTGACATTTTGGTCATTTTCGTCCTCTCTAGGGTTATTTATGTCCAATTAGGGTTTTTAACCTATCTTGTGCATCGAACAAGTTCATTTGTGTCATTGGATTAAATTTTAGGTCATTTTCGTCCTCCCTAGGCTTATTCTTGTCCAATTAGGGTTTTTAACCAATCTTGTGCATCCAATAAGTTAATTTGTGTCATTGGATTAACATTTAGGTCATATTCGTCGTCTCTAGGGTTATTTATGTGCAATTAGGGTTTTTAACCAATCTTGTGCATCCAATAAGTTCATTTGTGTCATTGGATTAACATTTGGGTCATTTTCGTCCTCCCTAGGCTTATTCTTGTGAAATTAGGGTTTTTAACCAATCTTGTGCATCCAATAAGTTCATTTGTGTCATTGGATTAACATTTAGGTCATTTTCCTTCTCCCTAGGCTTATTCTTGTGCAATTAGGGTTTTTAACCAATCTTGTGCATCCAATAAGTTAATTTGTGTCATTGGATTAACATTTTGGTCATTTTCGTCCTCCCTAGGCTTATTCTTGTGCAATTAGGGTTTTTAACCAATCTTGTGCATCCAATAAGTTCATTTGTGTCATTGGATTAACATTTAAGTCATTTTCGTCCTCCCTAGGCTTATTCTTGTGCAATTAGGACTTTTAACCAATCTTGTGCATCCAAAAAGTTCATTTGTGTCTTTGAATTGACATTTAGGTCATTTTCGTCTTCTCTAGGGTTATTTATGTCCAATTAGGGCTTTTAACCTATCTTGTGCATCCAAAAAGTTCATTTGTGTCTTTGAATTGACATTTATGTCATTTTCGTCCTCTCTAGGGTTATTTATGTGCAATTAAGGTTTTTAACCTATCTTGTGCATCGAACAAGTTCATTTGTGTCGTTGGATAAACATTTAGGTCATTTCCGTCATCCCTAGGCTTATTGTTGTCCAATTAGGGTTTTTAACCAATCTTGTGCATCCAATAAGTTCATTTGTGTCATTGGATTAACATTTAGGTCATTTTCGTCGTCTCTAGGGTTATTTACGTGCAATTAGGGTTTTTAACCAATATTGTGCATCCAATAAGTTCATTTGTGTCATTGGATTAACATTTATGTCATTCTCGTCCTCCCTAGGCTTATTCTTGTGCAATTAGGACTTTTAACCAATCTTGTGCATCCAAAAAGTTCATTTGTGTCTTTGAATTGACATTTTGGTCATTTTCGTCCTCTCTAGGGTTATTTATGTCCAATTAGGGTTTTTAACCTATCTTGTGCATCGAACAAGTTCATTTGTGTCGTTGGATTAAATTTTAGGTCATTTTCGTCCTCCCTAGGCTTATTCTTGTCCAATTAGGGTTTTTAACCAATCTTGTGCATCCAATAAGTTAATTTGTGTCATTGGATTAACATTTAGGTCATTTTCGTCGTCTCTAGGGTTATTTATGTGCAATTAGGGTTTTTAACCAATCTTGTGCATCCAATAAGTTCATTTGTGTCATTGGATTAACATTTGGGTCATTTTCGTCCTCCCTAGGCTTATTCTTGTGCAATTAGGGTTTTTAACCAATCTTGTGCATCCAATAAGTTCATTTGTGTCATTGGATTAACATTTAAGTCATTTTCGTCCTCCCTAGGCTTATTCTTGTGCAATTAGGGTTTTTAACCAATCTTGTGCATCAAATAAGTTTATTTGTGTCATTGGATTAACATTTCGGTCATTTTCATCCTCCCTAGGGTTTTTTATGGGCAATTATGGTTTTTAACCAATCATGCGCATCCAATAAGTTCATTTGTGTCATTTGATTAACATTTAGGTCATTTTCGTCCTCCCAAGGCTTATTCTTGTGCAATTAGGGTTTTTAACCAATCTTGTGCATCCAATAAGTTAATTTGTGTCATTGGATTAACATTTTGGTCATTTTCGTCCTCCCTAGGCTAATTCTTGTGCAATTAGGGTTTTTAACCAATCTTGTGCATCCAATAAGTTCATTTGTGTCATTGGATTAACATTTAAGTCATTTTCGTCCTCCCTAGGCTTATTCTTGTGCAATTAGGGTTTTTAACCAATCTTTTGCATCAAATAAGTTTATTTGTGTCATTGGATTAACATTTAGGTCATTTTCGTCCTCCCTAGGGTTTTTTATGGACAATTATGGTTTTTAACCAATCATGCGCATCCAATAAGTTCATTTGTGTCATTTGATTAACATTTATGTCATTCTCGTCCTCCCTAGGCTTATTCTTGTGCAATTAGGGTTTTTAACCAATCTTGTGCATCCAATAAGTTCATTTGTGTCATTGGATTAACATTTAGGTCATTTTCGTCCTCCCAAGGCTTATTCTTGTGTAGTTAGGGTTTTAAACCAATCTTGTGCATCCAATAAGTTAATTTGTGTCATTGGATTAACATTTTGGTCATTTTCGTCCTCCCTAGGCTAATTCTTGTGCAATTAGGGTTTTTAACCAATCTTGTGCATCCAATAAGTTCATTTGAGTCATTGGATTAACATTTAAGTCATTTTCGTCCTCCCTAGGATTATTCTTGTGCAATTAGGGTTTTTAACCAATCTTGTGCATCAAATAAGTTTATTTGTGTCATTGGATTAACATTTAGGTCATTTTCGTCCTCCCTAGGGTATTTTATGGGCAATTATGGTTTTTAACCAATCATGCGCATCCAATAAGTTCATTTGTGTCATTTGATTAACATTTATGTCATTCTCGTCCTCCCTAGGCTTATTCTTGTGCAATTAGGGTTTTTAACCAATCTTGTGCATCCAATAAGTTCATTTGTGTCTTTGAATTGACATTTAGGTCATTTTCTTCCTCTCTAGGGTTATTTATGTCCAATTAGGGCTTTTAACCTATCTTGTGCATCCAAAAAGTTCATTTGTGTCTTTGAATTGACATTTATGTCATTTTTCCTCTCTAGGGTTATTTATGTGCAATTAAGGTTTTTAACCTATCTTGTGCATCGAACAAGTTCATTTGTGTCGTTGGATTAACATTTAGGTCATTTCCGTCCTCCCTAGGCTTATTCTTGTCCAATTAGGGTTTTTATCCAATCTTGTGCATCCAATAAGTTCATTTGTGTCATTGGATTAACATTTAGGTCATTTTCGTCCTCCCTAGGGTTATTTGTGGGCAATTAGGGTTTTTAACCAATCTTGTGCATCCAATAAGTTCATTTGTGTCATTGGATTAACATTTAGGTCATTTCCGTCCTCCCTAGGCTTATTCTTGTCCAATTAGGGTTTTTAACCAATCTTGTGCATCCAATAAGTTCATTTGTGTCATTGGATTAACATTTAGGTCATTTTCGTCCTCCCTAGGGTTATTTGTGGGCAATTAGGGTTTTTAACCAATCTTGTGCATCCAATAAGTTCATTTGTGTCATTGGATTAACATTTAGGTCATTTTCGTCCTTCCTAGGCTTATTCTTGTCCAATTAGGGTTTTTACCAATCTTCTGCATCCAATAGGTGTGTTTATGTCATTGGATGAACATTTAGGTCATTTTCGTCCTCCTGAGGCTTATTGTTGTGCAATTAGGGTTTTTAACCAATTTTGTGTATCCAAAAAGTTCATTTGTGTCATTGGATTCACATTTAGGTCATTTTCGTCCTCTATAGCCTTATTTATGTTCAATTAGGGTTTTAACCAATCTTGTGCATCCAATAACTTCATTTGTGTCATTGAATTAACATTTTGGACATTTTCGTCCTCTCTAGGGTTATTTATGCGCATCCAAAAAGTTCATTTGTGTCATTGGATAAACATTTAGGTCATTTACATCCTCCCTAGACTTATCCTTGTGCAATTAGGGTTTTTAACCAAAATGTGCATCCAATAAGTTCATTTGTGTCATTGGATTAACATTTAGGTCATTTTCGTCCTCCCTAGACTTATTCTGGTGCAATTAGGGTTTTTATCCAATCTTGTGCATCCAATAAGTTCATTTGTGTCATTGGATTAATATTTAGGTCATTTTCGTCCTTCCTAGGCTTATTCTTGTCCAATTAGAAGTTTTGACCAATCTTCTGCATCCAATAGGTGTATTTATGTCTTTGGATGAACATTTAGGTCATTTTCGTCCTCCCTAGGCTTATTCTTGTGCAATTATGGTTTTTTTACCAATCTAGTGCATCCAAAAAGTTCATTTGTGTCATTGGATTCATATTTAGGTCATTTTCAACTCCGTAGCTCTATTTATGTGCAATTAGTGTTTTTAACCAATCTTGTGCATCAAATAAGTTTATTTGTGTCATTGGATTAACATTTAGGTAATTTTCGTCCTCCCTAGGGTATTTTATGGGCAATTATGGTTTTTAACCAATCATGCGCATCCAATAAGTTCATTTGTGTCATTTGATTAACATTTATGTCATTCTCGTCCTCCCTAGGCTTATTCTTGTGCAATTAGGGTTTTTAACCAATCTTGTGCATCCAATAAGTTCATTTGTGTCATTGGATTAACATTTAGGTCATTTTCGTCCTCCCAAGGCTTATTCTTGTGTAGTTAGGGTTTTAAACCAATCTTGTGCATCCAATAAGTTAATTTGTGTCATTGGATTAACATTTTGGTCATTTTCGTCCTCCCTAGGCTAATTCTTGTGCAATTAGGGTTTTTAACCAATCTTGTGCATCCAATAAGTTCATTTGTGTCATTGGATTAACATTTAAGTCATTTTCGTCCTCCCTAGGCTTATTCTTGTGCAATTAGGGTTTTTAACCAATCTTGTGCATCAAATAAGTTTATTTGTGTCATTGGATTAACATTTATGTCATTTTCGTCCTCCCTAGGGTTTTTTATGGGCAATTATGGTTTTTAACCAATCATGCGCATCCAATAAATTCATTTGTGTCATTTGATTAACATTTATGTCATTCTCGTCCTCCCTAGGCTTATTCTTGTGCAATTAGGGTTTTTAACCAATCTTGTGCATCCAATAAGTTCATTAGTGTCATTGGATTAACATTTAGGTCATTTTCGTCCTCCCAAGGCTTATTCTTGTGCAATTAGGGTTTTTAACCAATCTTGTGCATCCAATAAGTTAATTTGTGTCATTGGATTAACATTTTGGTCATTTTCGTCCTCCCTAGGCTAATTCTTGTGCAATTACGGTTTTTAACCAATCTTGTGCATCCAATAAGTTCATTTGAGTCATTGGATTAATATTTAAGTCATTTTCGTCCTCCCTAGGCTTATTCTTGTGCAATTAGGGTTTTTAACCAATCTTGTGCATCAAATAAGTTTATTTGTGTCATTGGATTAACATTTAGGTCATTTTCGTCCTCCCTAGGGTTATTTATGGGCAATTATGGTTTTTAACCAATCATGTCCATCCAATAAGTTCATTTGTGTCCTTGGATTAACATTTATGTCATTTTCATCCTCCCTAGGCTTATTCTTGTGCAATTAGGGTTTTTAACCAATCTTGTGCTTCCAATAAGTTCATTTGTGTCATTGGATTAACATTTAGGTCATTTTGTCCTCCATAGGCTTATTCTTGTGCAATTAGGACTTTTAACAAATCATGTGCATCCAAAAAGTTCATTTGTGTGTTTGAATTGACATTTAGGTCATTATCTTCCTCTTTAGGGTTATTTATGTCCAATTTGGGCTTTTAACCTATCTTGTGCATCCAAAAAGTTCATTTGTGTCTTTGAATTGACATTTATTTCATTTTCGTCCTCTCTAGGGTTATTTAGGTGCAATTAAGGTTTTTAACCTATCTTGTGCATCGCACAACTTCATTTGTGTCGTTGGATTAACATTTAGGTCATTTCCGTCCTCCATAGGCTTATTCTTGTCCAATTAGGGTTTTTAACCAATCTTGTGCATTCAATAAGTTCATTTGTGTCATTGGATTAACATTTAGGTCATTTTCGTCGTCTCTAGGGTTATTTATGTGCAATTAGGGTTTTTAACCAATCTTGTGCATCCAATAAGTTCATTTGTGTCATTGGATTAACATTTGGGTCATTTTCGTCCTCCCTAGGCTTATTCTTGTGCAATTAGGGTTTTTAACCAATCTTGTGCATCCAATAAGTTCATTTGTGTCATTGGATTAACATTTAAGTCATTTTCGTCCTCCCTAGGCTTATTCTTGTGCAATTAGGGTTTTTAACCAATCTTGTGCATCAAATAAGTTTATTTGTGTCATTGGATTAACATTTCGGTCATTTTCATCCTCCCTAGGGTTTTTTATGGGCAATTATGGTTTTTAACCAATCATGCGCATCCAATAAGTTCATTTGTGTCATTTGATTAACATTTAGGTCATTTTCGTCCTCCCAAGGCTTATTCTTGTGCAATTAGGGTTTTTAACCAATCTTGTGCATCCAATAAGTTAATTTGTGTCATTGGATTAACATTTTGGTCATTTTCGTCCTCCCTAGGCTAATTCTTGTGCAATTAGGGTTTTTAACCAATCTTGTGCATCCAATAAGTTCATTTGTGTCATTGGATTAACATTTAAGTCATTTTTGTCCTCCCTAGGCTTATTCTTGTGCAATTAGGGTTTTTAACCAATCTTGTGCATCAAATAAGTTTATTTGTGTCATTGGATTAACATTTAGGTCATTTTCGTCCTCCCTAGGGTTTTTTATGGGCAATTATGGTTTTTAACCAATCATGCGCATCCAATAAGTTCATTTGTGTCATTTGATTAACATTTAGGTCATTTTCGTCCTCCCAAGGCTTATTCTTGTGCAATTAGGGTTTTTAACCAATCTTGTGCATCCAATAAGTTAATTTGTGTCATTGGATTAACATTTTGGTCATTTTCGTCCTCCCTAGGCTTATTCTTGTGCAATTAGGGTTTTTAACCAATCTTGTGCATCCAATAAGTTAATTTGTGTCATTGGATTAACATTTAGGTCATTTTCGTCGTCTCTAGGGTTATTTATGTGCAATTAGGGTTTTTAACCAATCTTGTGCATCCAATAAGTTCATTTGTGTCATTGGATTAACATTTAGGTCATTTTCGTCCTCCCTAGGCTTATTCTTGTGCAATTAGAGCTTTTAACCAATCTTTAGCATCCCAAAAGTTCATTTGTGTCTTTGAATTGACATTTTGGTCATTTTCGTCCTCTCTAGGGTTATTTATCTCCAATTAGGGTTTTTAACCTATCTTGTGCATCGAACAAGTTCATTTGTGTCATTGGATTAAATTTTAGGTCATTTTCGTCCTCCCTAGGCTTATTCTTGTCCAATTAGGGTTTTTAACCAATCTTGTGCATCCAATAAGTTCATTTGTGTCATTGGATTAACATTTAAGTCATTTTCGTCCTCCCTAGGCTTATTCTTGTGCAATTAGGGTTTTTAACCAATCTTGTGCATCCAATAAGTTCATTTGTGTCATTGGATTAACATTTAGGTCATTTTCGTCCTCCCTAGGCTTATTCTTGTGCAATTAGGACTTTTAACCAATCTTGTGCATCCAATAAGTTCATTTGTGTCATTGGATTAACATTTAGGTCATTTTCGTCCTCCCTAGGCTTATTCTTGTGCAATTAGGGTTTTTAACCAATCTTGTGCATCCAATAAGTTTATTTGTGTCATTGGATTAACATTTAGGTCATTTTCGTCCTCCCTAGGGTTATTTATGGGCAATTATGGTTTTTAACCAATCATGTGCATCCAATAAGTTCATTTGTGTCATTGGATTAACATTTATGTCATTTTCGTCCTCCCTAGGCTTATTCTTGTGCAATTAGGGTTTTTAACCTGTCTTGTGCATCCAAAAAGTTCATTTGTGTCTTTGAATTGACATTTATGTCATTTTCGTCCTCTCTAGGGTTATTTATGTGCAATTAAGGTTTTTAACCTATCTTGTGCATCGAACAAGTTCATTTGTGTCGTTGGATTAACATTTAGGTCATTTCCGTCCTCCCTAGGCTTATTCTTGTCCAATTAGGGTTTTTAACCAATCTTGTGCATCCAATAAGTTCATTTGTGTCATTGGATTAAAATTTAGGTCATTTTCGTCCTCCCTAGGGTTATTTGTGGGCAATTAAGGTTTTTAACCAATCTTGTGCATCCAATAAGTTCATTTGTGTCATTGGATTAACATTTAGGTCATTTTCGTCCTCCCTAGGCTTATTCTTGTGCAATTAGGGTTTTTAACCAATCTTGTGCATCCAATAAGTTAATTTGTGTCATTGGATTAACATTTTGGTCATTTTCGTCCTCCCTAGGCTTATTCTTGTGCAATTAGGGTTTTTAACCAATCTTGTGCATCTAATAAGTTCATTTGTGTCATTGGATTAACATTTATGTCATTTTCGTCCTCCCTAGGCTTATTCTTGTGCAATTAGGGTTTTTAACCAATCTTGTGCATCCAATAAGTTAATTTGTGTCATTGGATTAACATTTTGGTCATTTTCGTCCTCCCTAGGCTTATTCTTGTGCAATTAGGGTTTTTAACCAATCTTGTGCATTCAATAAGTTCATTTGTGTCATTGGATTAACATTTAGGTCATTTTCGTCGTCTCTAGGGTTATTTATGTGCAATTAGGGTTTTTAACCAATCTTGGGCATCCAATAAGTTCATTTGTGTCATTGGATTAACATTTGGGTCATTTTCGTCCTCCCTAAGCTTATTCTTGTGCAATTAGGGTTTTTAACCAATCTTGTGCATCCAATAAGTTCATTTGTGTCATTGGATTAACATTTAGGTCATTTTCGTCCTCCCTAGGCTTATTCTTGTGCAATTAGGGTTTTTAACCAATCTTGTGCATCCAATAAGTTAATTTGTGTCATTGGATTAACATTTTGGTCCTTTCCGTCCTCCCTAGGCTTATTCTTGTCCAATTAGGGTTTTTAACCAATCTTGTGCATCCAATAAGTTCATTTTTGTCATTGGATTAACATTTAGGTCATTTTCGTCCTCCCTAGGCTTATTCTTGTGCAATTAGGGTTTTTAACCAATCTTGTGCATCCAATAAGTTCATTTGTGTCATTGGATTAACATTTAGGTCATTTTCGTCCTCCTTAGGCTTATTCTTGTGCAATTATGGTTTTTAACCAATCTTGTGCATCCAATAAGTTAATTTGTGTCATTGGATTAACATTTTGGTCATTTTCGTCCTCCCTAGGCTTATTCTTGTGCAATTAGGGTTTTTAACCAATCTTGTGCATCTAATAAGTTCATTTGTGTCTTTGGATTAACATTTATGTCATTTTCGTCCTCCCTAGGCTTATTCTTGTGCAATTAGGGTTTTTAACCAATCTTGTGCATCAAATAAGTTTATTTGTGTCATTGGATTAACATTTAGGTCATTTTCGTCCTCCCTAAGGTTATTTATGGGCAATTATGGTTTTTAACCAATCATGTGCATCCAATAAGTTCATTTGTGTCATTGGATTAACATTTATGTCATTTTCATCCTCCCTAGGCTTATTCTTGTGCAATTAGGGTTTTTAACCAATCTTGTGCATCCAATAAGTTCATTTGTGTCATTGGATTAACATTTAGGTCATTTTCGTCCTCCATAGGCTTATTCTTGTGCAATTAGGACTTTTAACAAATCTTGTGCATCCAAAAAGTTCATTTGTGTGTTTGAATTGACATTTAGGTCATTTTCTTCCTCTCTAGGGTTATTTATGTCCAATTAGGGCTTTTAACCTATCTTGTGCATCCAAAAAGTTCATTTGTGTCTTTGAATTGACATTTATTTCATTTTCGTCCTCTCTAGGGTTATTTATGTGCAATTAAGGTTTTTAACCTATGTTGTGCATCGAACAACTTCATTTGTGTCGTTGGATTAACATTTAGGTCATTTCCGTCCTCCATAGGCTTATTCTTGTCCAATTAGGGTTTTTAACCAATCTTGTGCATCCAATAAGCTCATTTGTGTCATTAGATTAACATTTAGGTCATTTTCGTCGTCTCTAGGGTAATTTATGTGCAATTAGGGTTTTTAACCAATCTTGTGCATCAAATAAGTTCATTTGTGTGATTGGATTAACATTTTGGTCATTTTCGTCCTCCCTAGGCTAATTCTTGTGCAATTAGGGTTTTTAACCAATCTTGTGCATCCAATAAGTTCATTTGTGTCATTGGATTAACATTTAAGTCATTTTTGTCCTCCCTAGGCTTATTCTTGTGCAATTAGGGTTTTTAACCAATCTTGTGCATCAAATAAGTTTATTTGTGTCATTGGATTAACATTTAGGTCATTTTCGTCCTCCCTAGGGTTTTTTATGGGCAATTATGGTTTTTAACCAATCATGCGCATCCAATAAGTTCATTTGTGTCATTTGATTAACATTTAGGTCATTTTCGTCCTCCCAAGGCTTATTCTTGTGCAATTAGGGTTTTTAACCAATCTTGTGCATCCAATAAGTTAATTTGTGTCATTGGATTAACATTTTGGTCATTTTCGTCCTCCCTAGGCTAATTCTTGTGCAATTAGGGTTTTTAACCAATCTTGTGCATCCAATAAGTTCATTTGTGTCATTGGATTAACATTTAAGTAATTTTCGTCCTCCCTAGGCTTATTCTTGTGCAATTAGGGTTTTTAACCAATCTTGTGCATCAAATAAGTTTATTTGTGTCATTGGATTAACATTTAGGTCATTTTCGTCCTCCCTAGGGTTTTTTATGGGCAAATATGGTTTTTAACCAATCATGCGCATCCAATAAATTCATTTGTGTCATTTGATTAACATTTATGTCATTCTCGTCCTCCCTAGGCTTATTCTTGTGCAATTAGGGTTTTTAACCAATCTTGTGCATC
Organism: Cicer pinnatifidum; assembly: GCA_037974775.1. Classification (NCBI taxonomy): domain Eukaryota; kingdom Viridiplantae; phylum Streptophyta; class Magnoliopsida; order Fabales; family Fabaceae; genus Cicer; species Cicer pinnatifidum. The sequence goes on along the minus strand of JBBPBR010000008.1, from coordinate 27,925,189 downwards.
CAATAAGTTCATTAGTGTCATTGGATTAACATTTAGGTCATTTTCGTCCTCCCAAGGCTTATTCTTGTGCAATTAGGGTTTTTAACCAATCTTGTGCATCCAATAAGTTAATTTGTGTCATTGGATTAACATTTTGGTCATTTTCGTCCTCCCTAGGCTAATTCTTGTGCAATTACGGTTTTTAACCAATCTTGTGCATCCAATAAGTTCATTTGAGTCATTGGATTAATATTTAAGTCATTTTCGTCCTCCCTAGGCTTATTCTTGTGCAATTAGGGTTTTTAACCAATCTTGTGCATCAAATAAGTTTATTTGTGTCATTGGATTAACATTTAGGTCATTTTCGTCCTCCCTAGGGTTATTTATGGGCAATTATGGTTTTTAACCAATCATGTCCATCCAATAAGTTCATTTGTGTCCTTGGATTAACATTTATGTCATTTTCATCCTCCCTAGGCTTATTCTTGTGCAATTAGGGTTTTTAACCAATCTTGTGCATCCAATAAGTTCATTTGTGTCATTGGATTAACATTTAGGTCATTTTCGTCCTTCCTAGGCTTATTCTTGTCCAATTAGGGTTTTTACCAATCTTCTGCATCCAATAGGTGTGTTTATGTCATTGGATGAACATTTAGGTCATTTTCGTCCTCCTGAGGCTTATTGTTGTGCAATTAGGGTTTTTAACCAATTTTGTGTATCCAAAAAGTTCATTTGTGTCATTGGATTCACATTTAGGTCATTTTCGTCCTCTATAGCCTTATTTATGTTCAATTAGGGTTTTAACCAATCTTGTGCATCCAATAACTTCATTTGTGTCATTGAATTAACATTTTGGACATTTTCGTCCTCTCTAGGGTTATTTATGCGCATCCAAAAAGTTCATTTGTGTCATTGGATAAACATTTAGGTCATTTACATCCTCCCTAGACTTATCCTTGTGCAATTAGGGTTTTTAACCAAAATGTGCATCCAATAAGTTCATTTGTGTCATTGGATTAACATTTAGGTCATTTTCGTCCTCCCTAGACTTATTCTGGTGCAATTAGGGTTTTTATCCAATCTTGTGCATCCAATAAGTTCATTTGTGTCATTGGATTAATATTTAGGTCATTTTCGTCCTTCCTAGGCTTATTCTTGTCCAATTAGAAGTTTTGACCAATCTTCTGCATCCAATAGGTGTATTTATGTCTTTGGATGAACATTTAGGTCATTTTCGTCCTCCCTAGGCTTATTCTTGTGCAATTATGGTTTTTTTACCAATCTAGTGCATCCAAAAAGTTCATTTGTGTCATTGGATTCATATTTAGGTCATTTTCAACTCCGTAGCTCTATTTATGTGCAATTAGTGTTTTTAACCAATCTTGTGCATCAAATAAGTTTATTTGTGTCATTGGATTAACATTTAGGTAATTTTCGTCCTCCCTAGGGTATTTTATGGGCAATTATGGTTTTTAACCAATCATGCGCATCCAATAAGTTCATTTGTGTCATTTGATTAACATTTATGTCATTCTCGTCCTCCCTAGGCTTATTCTTGTGCATCTAGGGTTTTTAACCAATCTTGTGCATCCAATAAGTTCATTTGTGTCATTGGATTAAAATATAGGTTATTTTCGTCCTCCCTAGGCTTATTCTTGTGCAATTAAGACTTTTAACCAATCTTGTGCATCCAAAAAGTTCATTTGTGTCTTTGAATTGACATTTAGGTCATTTTCTTCCTCTCTAGGGTTATTTATGTCCAATTAGGGCTATTAACCTATCTTGTGCATCCAAAAAGTTCATTTGTGTCTTTGAATTGACATTTATGTCATTTTTCCTCTCTAGGGTTATTTATGTGCAATTAAGGTTTTTAACCTATCTTGTGCATCGAACAAGTTCATTTGTGTCGTTGGATTAACATTTAGGTCATTTCCGTCCTCCCTAGGCTTATTCTTGTCCAATTAGGGTTTTTAACCAATCTTGTGCATCCAATAAGTTCATTTGTGTCATTGGATTAACATTTAGGTCATTTTCGTCCTCCCTAGGGTTATTTGTGGGCAATTAGGGTTTTTAACCAATCTTGTGCATCCAATAAGTTCATTTGTGTCATTGGATTAACATTTAGGTCATTTTCGTCCTCCCTAGATGCACAAGATTTGTTAAAAACCCTATTTGCACAAGAATAAGCCTATGGAGGACGAAAATGACCTAAATGTTAATCCAATGACACAAATGAACTTTTTGGATACACAAGATTGGTTACGAACCCTAATTTGACAAGAATAAGCATAGGGAGGACGAAAATGACCTAAATGTGAATCCAATGACACAAATGAACTTATTGATGCACAAGATTGGTTAAAAACACTAATTGCACATAAATAGAGCTACGGAGTTGAAAATGACCTAAATATGAATCCAATGACACAAATGAACTTTTTGGATGCACTAGATTGGTAAAAAAAACCATAATTGCACAAGAATAAGCCTAGGGAGGACGAAAATGACCTAAATGTTCATCCAAAGACATAAATACACCTATTGGATGCAGAAGATTGGTCAAAACTTCTAATTGGACAAGAATAAGCCTAGGAAGGACGAAAATGACCTAAATATTAATCCAATGACACAAATGAACTTATTGGATGCACAAGATTGGATAAAAACCCTAATTGCACCAGAATAAGTCTAGGGAGGACGAAAATGACCTAAATGTTAATCCAATGACACAAATGAACTTATTGGATGCACATTTTGGTTAAAAACCCTAATTGCACAAGGATAAGTCTAGGGAGGATGTAAATGACCTAAATGTTTATCCAATGACACAAATGAACTTTTTGGATGCGCATAAATAACCCTAGAGAGGACGAAAATGTCCAAAATGTTAATTCAATGACACAAATGAAGTTATTGGATGCACAAGATTGGTTAAAACCCTAATTGAACATAAATAAGGCTATAGAGGACGAAAATGACCTAAATGTGAATCCAATGACACAAATGAACTTTTTGGATACACAAAATTGGTTAAAAACCCTAATTGCACAACAATAAGCCTCAGGAGGACGAAAATGACCTAAATGTTCATCCAATGACATAAACACACCTATTGGATGCAGAAGATTGGTAAAAACCCTAATTGGACAAGAATAAGCCTAGGAAGGACGAAAATGACCTAAATGTTAATCCAATGACACAAATGAACTTATTGGATGCACAAGATTGGTCAAAAACCCTAATTGCACAAGAATAAGCTTAGGGAGGACAAAAATGACCTAAATGTTCATCCAATGACATAAACACACCTATTGGATGCCCAAGATTGGTTAAAAACCCTAATTGCACAACAATAAGCCTAGGGAGGACGAAAATGACCTAAATGTTAATCCAATGACACAAATGAAATTATTGGATGCACAAGATTGGTTAAAAACCCTAATTGCACAAGGATAAGCCTAGGGAGGACGAAAATGACCTAAATGTTTATCCAATGACACAAATGAACTTATTGGATGCACAAGATTGGTTAAAAACCCTAATTGCACATAAATAACCCTAGAGAGGACGAAAATGACCTAAATGTTAATCCAATGACACAAATGAAGTTATTGGATGCACATGATTGGTTAAAACCCTAATTGAACAAAAACAAACTATAGAGGACGAAAATGACCTAAATGTGAATCCAATGACACAAATGAACTTTTTGGATGCACAAGATTGGTTAAAAACCTTAATTGTACAAGAATAAGCCAAGGGAGGACGAAAATGACCTAAATGTTCATCCAATGCCATAAAAACACGTATTGGATGCACAAGATTGGTTAAAAACCCTAATTGCACATAAATAAGCCTAGGGAGTACGAAAATGACCTAAACGTTAATGCAATGACACAAATGAACTTTTTGGATGCACAAGATTGGTTAAGAACCCTAATTTGACAAGAATAAGCATAGGCAAGACAAAAATGACCTAAATGTGAATCCAATGACACAAATGAACTTATTGATGCACAAGATTGGTTAAAAACCCTAATTGCAGATAAATATGGCTACGGAGGTCGAAAATGACCTAAATGTTAATCCAATGACACAAATGAACTTTCTGGATGCACAAGATTTGTTAAAAACCCTATTTGCACAAGAATAAGCCTTTGGAGGACGAAAATGACCTAAATGTTAATCCAATGACACAAATGAACTTTTTGGATACACAAGATTGGTTACGAACCCTAATTTGACAAGAATAAGCATAGGGAGGACGAAAATGACCTAAATGTGAATCCAATGACACAAATGAACTTATTGATGCACAAGATTGGTTAAAAACACTAATTGCACATAAATAAGGCTACGGAGTTGAAAATGACCTAAATATGAATCCAATGACACAAATGAACTTTTTGGATGCACTAGATTGGTAAAAAAAAACCCTAATTGCACAAGAATAAGCCTAGGGAGGACGAAAATGACCTAAATGTTCATCCAAAGACATAAATACACCTATTGGATGCAGAAGATTGGTTAAAACTTCAAATTGGACAAGAATAAGCCTAGGAAGGACGAAAATGACCTAAATGTTAATCCAATGACACAAATGAACTTATTGGATGCACAAGATTGGATAAAAACCCTAATTGCACCAGAATAAGTCTAGGGAGGACGAAAATGACCTAAATGTTAATCCAATGACACAAATGAACTTATTGGATGCACATTTTGGTTAAAAACCCTAATTGCACAAGGATAAGTCTGGGGAGGATGTAAATGACCTAAATGTTTATCCAATGACACAAATGAACTTATTGGATGCACAAGATAGGTTAAAAAACCTAATTGCACATAAATAACCCTAGAGAGGACGAAAATGTCCAAAATGTTAATCCAATGACACAAATGAAGTTATTGGATGCACAAGATTGGTTAAAACCCTAATTGAACATAAATAAGGCTATAGAGGACGAAAATGACCTAAATGTGAATCCAATGACACAAATGAACTTTTTGGATACACAAAATTGGTTAAAAACCCTAATTGCACAACAATAAGCCTAAGGAGGACGAAAATGACCTAAATGTTCATCCAATGACATAAACACACCTATTGGATGCAGAAGATTGGTAAAAACCCTAATTGGACAAGAATAAGCCTAGGAAGGCAAAAATGACCTAAATGTTAATCCAATGACACAAATGAACTTATTGGATGCACAAGATTGGTCAAAAACCCTAATTGCACAAGAATAAGCTTAGGGAGGACAAAAATGACCTAAATGTTCATCCAATGACATAAACACACCTATTGGATGCCCAAGATTGGTTAAAAACCCTAATTGCACAACAATAAGCCTAGGGAGGACGAAAATGACCTAAATGTTAATCCAATGACACAAATGAACTTTATGGATGCACAAGATTTGTTAAAAACCCTAATTGCACAAGAATAAGCCTATGGAGGACGAAAATGACCTAAATGTTAATCCAATGACACAAATGAACTTATTGGACGCAGAAGATTGGTTAAAACCCCTAATTGTACAAGAATAAGCCAAGGGAAGACGAAAATGACCGAAATGTTCATCCAATGACATAAAAACACGTATTGGATGCACAAGATTGGTTAAAAACCCTAATTGCACATAAATAAGCCTAGGGAGGACGAAAATGACCTAAATGTTAACGCAATGACACAAATGAACTTTTTGGATGCACAAGATTGGTTAAGAACCCTAATTTGACAAGAATAAGCATAGGGAGGACGAAAATGACCTAAATGTGAATCCAATGACACAAATGAACTTCTTGATGCACAAGATTGGTTAAAAACACTAATTGCACATAAATAAGGCTACGGAGTTGAAAATGACCTAAATGTGAATCCAATGACACAAATGAACTTTTTGGATGCACTAGATTGGTAAAAAAAAACCCTAATTGCACAAGAATAAGCCTAGGGAGCACGAAAATGACCTAAATGTTCATCCAAAGACATAAATACACCTATTGGATGCAGAAGATTGGTTAAAACTCCTAATTAGACTAGAATAAGCCTAGGAAGGACGAAAATGACCAAAATGTTAATCCAATGACACAAATGAACTTATTGGATGCACAAGATTGGATAAAAACCCTAATTGCACCAAAATAAGTATAGGGAGGACGAAAATGACCTAAATGTTAATCCAATGCACAAATGAACTTATTGGATGCACAAGATTGGTCAAAAACCCTAATTGCACAAGAATAAGCTTAGGGAGGACAAAAATGACCTAAATGTTCATCCAATGACATAAACACACCTATTGGATGCCCAAGATTGGTTAAAAACCCTAATTGCACAACAATAAGCCTAGGGAGGACGAAAATGACCTAAATGTTAATCCAATGACACAAATGAACTTTATGGATGCACAAGATTTGTTAAAAACCCTAATTGCACATAAATAAGGCTACGGAGGACAAAAATGACCTAAATGTGAATCCAACGACACAAATGAACTTTTTGGATGCACAAGATTGGTTAAAAACCCTAATTGCACAAGAATAAGCCAAGGGAGGACGAAAATGACCTAAATGTTCATCCAATGACATAAAAACACGTATTGGATGCACAAGATTGGTTAAATACCCTAATTGAACATAAATAAGCCTAGGGAGGACGAAAATGACCTAAGTGTTAGTGCAATGACACAAATGAACTTTTTGGATGCACAAGATTGGTTAAGAACCCTAATTTGACAAGAATAAGCATAGGGAGGACGAAAATTACCTAAATGTGAATCCAATGACACAAATGAACTTATTGATGCACAAGATTGGTTAAAAACCCTAATTGCACATAAATAAGGCTACGGAGGTCGAAAATGACCTAAATGTGAATCCAATGACACAAATGAACTTTTTGGAAGCACAAGATTGGTAAAAAAACCCTAATTGCACAAGAATAGGCCTAGGGAGGACGAAAATGACCTAAATGTTCATCCAATGAAATAAACACACCTATTGGATGCTGAAGATTGGTTAAAAACCCTAATTGGACAAGAATAAGCCTATGAAGGACGAAAATGACCTAAATGTTTATCCAATGACACAAATGAACTTATTGGATGCAAAAGATAGGTTAACAAACCTAATTGCACATAAATAACCCTAGAGAGGACGAAAATGTCCAAAATGTTAATCCAATGACACAAATGAAGTTATTGGATGCACAAGATTGGTTAAAACCCTAATTGAACATAAATAACGCTATAGAGGACGAAAATGACCTAAATGTGAATCCAATGACACAAATGAACTTTTTGGATACACAAAATTGGTTAAAAACCCTAATTGCACAACAATAAGCCTAAGGAGGATGAAAATGACCTAAATGTTCATCCAATGACATAAACACACCTGTTGGATGCAGAAGATTGGTAAAAACCCTAATTGGACAAGAATAAGCCTAGGAAGGACGAAAATGACCTAAATGTTAATCCAATGACACAAATGAACTTATTGGATGCACATGATTGGTCAAAAACCCTAATTGCACAAGAATAAGCTTAGGGAGGACAAAAATGACCAAAATGTTCATCCAATGACATAAACACACCAATTGGATGCCCAAGATTGGTTAAAAACCCTAATTGCACAACAATAAGCCTAGGGAGGACGAAAATGACCTAAATGTTAATCCAATGACACAAATGAACTTTATGGATGCACAAGATTTGTTAAAAACCCTAATTGCACAAGAATAAGCCTATGGAGGACGAAAATGACCTAAATGTTAATCCAATGACACAAATGAACTTATTGGACGCAGAAGATTGGTTAAAACCCCTAATTGTACAAGAATAAGCCAAGGGAGGACGAAAATGACCTAAATGTTCATCCAATGACATAAAAACACGTATTGGATGCACAAGATTGGTTAAAAACCCTAATTGCACATAAATAAGCCTAGGGAGGACGAAAATGACCTAAATGTTAACGCAATGACACAAATGAACTTTTTGGATGCACAAGATTGGTTAAGAACCCTAATTTGACAAGAATAAGCATAGGGAGGACGAAAATGACCTAAATGTGAATCCAATGACACAAATGAACTTCTTGATGCACAAGATTGGTTAAAAACACTAATTGCACATAAATAAGGCTACGGAGTTGAAAATGACCTAAATGTGAATCCAATGACACAAATGAACTTTTTGGATGCACTAGATTGGTAAAAAAAAACCCTAATTGCACAAGAATAAGCCTAGGGAGCACGAAAATGACCTAAATGTTCATCCAAAGACATAAATACACCTATTGGATGCAGAAGATTGGTTAAAACTCCTAATTAGACTAGAATAAGCCTAGGAAGGACGAAAATGACCAAAATGTTAATCCAATGACACAAATGAACTTATTGGATGCACAAGATTGGATAAAAACCCTAATTGCACCAAAATAAGTATAGGGAGGACGAAAATGACCTAAATGTTAATCCAATGCACAAATGAACTTATTGGATGCACAAGATTGGTCAAAAACCCTAATTGCACAAGAATAAGCTTAGGGAGGACAAAAATGACCTAAATGTTCATCCAATGACATAAACACACCTATTGGATGCCCAAGATTGGTTAAAAACCCTAATTGCACAACAATAAGCCTAGGGAGGACGAAAATGACCTAAATGTTAATCCAATGACACAAATGAACTTTATGGATGCACAAGATTTGTTAAAAACCCTAATTGCACATAAATAAGGCTACGGAGGACAAAAATGACCTAAATGTGAATCCAACGACACAAATGAACTTTTTGGATGCACAAGATTGGTTAAAAACCCTAATTGCACAAGAATAAGCCAAGGGAGGACGAAAATGACCTAAATGTTCATCCAATGACATAAAAACACGTATTGGATGCACAAGATTGGTTAAATACCCTAATTGAACATAAATAAGCCTAGGGAGGACGAAAATGACCTAAGTGTTAGTGCAATGACACAAATGAACTTTTTGGATGCACAAGATTGGTTAAGAACCCTAATTTGACAAGAATAAGCATAGGGAGGACGAAAATTACCTAAATGTGAATCCAATGACACAAATGAACTTATTGATGCACAAGATTGGTTAAAAACCCTAATTGCACATAAATAAGGCTACGGAGGTCGAAAATGACCTAAATGTGAATCCAATGACACAAATGAACTTTTTGGAAGCACAAGATTGGTAAAAAAACCCTAATTGCACAAGAATAGGCCTAGGGAGGACGAAAATGACCTAAATGTTCATCCAATGAAATAAACACACCTATTGGATGCTGAAGATTGGTTAAAAACCCTAATTGGACAAGAATAAGCCTATGAAGGACGAAAATGACCTAAATGTTTATCCAATGACACAAATGAACTTATTGGATGCAAAAGATAGGTTAACAAACCTAATTGCACATAAATAACCCTAGAGAGGACGAAAATGTCCAAAATGTTAATCCAATGACACAAATGAAGTTATTGGATGCACAAGATTGGTTAAAACCCTAATTGAACATAAATAACGCTATAGAGGACGAAAATGACCTAAATGTGAATCCAATGACACAAATGAACTTTTTGGATACACAAAATTGGTTAAAAACCCTAATTGCACAACAATAAGCCTAAGGAGGATGAAAATGACCTAAATGTTCATCCAATGACATAAACACACCTGTTGGATGCAGAAGATTGGTAAAAACCCTAATTGGACAAGAATAAGCCTAGGAAGGACGAAAATGACCTAAATGTTAATCCAATGACACAAATGAACTTATTGGATGCACATGATTGGTCAAAAACCCTAATTGCACAAGAATAAGCTTAGGGAGGACAAAAATGACCAAAATGTTCATCCAATGACATAAACACACCAATTGGATGCCCAAGATTGGTTAAAAACCCTAATTGCACAACAATAAGCCTAGGGAGGACGAAAATGACCTAAATGTTAATCCAATGACACAAATGAACTTTATGGATGCACAAGATTTGTTAAAAACCCTAATTGCACAAGAATAAGCCTATGGAGGACGAAAATGACCTAAATGTTAATCCAATGACACAAATGAACTTATTGGACGCAGAAGATTGGTTAAAACCCCTAATTGTACAAGAATAAGCCAAGGGAGGACGAAAATGACCTAAATGTTCATCCAATGACATAAAAACACGTATTGGATGCACAAGATTGGTTAAAAACCCTAATTGCACATAAATAAGCCTAGGGAGGACGAAAATGACCTAAATGTTAATGCAATGACACAAATGAACTTTTTTGATGCACAAGATTGGTTAAGAATCCTAATTTGACAAGAATAAGCATAGGGAGGACGAAAATGACCTAAATGTGAATCCAATGACACAAATGAACTTATTGATGCACAAGATTGGTTAAAAACACTAATTGCACATAAATAAGGCTACGGAGTTGAAAATGACCTAAATGTGAATCCAATGACACAAATGAACTTTTTGGATGCACTAGATTGGTAAAAAAAAACCCTAATTGCACAAGAATAAGCATAGGGAGCACGAAAATGACCTAAATGTTCATCCAAAGACATAAATACACCTATTGGATGCAGAAGATTGGTTAAAACTCCTAATTAGACTAGAATAAGCCTAGGAAGGACGAAAATGACCTAAATGTTAATCCAATGACACAAATGAACTTATTGGATGCACATTTTGGTTAAAAACCCTAATTGCACAAGGATAAGTCTAGGGAGGATGAAAATGACTTAAATGTTTATCCAATGACACAAATGAACTTATTGGATGCACAAGATAGGTTAAAAAACCTAATTGCACATAAATAACCCTAGAGAGGACGAAAATGACAAAAATGTTAATCCAATGACACAAATGAAGTTATTGGATGCACAAGATTGGTTAAAACCCTAATTGAACATAAATAAGGCTATAGAGGACGAAAATGACCTAAATGTGAATCCAATGACACAAATGAACTTTTAGGATACACCAAATTGGTTAAAAACCCTAATTGCACAACAATAAGCCTAGGGAGGACGAAAATGACCTAAATGTTCATCCAATGACATAAACACACCTGTTAAATGCAGAAGATTGGTTAAAAACCCTAATTGGACAAGAATAAGCATAGGAAGGACGAAAATGACCTAAATGTTAATCCAATGACACAAATGAACTTATTGGATGCACAAGATTGGTCAAAAACCCTAATTGCACAAGAATAAGCTTAGGGTGGACAAAAATGACCTAAATGTTCATCCAATGACATAAACACACCTATTGGTTGCCCAAGATTGGTTAAAAACCCTAATTGCACAACAATAAGCCTAGGGAGGACGAAAATGAACTAAATGTTAATCCAATGACACAAATGAACTTTATGGATGCACAAGATTTGTTAAAAACCCTAATTGCACATAAATAAGGCTACGGAGGACAAAAATGACCTAAATGTGAATCCAACGACACAAATGAACTTTTTGGATGCACAAGATTGGTTAAAAACCCTAATTGCACAAGAATAAGCCAAGGGAGGACGAAAATGACCTAAATGTTCATCCAATGACATAAAAACACGTATTGGATGCACAAGATTGGTTAAATACCCTAATTGAACATAAATAAGCCTAGGGAGGACGAAAATGACCTAAGTGTTAGTGCAATGACACAAATGAACTTTTTGGATGCACAAGATTGGTTAAGAACCCTAATTTGACAAGAATAAGCATAGGGAGGACGAAAAT
>JBBPBR010000008.1:27880976-27913436 GCA_037974775.1 Cicer pinnatifidum | reverse complement strand
ATCCAATGACACAAATGAACTTATTGGATGCAAAAGATAGGTTAACAAACCTAATTGCACATAAATAACCCTAGAGAGGACGAAAATGTCCAAAATGTTAATCCAATGACACAAATGAAGTTATTGGATGCACAAGATTGGTTAAAACCCTAATTGAACATAAATAACGCTATAGAGGACGAAAATGACCTAAATGTGAATCCAATGACACAAATGAACTTTTTGGATACACAAAATTGGTTAAAAACCCTAATTGCACAACAATAAGCCTAAGGAGGATGAAAATGACCTAAATGTTCATCCAATGACATAAACACACCTGTTGGATGCAGAAGATTGGTAAAAACCCTAATTGGACAAGAATAAGCCTAGGAAGGACGAAAATGACCTAAATGTTAATCCAATGACACAAATGAACTTATTGGATGCACATGATTGGTCAAAAACCCTAATTGCACAAGAATAAGCTTAGGGAGGACCAAAATGACCAAAATGTTCATCCAATGACATAAACACACCAATTGGATGCCCAAGATTGGTTAAAAACCCTAATTGCACAACAATAAGCCTAGGGAGGACGAAAATGACCTAAATGTTAATCCAATGACACAAATGAACTTTATGGATGCACAAGATTTGTTAAAAACCCTAATTGCACAAGAATAAGCCTATGGAGGACGAAAATGACCTAAATGTTAATCCAATGACACAAATGAACTTATTGGACGCAGAAGATTGGTTAAAACCCCTAATTGTACAAGAATAAGCCAAGGGAGGACGAAAATGACCTAAATGTTCATCCAATGACATAAAAACACGTATTGGATGCACAAGATTGGTTAAAAACCCTAATTGCACATAAATAAGCCTAGGGAGGACGAAAATGACCTAAATGTTAATGCAATGACACAAATGAACTTTTTTGATGCACAAGATTGGTTAAGAATCGTAATTTGACAAGAATAAGCATAGGGAGGACGAAAATGACCTAAATGTGAATCCAATGACACAAATGAACTTATTGATGCACAAGATTGGTTAAAAACACTAATTGCACATAAATAAGGCTACGGAGTTGAAAATGACCTAAATGTGAATCCAATGACACAAATGAACTTTTTGGATGCACTAGATTGGTAAAAAAAAACCCTAATTGCACAAGAATAAGCATAGGGAGCACGAAAATGACCTAAATGTTCATCCAAAGACATAAATACTCCTATTGGATGCAGAAGATTGGTTAAAACTCCTAATTAGACTAGAATAAGCCTAGGAAGGACAAAAATGACCTAAATGTTAATCCAATGACACAAATGAACTTATTGGATGCACATTTTGGTTAAAAACCCTAATTGCACAAGGATAAGTCTAGGGAGGATGAAAATGACCTAAATGTTTATCCAATGACACAAATGAACTTATTGGATGCACAAGATAGGTTAAAAAACCTAATTGCACATGAATAACCCTAGAGAGGACGAAAATGACAAAAATGTTAATCCAATGACACAAATGAAGTTATTGGATGCACAAGATTGGTTAAAACCCTAATTGAACATAAATAAGGCTATAGAGGACGAAAATGACCTAAATGTGAATCCAATGACACAAATGAACTTTTAGGATACACCAAATTGGTTAAAAACCCTAATTGCACAACAATAAGCCTAGGGAGGACGAAAATGACCTAAATGTTCATCCAATGACATAAACACACCTGTTAAATGCAGAAGATTGTTTAAAAACCCTAATTGGACAAGAATAAGCATAGGAAGGACGAAAATGACCTAAATGTTAATCCAATGACACAAATGAACTTATTGGATGCACAAGATTGGTCAAAAACCCTAATTGCACAAGAATAAGCCAAGGGAGGACGAAAATGACCTAAATGTTCATCCAATGACATAAAAACACGTATTGGATGCACAAGATTGGTTAAATACCCTAATTGAACATAAATAAGCCTAGGGAGGACGAAAATGACCTAAGTGTTAGTACAATGACACAAATGAACTTTTTGGATGCACAAGATTGGTTAAGAATCCTAATTTGACAAGAATAAGCATAGGGAGGACGAAAATGACCTAAATGTGAATCCAATGACACAAATGAACTTATTGATGCACAAGATTGGTTAAAAACCCTAATTGCACATAAATAAGGCTACGGAGGTCGAAAATGACCTAAATGTGAATCCAATGACACAAATGAACTTTTTGCATGCACAAGATTGGTAAAAAAACCCTAATTGCACAAGAATAGGCCTAGGGAGGACGAAAATGACCTAAATGTTCATCCAATGACATAAACACACCTATTGGATGCTGAAGATTGGTTAAAAACCCTAATTGGACAAGAATAAGCCTAGGAAGGACGAAAATGACCTAAATGTTTATCCAATGACACAAATGAACTTATTGGATGCAAAAGATAGGTTAACAAACCTAACTGCACATAAATAACCCTAGAGAGGACGAAAATGTCCAAAATGTTAATCCAATGACACAAATGAAGTTATTGGATGCATAAGATTGGTTAAAACCCTAATTGAACATAAATAACGCTATAGAGGACGAAAATGACCTAAATGTGAATCCAATGACTCAAATGAACTTTTTGGATACACAAAATTGGTTAAAAACCCTAATTGCGCAACAATAAGCCTAAGGAGGATGAAAATGACCTAAATGTTCATCCAATGACATAAACACACCTGTTGGATGCAGAAGATTGGTAAAAACCCTAATTGGACAAGAATAAGCCTAGGAAGGACGAAAATGACCTAAATGTTAATCCAATGACACAAATGAACTTATTGGATGCACATGATTGGTCAAAAACCCTAATTGCACAAGAATAAGCTTAGGGAGGACAAAAATGACCAAAATGTTCATCCAATGACATAAACACACCAATTGGATGCCCAAGATTGGTTAAAAACCCTAATTGCACAACAATAAGCCTAGGGAGGACGAAAATGACCTAAATGTTAATCCAATGACACAAATGAACTTTATGGATGCACAAGATTTGTTAAAAACCCTAATTGCACAAGAATAAGCCTATGGAGGACGAAAATGACCTAAATGTTAATCCAATGACACAAATGAACTTATTGGACGCAGAAGATTGGTTAAAACCCCTAATTGTACAAGAATAAGCCAAGGGAGGACGAAAATGACCTAAATGTTCATCCAATGACATAAAAACACGTATTGGATGCACAAGATTGGTTAAAAACCCTAATTGCACATAAATAAGCCTAGGGAGGACGAAAATGACCTAAATGTTAATGCAATGACACAAATGAACTTTTTTGATGCACAAGATTGGTTAAGAATCCTAATTTGACAAGAATAAGCATAGGGAGGACGAAAATGACCTAAATGTGAATCCAATGACACAAATGAACTTATTGATGCACAAGATTGGTTAAAAACACTAATTGCACATAAATAAGGCTACGGAGTTGAAAATGACCTAAATGTGAATCCAATGACACAAATGAACTTTTTGGATGCACTAGATTGGTAAAAAAAAACCCTAATTGCACAAGAATAAGCATAGGGAGCACGAAAATGACCTAAATGTTCATCCAAAGACATAAATACACCTATTGGATGCAGAAGATTGGTTAAAACTCCTAATTAGACTAGAATAAGCCTAGGAAGGACGAAAATGACCTAAATGTTAATCCAATGACACAAATGAACTTATTGGATGCACATTTTGGTTAAAAACCCTAATTGCACAAGGATAAGTCTAGGGAGGATGAAAATGACTTAAATGTTTATCCAATGACACAAATGAACTTATTGGATGCACAAGATAGGTTAAAAAACCTAATTGCACATAAATAACCCTAGAGAGGACGAAAATGACAAAAATGTTAATCCAATGACACAAATGAAGTTATTGGATGCACAAGATTGGTTAAAACCCTAATTGAACATAAATAAGGCTATAGAGGACGAAAATGACCTAAATGTGAATCCAATGACACAAATGAACTTTTAGGATACACCAAATTGGTTAAAAACCCTAATTGCACAACAATAAGCCTAGGGAGGACGAAAATGACCTAAATGTTCATCCAATGACATAAACACACCTGTTAAATGCAGAAGATTGGTTAAAAACCCTAATTGGACAAGAATAAGCATAGGAAGGACGAAAATGACCTAAATGTTAATCCAATGACACAAATGAACTTATTGGATGCACAAGATTGGTCAAAAACCCTAATTGCACAAGAATAAGCTTAGGGTGGACAAAAATGACCTAAATGTTCATCCAATGACATAAACACACCTATTGGTTGCCCAAGATTGGTTAAAAACCCTAATTGCACAACAATAAGCCTAGGGAGGACGAAAATGAACTAAATGTTAATCCAATGACACAAATGAACTTTATGGATGCACAAGATTTGTTAAAAACCCTAATTGCACATAAATAAGGCTACGGAGGACAAAAATGACCTAAATGTGAATCCAACGACACAAATGAACTTTTTGGATGCACAAGATTGGTTAAAAACCCTAATTGCACAAGAATAAGCCAAGGGAGGACGAAAATGACCTAAATGTTCATCCAATGACATAAAAACACGTATTGGATGCACAAGATTGGTTAAATACCCTAATTGAACATAAATAAGCCTAGGGAGGACGAAAATGACCTAAGTGTTAGTACAATGACACAAATGAACTTTTTGGATGCACAAGATTGGTTAAGAATCCTAATTTGACAAGAATAAGCATAGGGAGGACGAAAATGACCTAAATGTGAATCCAATGACACAAATGAACTTATTGATGCACAAGATTGGTTAAAAACCCTAATTGCACATAAATAAGGCTACGGAGGTCGAAAATGACCTAAATGTGAATCCAATGACACAAATGAACTTTTTGCATGCACAAGATTGGTAAAAAAACCCTAATTGCACAAGAATAGGCCTAGGGAGGACGAAAATGACCTAAATGTTCATCCAATGACATAAACACACCTATTGGATGCTGAAGATTGGTTAAAAACCCTAATTGGACAAGAATAAGCCTAGGAAGGACGAAAATGACCTAAATGTTTATCCAATGACACAAATGAACTTATTGGATGCAAAAGATAGGTTAACAAACCTAACTGCACATAAATAACCCTAGAGAGGACGAAAATGTCCAAAATGTTAATCCAATGACACAAATGAAGTTATTGGATGCATAAGATTGGTTAAAACCCTAATTGAACATAAATAACGCTATAGAGGACGAAAATGACCTAAATGTGAATCCAATGACTCAAATGAACTTTTTGGATACACAAAATTGGTTAAAAACCCTAATTGCGCAACAATAAGCCTAAGGAGGATGAAAATGACCTAAATGTTCATCCAATGACATAAACACACCTGTTGGATGCAGAAGATTGGTAAAAACCCTAATTGGACAAGAATAAGCCTAGGAAGGACGAAAATGACCTAAATGTTAATCCAATGACACAAATGAACTTATTGGATGCACAAGATTGGTCAAAAACCCTAATTGCACAAGAATAAGCTATGGGAGGACAAAAATGACCTAAATGTTCATCCAATGACATAAACACACCTATTGGATGCCCAAGATTGGTTAAAAACCCTAATTGCACAACAATAAGCCTAGGGAGGACGAAAATGACCTAAATGTTAATCCAATGACACAAATGAACTTTATGGATGCACAAGATTTGTTAAAAACCCTAATTGCACAAGAATAAGCCTATGGAGGACGAAAATGACCTAAATGTTAATCCAATGACACAAATGAACTTATTGGACGCAGAAGATTGGTTAAAACCCCTAATTGTACAAGAATAAGCCAAGGGAGGACGAAAATGACCTAAATGTTCATCCAATGACATAAAAACACGTATTGGATGCACAAGATTGGTTAAAAACCCTAATTGCACATAAATAAGCCTAGGGAGGACGAAAATGACCTAAATGTTAATGCAATGACACAAATGAACTTTTTTGATGCACAAGATTGGTTAAGAATCCTAATTTGACAAGAATAAGCATAGGGAGGACGAAAATGACCTAAATGTGAATCCAATGACACAAATGAACTTATTGATGCACAAGATTGGTTAAAAACACTAATTGCACATAAATAAGGCTACGGAGTTGAAAATGACCTAAATGTGAATCCAATGACACAAATGAACTTTTTGGATGCACTAGATTGGTTAAAAAAAACCCTAATTGCACAAGAATAAGCATAGGGAGCACTAAAATGACCTAAATGTTCATCCAAAGACATAAATACACCTATTGGATGCAGAAGATTGGTTAAAACTCCTAATTAGACTAGAATAAGCCTGGGAAGGACGAAAATGACCTAAATGTTAATCCAATGACACAAATGAACTTATTGGATGCACATTTTGGTTAAAAACCCTAATTGCACAAGGATAAGTCTAGGGAGGATGAAAATGACCTAAATGTTTATCCAATGACACAAATGAACTTATTAGATGCACAAGATAGGTTAAAAAACCTAATTGCACATAAATAACCCTAGAGAGGACGAAAATGACAAAAATGTTAATCCAATGACACAAATGAAGTTATTGGATGCACAAGATTGGTTAAAACCCTGATTGAACATAAATAAGGCTATAGAGGACGAAAATGACCTAAATGTGAATCCAATGACACAAATGAACTTTTAGGATACACCAAATTGGTTAAAAACCCTAATTGCACAACAATAAGCCTAGGGAGGACGAAAATGACCTAAATGTTCATCCAATGACATAAACACACCTGTTAAATGCAGAAGATTGGTTAAAAACCCTAATTGGACAAGAATAAGCATAGGAAGGACGAAAATGACCTAAATGTTAATCCAATGACACAAATGAACTTATTGGATGCAAAAGATTGGTCAAAAACCCTAATTGCACAAGAATAAGCTTAGGATGGACAAAAATGACCTAAATGTTCATCCAATGACATAAACACACCTATTGGTTGCCCAAGATTGGTTAAAAACCCTAATTGCACAACAATAAGCCTAGGGAGGACGAAAATGAACTAAATGTTAATCCAATGACACAAATGAACTTTATGGATGCACAAGATTTGTTAAAAACCCTAATTGCACATAAATAAGGCTACGGAGGACAAAAATGACCTAAATGTGAATCCAACGACACAAATGAACTTTTTGGATGCACAAGATTGGTTAAAAACCCTAATTGCACAAGAATAAGCCAAGGGAGGACGAAAATGACCTAAATGTTCATCCAATGACATAAAAACACGTATTGGATGCACAAGATTGGTTAAATACCCTAATTGAACATAAATAAGCCTAGGGAGGACGAAAATGACCTAAGTGTTAGTGCAATGACACAAATGAACTTTTTGGATGCACAAGATTGGTTAAGAACCCTAATTTGACAAGAATAAGCATAGGGAGGACGAAAATGACCTAAATGTGAATCCAATGACACAAATGAACTTATTGATGCACAAGATTGGTTAAAAACCCTTATTGCACATAAATAAGGCTACGGAGGTCGAAAATGACCTAAATGTGAATCCAATGACACAAATGAACTTTTTGGATGCACAAGATTGGTAAAAAACCCTAATTGCACAAGAATAGGCCTAGGGAGGACGAAAATGACCTAAATATTCATCCAATGACATAAACACACCTATTGGATGCTGAAGATTGGTTAAAAACCCTAATTGGACAAGAATAAGACTAGGAAGGACGAAAATGACCTAAATGTTTTTCCAATGACACAAATGAACTTATTGGATGCACAAGATTGGTTAAAAACCCTAGTTGCACATAAATAACCCTAGAGAGGACGAAAATGACCAAAATGTTAATCCAATGACACAAATGAAGTTATTGGATGCACAAGATTGGTTAAAACCCTAATTGAACATAAATAAGGCTATAGAGTACGAAAATGACCTAAATGTGAATCCAATGACACAAATGAACTTTTTGGATACACAAAATTGGTTAAAAACCCTAATTGCACAACAATAAGCCTAAGGAGGATGAAAATGACCTAAATGTTCATCCAATGACATAAACACACCTGTTGGATGCAGAAGATTGGTAAAAATCCTAATTGGACAAGAATAAGCCTAGGAAGGACGAAAATGACCTAAATGTTAATCCAATGACACAAATGAACTTATTGGATGCACAAGATTGGTCAAAAACCCTAATTGCACAAGAATAAGCTATGGGAGGACAAAAATGACCTAAATGTTCATCCAATGACATAAACACACCTATTGGATGCCCAAGATTGGTTAAAAACCCTAATTGCACAACAATAAGCCTAGGGAGGACGAAAATGACCTAAATGTTAATCCAATGACACAAATGAACTTTATGGATGCACAAGATTTGTTAAAAACCCTAATTGCACAAGAATAAGCCTATGGAGGACGAAAATGACCTAAATGTTAATCCAATGACACAAATGAACTTATTGGACGCAGAAGATTGGTTAAAACCCCTAATTGTACAAGAATAAGCCAAGGGAGGACGAAAATGACCTAAATGTTCATCCAATGACATAAAAACACGTATTGGATGCACAAGATTGGTTAAAAACCCTAATTGCACATAAATAAGCCTAGGGAGGACGAAAATGACCTAAATGTTAATGCAATGACACAAATGAACTTTTTTGATGCACAAGATTGGTTAAGAATCCTAATTTGACAAGAATAAGCATAGGGAGGACGAAAATGACCTAAATGTGAATCCAATGACACAAATGAACTTATTGATGCACAAGATTGGTTAAAAACACTAATTGCACATAAATAAGGCTACGGAGTTGAAAATGACCTAAATGTGAATCCAATGACACAAATGAACTTTTTGGATGCACTAGATTGGTTAAAAAAAACCCTAATTGCACAAGAATAAGCATAGGGAGCACTAAAATGACCTAAATGTTCATCCAAAGACATAAATACACCTATTGGATGCAGAAGATTGGTTAAAACTCCTAATTAGACTAGAATAAGCCTGGGAAGGACGAAAATGACCTAAATGTTAATCCAATGACACAAATGAACTTATTGGATGCACATTTTGGTTAAAAACCCTAATTGCACAAGGATAAGTCTAGGGAGGATGAAAATGACCTAAATGTTTATCCAATGACACAAATGAACTTATTAGATGCACAAGATAGGTTAAAAAACCTAATTGCACATAAATAACCCTAGAGAGGACGAAAATGACAAAAATGTTAATCCAATGACACAAATGAAGTTATTGGATGCACAAGATTGGTTAAAACCCTGATTGAACATAAATAAGGCTATAGAGGACGAAAATGACCTAAATGTGAATCCAATGACACAAATGAACTTTTAGGATACACCAAATTGGTTAAAAACCCTAATTGCACAACAATAAGCCTAGGGAGGACGAAAATGACCTAAATGTTCATCCAATGACATAAACACACCTGTTAAATGCAGAAGATTGGTTAAAAACCCTAATTGGACAAGAATAAGCATAGGAAGGACGAAAATGACCTAAATGTTAATCCAATGACACAAATGAACTTATTGGATGCAAAAGATTGGTCAAAAACCCTAATTGCACAAGAATAAGCTTAGGATGGACAAAAATGACCTAAATGTTCATCCAATGACATAAACACACCTATTGGTTGCCCAAGATTGGTTAAAAACCCTAATTGCACAACAATAAGCCTAGGGAGGACGAAAATGAACTAAATGTTAATCCAATGACACAAATGAACTTTATGGATGCACAAGATTTGTTAAAAACCCTAATTGCACATAAATAAGGCTACGGAGGACAAAAATGACCTAAATGTGAATCCAACGACACAAATGAACTTTTTGGATGCACAAGATTGGTTAAAAACCCTAATTGCACAAGAATAAGCCAAGGGAGGACGAAAATGACCTAAATGTTCATCCAATGACATAAAAACACGTATTGGATGCACAAGATTGGTTAAATACCCTAATTGAACATAAATAAGCCTAGGGAGGACAAAAATGACCTAAGTGTTAGTGCAATGACACAAATGAACTTTTTGGATGCACAAGATTGGTTAAGAACCCTAATTTGACAAGAATAAGCATAGGGAGGACGAAAATGACCTAAATGTGAATCCAATGACACAAATGAACTTATTGATGCACAAGATTGGTTAAAAACCCTTATTGCAAATAAATAAGGCTACGGAGGTTGAAAATGACCTAAATGTGAATCCAATGACACAAATGAACTTTTTGGATGCACAAGATTGGTAAAAAAACCCTAATTGCACAAGAATAGGCATAAGGAGGACGAAAATGACCTAAATGTTCATCCAATGACATAAACACACCTATTGGATGCTGAAGATTGGTTAAAAACCCTAATTGGACAAGAATAAGACTAGGAAGGACGAAAATGACCTAAATGTTTATCCAATGACACAAATGAACTTATTGGATGCACAAGATTGGTTAAAAACCCTAGTTGCACATAAATAACCCTAGAGAGGACGAAAATGACCAAAATGTTAATCCAATGACACAAATGAAGTTATTGGATGCACAAGATTGGTTAAAACCCTAATTGAACATAAATAAGGCTATAGAGTACGAAAATGACCTAAATGTGAATCCAATGACACAAATGAACTTTTTGGATACACAAAATTGGTTAAAAACCCTAATTGCACAACAATAAGCCTAAGGAGGATGAAAATGACCTAAATGTTCATCCAATGACATAAACACACCTGTTGGATGCAGAAGATTGGTAAAAATCCTAATTGGACAAGAATAAGCCTAGGAAGGACGAAAATGACCTAAATGTTAATCCAATGACACAAATGAACTTATTGGATGCACAAGATTGGTCAAAAACCCTAATTGCACAAGAATAAGCTATGGGAGGACAAAAATGACCTAAATGTTCATCCAATGACATAAACACACCTATTGGATGCCCAAGATTGGTTAAAAACCCTAATTGCACAACAATAAGCCTAGGGAGGACGAAAATGACCTAAATGTTAATCCAATGACACAAATGAACTTTATGGATGCACAAGATTTGTTAAAAACCCTAATTGCACAAGAATAAGCCTATGGAGGACGAAAATGACCTAAATGTTAATCCAATGACACAAATGAACTTATTGGACGCAGAAGATTGGTTAAAACCCCTAATTGTACAAGAATAAGCCAAGGGAGGACGAAAATGACCTAAATGTTCATCCAATGACATAAAAACACGTATTGGATGCACAAGATTGGTTAAAAACCCTAATTGCACATAAATAAGCCTAGGGAGGACGAAAATGACCTAAATGTTAATGCAATGACACAAATGAACTTTTTTGATGCACAAGATTGGTTAAGAATCCTAATTTGACAAGAATAAGCATAGGGAGGACGAAAATGACCTAAATGTGAATCCAATGACACAAATGAACTTATTGATGCACAAGATTGGTTAAAAACACTAATTGCACATAAATAAGGCTACGGAGTTGAAAATGACCTAAATGTGAATCCAATGACACAAATGAACTTTTTGGATGCACTAGATTGGTAAAAAAAAACCCTAATTGCACAAGAATAAGCATAGGGAGCACGAAAATGACCTAAATGTTCATCCAAAGACATAAATACACCTATTGGATGCAGAAGATTGGTTAAAACTCCTAATTAGACTAGAATAAGCCTAGGAAGGACGAAAATGACCTAAATGTTAATCCAATGACACAAATGAACTTATTGGATGCACATTTTGGTTAAAAACCCTAATTGCACAAGGATAAGTCTAGGGAGGATGAAAATGACTTAAATGTTTATCCAATGACACAAATGAACTTATTGGATGCACAAGATAGGTTAAAAAACCTAATTGCACATAAATAACCCTAGAGAGGACGAAAATGACAAAAATGTTAATCCAATGACACAAATGAAGTTATTGGATGCACAAGATTGGTTAAAACCCTAATTGAACATAAATAAGGCTATAGAGGACGAAAATGACCTAAATGTGAATCCAATGACACAAATGAACTTTTAGGATACACCAAATTGGTTAAAAACCCTAATTGCACAACAATAAGCCTAGGGAGGACGAAAATGACCTAAATGTTCATCCAATGACATAAACACACCTGTTAAATGCAGAAGATTGGTTAAAAACCCTAATTGGACAAGAATAAGCATAGGAAGGACGAAAATGACCTAAATGTTAATCCAATGACACAAATGAACTTATTGGATGCACAAGATTGGTCAAAAACCCTAATTGCACAAGAATAAGCTTAGGGTGGACAAAAATGACCTAAATGTTCATCCAATGACATAAACACACCTATTGGTTGCCCAAGATTGGTTAAAAACCCTAATTGCACAACAATAAGCCTAGGGAGGACGAAAATGAACTAAATGTTAATCCAATGACACAAATGAACTTTATGGATGCACAAGATTTGTTAAAAACCCTAATTGCACATAAATAAGGCTACGGAGGACAAAAATGACCTAAATGTGAATCCAACGACACAAATGAACTTTTTGGATGCACAAGATTGGTTAAAAACCCTAATTGCACAAGAATAAGCCAAGGGAGGACGAAAATGACCTAAATGTTCATCCAATGACATAAAAACACGTATTGGATGCACAAGATTGGTTAAATACCCTAATTGAACATAAATAAGCCTAGGGAGGACAAAAATGACCTAAGTGTTAGTGCAATGACACAAATGAACTTTTTGGATGCACAAGATTGGTTAAGAACCCTAATTTGACAAGAATAAGCATAGGGAGGACGAAAATGACCTAAATGTGAATCCAATGACACAAATGAACTTATTGATGCACAAGATTGGTTAAAAACCCTTATTGCAAATAAATAAGGCTACGGAGGTTGAAAATGACCTAAATGTGAATCCAATGACACAAATGAACTTTTTGGATGCACAAGATTGGTAAAAAAACCCTAATTGCACAAGAATAGGCATAAGGAGGACGAAAATGACCTAAATGTTCATCCAATGACATAAACACACCTATTGGATGCTGAAGATTGGTTAAAAACCCTAATTGGACAAGAATAAGACTAGGAAGGACGAAAATGACCTAAATGTTTATCCAATGACACAAATGAACTTATTGGATGCACAAGATTGGTTAAAAACCCTAGTTGCACATAAATAACCCTAGAGAGGACGAAAATGACCAAAATGTTAATCCAATGACACAAATGAAGTTATTGGATGCACAAGATTGGTTAAAACCCTAATTGAACATAAATAAGGCTACAGAGGACGAAAATGACCTAGATGTAAATCCAATGTCACAAATGAACTTTTTGGATACACAAAATTGGTTAAAAACCCTAATTGCACAACAATAAGCCTTGGGAGGACGAATATGACCTAAATGTTCATCCAATGACATAAACACACCTGTTGGACGCAGAAGATTGGTTAAAAACCCTAATTGGACAAGAATAAGCCTAGGAAGGACGAAAATGACCTAAATGTTAATCCAATGACACAAATGAACTTATTGGATGCACAAGATTGGTCAAAAACCCTAATTGCACCAGAATAAGTCTATGGAGGACGAAAATGACCTAAATTTTAATCCAATGACACAAATGAACTTATTGGATACACAATATTGGTTAAAAACCCTAATTGCACAAGAATAAGTCTAGTGAGGACAAAAATGACCTAAATGGTAATCCAATGACACAAATGAACTTATTAGATGCACAAGATTGGTTAAAAACCCTAATTGCACATAAATAAGGCTACGGAGGACGAAAATGACCTAAATGTTCATCCAATGACACAAATAAACTTATTGGATGCACAAGATTGGTTAAAAACCCTAATTGCACATAAATAAGGCTATGGAGGACGAAAATGACCTAAATGTGAATCCAATGACACAATTGAACTTTTTCGATGCACAAGATTGGTTAAAAACCCTAATTGCACATAAATAAGGTTACAGAGGACGAACATGACGTATATGTGAATCCAATGACACAAATGGACTTTTGGATGCACAAGATTGGTTAAAAACCCTAATTGGACAAGAATAAGCGTTGGGAGGACGAAAATGACCTAAATGTTAATCCAATGACACAAATGAACTTATTGGATGCACAAGATTGGTTAAAAACCCTTATTGCACATAAATAAGGCTACAAAGGTCGAAAATGACCTCAATGTGAATCCAATGACACAAATGAACTTTTTGAATGCACAAGATTGGTAAAAAACCCTCATTGCACAAGAATAAGCCTAGGGAGGACGAAAATGACCTAAATGTTCATCCAATGACATAAACACACCTATTGGATGCAGAAGATTGGGTAAAAACCCTAATTGGACTAGAATAAGCCTAGGAAGGATGAAAATGACCAAAATGTTAATCTAATGACACAAATTAACTTGTTGGATGCACAAGATTGGTTAAAAACCCTAATTGCACCACAATAAGTCTAGGGAGGATGAAAATGACCTAAATGTTAATCCAATGACACAAATGAACTTATTGGATGCACAAGATTGGTTAAAAACCCTAATTGCACAATGATATGCCTAGGGAGGACGAAAATGACCTAAATGTTTGTCCAATGACACAAATGAACTTATTGGATGCACAAGATTGGTTAAAAACCCTAATTGCACATAAATAACCCTAGAGAGGACGAAAACGACCAAAATGTTAATCCAATGACACAAATGAACTTATTAGATGCACAAGATTGGTTAAAAACCCTAATTGCACATAAATAAGGCTACGGAGGACGAAAATGACCTAAATGTCAATCCAATGACCCAAATAAACTTTTTGGATGCACAAGATTGGTTAAAAACCCTAATTGCACATAAATAAGGCTACAAAGGACGAAAATGACCTAAATGTGAATCCAATGACACAAATGAACTTTTTGGATGCACAAGATTGGTTAAAAACCCTAATTGGACAAGAATAAGCCTTGGGAGGATGAAAATGACCTAAATGTTAATCCACTGACACAAATGAACTTTTTGGATGCACAAGATTGGTTAAAAACCCTAATTGCACAAGAATAAGCTTAGGGAGGACAAAAATGACCTAAATGTTCATCCAATGACATAAACACACCTATTGGGTGCACAAGATTGGTTAAAAACCCTAATTGGACAACAATAAGCCTAGGGAGGACGAAAATGACCTAAATGTTAATCCAATGACACAAATGAACTTATCGGATGCACAATATTGGTTAAAAACTCTAATTGCACAAGAATAAGCCTAGGGAGGACAAAATTGACCTAAATGTTCATCCAATGACAGAAACACAACTATTGGGTGCACAAGATTGGTTAAAAACCCTAATTGCACAAGAATAATACTAGGGAGGACGAAAATGACCTAAATATTAATCCAATGACACAAATGAACTTATTGGATGCACAAGATTGGTTAAAACCCCTAATTGCACAAGGATAAGCCTAGGGAGGACGAAAATGACCTAAATGTTTATCCAATGACACAAATGAACTTATTGGATGCACAAGATTGGTTAAAAACCCTAATTGCACATAAATAACCCTAGAGAGGACGAAAATGACCTAAATGTTAATCCAATGACACAAACGAAGTTATTGGATGCACATGATTGGTTAAAACCCTAATTGAACATAAACAAGGCTATAGAGGACGAAAATGACCTAAATGTGAATCCAATGACACAAATGAACTTTTTGGATGCACAAGATTGGTTAAAAACCCTAATTGTACAAGAATAAGCCAAGGGAGGACGAAAATGACCAAAATGTTCATCCAATGACATAAAAACACGTAATGGATGCACAAGATTGGTTAAAAACCCTAATTGCACATAAATAAGCCTAAGGAGTACGAAAATGACCTAAATGTTAATGCAATGACACAAATGAACGTTTTGGATGCACAAGATTGGTTAAGAACCCTAATTTGACATGAATAAGCATAGGGAGGACGAAAATGACCTAAATCTGAATCCAATGACACAAATGAACTTATTGATGCACAAGATTGGTTAAAAACCCTAATTGCAGATAAATATGGCTACGGAGGTCGAAAATGACAAATGAACTTTTTGGATGCACAAGATTGGTAAAAAAACCCTAATTGCACAAGAATAAGCCTAGGGATGACGAAAATGACCTAAATGTTCATCCAATGACATAAACACACCTAGGAAGGACGGAATAGACCTAAATGTTAATCCAATGACACAAATGAACTTTCTGGATGCACAAGATTTGTTAAAAACCCTATTTGCACAAGAATAAGCCTATGGAGGACGAAAATGACCTAAATGTTAATCCAATGACACAAATGAACTTTTTGAATGCACAAGATTGGTTAAAAACCCTAATTGCACATAAATAAGGCTACGGAGGACAAAAATGACCTAAATGTGAATCCAATGACACAAATGAACTTTTTGGATGCACAAGATTGGTTAAAAACCCTAATTGTACAAGAATAAGCCAAGGGAGGACGAAAATGACCTAAATGTTCATCCAATGACATAAAAACACGTTTTGGATGCACAAAATTGGTTAAAAACCCTAATTGCACATAAATAAGCCTAAGGAGGACGAAAATTACCTAAATGTTAATGCAATGACACAAATGAACTTTTTGGATGCACAAGATTGGTTAAGAACCCTAATTTGACAAGAATAAGCATAGGGAGGACGAAAATGACCTAAATGTGAATCCAATGACACAAATGAACTTATTGATGAACAAGATTGGTTAAAAACACTAATTGCACATAAATAAGGCTACGGAGTTGAAAATGACCTAAATGTGAATCCAATGACACAAATGAACTTTTTGGATGCACTAGATTGGTAAAAAAAAACCCTAATTGCACAAGAATAAGGCTAGGGAGGACGAAAATGACCTAAATGTTCATCCAAAGACATAAATACACCTATTGGATGCAGAAGATTGGTTAAAACCCCTAATTGGACAAGAATAAGCCTAGGAAGGACGAAAATGACCTAAATGTTAATCCATTGACACAAATGAACTTATTGGATGCACAAGATTGGATAAAAACCCTAATTGCACCAGAATAAGTATAGGGAGGACGAAAATGACCTAAATGTTAATCCAATGACACAAACGAACTTATTGGATGCACATTTTGGTTAAAAACCCTAATTGCACAAGGATAAGTCTAGGGAGGATGAAAATGACCTAAATGTTTATCCAATGACACAAATGAACTTATTGGATGCACAAGATTGGTTAAAAAACCTAATTGCACATAAATAACCCTAGAGAGGACGAAAATGACCAAAATGTTAATCCAATGACACAAATGAAGTTGTTGGATGCACAAGATTGGTTAAAACCCTAATTGAACATAAATAAGGCTATAGAGGACGAGAAGGACCTAAATGTGAATCCAATGACACAAATGAACTTTTTGGATACACAAAATTGGTTAAAAACTCTAATTGCACCACAATAAGCCTAGGGAGGACGAAAATGACCTAAATGTTCATCCAATGACATAAACACACCTGTTGGATGCAGAAGATTGGTTAAAAACCCTAATTGGACAAGAATAAGCCTGGGAAGGACGAAAATGACCTAAATGTTAATTCAATGACTCAAATGAACTTATTGGATGCACAAGATTGGTTAAAAACCCTAATTGCACAAGAATAAGCCTAGGGAGGACGAAAATGACCTAAATGTTAATCCAATGACACAAATAAACTTATTGGATGCACAAGATTGGTTAAAAACCCTAATTGCACATAAATAAGGCTATGGAGGACGAAAATGACCTAAATGTGAATCCAATGACACAATTGAACTTTTTCGATGCACAAGATTGGTTAAAAACCCTAATTGCACATAAATAAGGTTACAGAGGACGAACATGATGTATATGTGAATCCAATGACACAAATGGACTTTTGGATGCACAAGATTGGTTAAAAACCCTAATTGGACAAGAATAAGCGTTGGGAGGACGAAATTGACCTAAATGTTAATCCAATGACACAAATGAACTTATTGGATGCACAAGATTGGTTAAAAACCCTTATTGCACATAAATAAGGCTACAAAGGTCGAAAATGACCTCAATGTGAATCCAATGACACAAATGAACTTTTTGGATGCACAAGATTGGTAAAAAACCCTAATTGCACAAGAATAAGCCTAGGGAGGACGAAAATGACCTAAATGTTCATCCAATGACATAAACACACCTATTGGATGCAGAAGATTGGGTAAAAACCCTAATTGGACTTGAATAAGCCTAGGAAGGACGAAAATGACCAAAATGTTAATCCAATGACACAAATGAACTTGTTGGATGCACAAGATTGGTTAAAAACCCTAATTGCACCACAATAAGTCTAGGGAGGATGAAAATGACCTAAATGTTAATCCAATGACACAAATGAACTTATTGGATGCACAAGATTGGTTAAAAACCCTAATAGCACAAGGATAAGCCTAGGGAGGACGAAAATGACCTAAATGTTTATCCAATGACACAAATGAACTTATTGGATGCACAAGATTGGTTAAAAACCCTAATTGCACAAGAATAAGCCTAGGGAGGACGAAACTGACCTAAATGTTCATCCAATGACATAAACACACCTATTGGATGCAGAAGATTGGTTAAAAACCCTAATTGCACAAGAATAAGCCTAGGGAGGACGAAAATGACCTAAATGTTCATCCAATGACCTAAAAACACGTATTGGTTGCACAATATTGGTTAATAACCCTAATTAAACATAAATAAGCCTAGGGAGGACGAAAATGACCTAAATGTTAATGCAATGACACAAATGAACTTTTTGGATGCACAAGATTGGTTAAAAACCCTAATTGCACAAGGATAAGCCTAGGGAGGACGAAAATGACCTAAATGGTTATCCAATGACACAAATGAACTTATTGGATGCACAAGATTGGTTAAAAACCCTAATTGCAGAAGAATAAGCCTAGGGAGGACGAAAATGACCTAAATGTTCATCCAATGACATAAACACACCTATTGGATGCAGAAGATTGGTTAAAAACCCTAATAGCACAAGAATAAGCCTAGGGAGGACGAAAATGACATAAATGTTCATCCAATGACATAAAAACACGTATTGGATGCACAATATTGGTTAATAACCCTAATTGCACATAAATAAGTCTAGGGAGGACGAAAATGACCTAAATGTTAATGCAATGACACAAATGAACTTTTTGGATGCACAAGATTGGTTAAAAACCCTAATTTGACAAGAATAAGCATAGGGAGGACGAAAATGACCTAAATGTGAATCCAATGACACAAGTGAACTTATTGATGCACAAGATTGGTTAAAAACCCTAATTGCACATAAATAAGGCTACGGAGGTCGAAAATGACCTAATTGTGAATCCAATGACACAAATGAACTTTTTGGATGCACAAGATTGGTAAAAAACCCTAATTGCACAAGAATAAGCCTAGGGAGGACGAAAATGACCTAAATGTTCATCCAATGACATAAACACACCTATTGGATGCAGAAGATTGGTTAAAAACCCTAATTGGACAAGAATAAGCCTAGGAAGGACGAAAATGACCTAAATGTTAATCCAATGACTCAAATGAACTTATTGGATGCACAAGATTGGTTAAAAACCCTAATTGCACCTGAATAAGTCTAGGGAGGACGAAAATGACCTAAATGTTAATCCAATGACACAAATGAACTTATTGGATACACAACATTGGTTAAAAACCCTAATTGCACAAGAATAAGCCTAGGGAGGACGAAATTGACCTAAATGTTAATCCAATGACACACATGAACTTATTGGATGCACAAGATTGGTTAAAAACCCTAATTGCACATAAATAAGCCTATAGAGGACGAAAACGACCTATATGTGAATCCAATGACACAAGTGAACTTTTTGGATGCACAAGATTGGTTAAAAACCCTAATTGCACATAAATAAGGCTACAGAGGACGAACATGACGTAAATGTGAATCCAATGACACAAATGGACTTTTGGATGCACAAGATTGGTTAAAAACCCTAATTGGACAAGAATAAGCGTTGGGAGGACGAAAATGACCTAAATGTTAATCCAATGACACAAATGAACTTATTGGATGCAAAAGATTGGTTAAAAACCCTAATTGCACATAAATAAGCCTAGGGAGGACGAAAATGACCTAAATGTTAATGCAATGACACAAATGAACTTTTTGGAAGCACAAGATTGGTTAAGAACCCTAATTTGACAAGAATAAGCATAGGGAGGACGAAAATGACCTAAATGTGATTCCAATGACACAAATGAACTTATTGATGCACAAGATTGGTTAAAAACCCTAATTGCACATAAATAAGGCAACAAAGGTCGAAAATGACCTCAATGTGAATCCAATGACACAAATGAACTTTTTGGATGCACAAGATTGGTAAAAAACCCTAATTGCACAAGAATAAGCCTAGGGAGGACGAAAATGACCTAAATGGTTATCCAATGACATAAACACACCTGTTGGATGCAGAAGATTGGTTAAAAATCCTAATTGGACAAGAATAAGCCTAGGAAGGACGAAAATGACCTAAATGTTAATCCAATGACTCAAATGAACTTATTGGATGCACAAGATTGGTTAAAAACCCTAATTGCACCAGAATAAGTCTAGGGAGGACGAAAATGACCTAAATGTTAATCCAATGACACAAATTAACTTATTGGATACACAAGATTGGTTAAAAACCCTAATTGCACAAGAATAAGCTTAAGGAGGACAAAAATGACCTAAATGTTCATCCAATGACATAAACACACCTATTGGATGCACAAGATTGGTTAAAAACCCTAATTGGACAAGAATAAGCCTAGGGAGGACGAAAATGACCTAAATGTTAATCCAATGACACAAATGAACTTTCTGGATGCACAAGATTTGTTAAAAACCCTAATTGCACAAGAATAAGCCTATGGAGGACGAAAATGACCTAAATGTTAATCCAATGACACAAATGAACTTTTTAGATGCACAAGATTGGTTAAAAACCCTATTTGCACATAAATAAGGCTACGGAGGACAAAAATGACCTAAATGTGAATCCAACGACACAAATGAAATTTTTGGACGCACAAGATTGGTTAAAAACCCTAATTGCACAAGAATAAGCCAAGGGAGGACGAAAATGACCTAAATGTTCATCCAATGACATAAAAACACGTATTGAATGCACAAGATTTGTTAAAAACCCAAATTGCACATAAATAAGCCTAGGGAGGACGAAAATGACCTAAATGTTAATGCAATGACACAAATGAACTTTTTGGATGCACAAGATTGGTAAAAAAACCCTAATTGCACAAGAATAAGCATAGGGAGGACGAATATGACCTAAATGTTCATCCAAAGACATAAACACACCTATTGGATGCAGAAGATTGGTTAAAAACCCTATTTGGACATGAATAAGCCTAGGAAGGACGAAAATGACCTAAATGTTAATCCAATGACACAAATGAACTTATTGGATGCACAAGATTGGTTAAAAACCCTAATTGCACAAGAATAAGTCTAGGGAGGACGAAAATGACCTAAATGTTAATCCAATGACACAAATGAACTTATTGGACGCACAAGATTGGTTAAAAACCCTAATTGCACAAGGATAAGCCTAGGGCGGACGAAAATGACCTAAATGTTAATGCAATGACACAAATGAACTTTTTGGATGCACAAGATTGGTTAAGAACCCTAATTTGACAAGAATAAGCATAGGGAGGACGAAAATGACCTAAATGTGATTCCAATGACACAAATGAACTTATTGATGCACAAGATTGGTTAAAAACCCTAATTGCACATGAATAAGGCAACAAAGGTCGAAAATGACCTCAATGTGAATCCAATGACACAAATGAACTTTTTGGATGCACAAGATTGGTAAAAAAACCCTAATTGCACAAGAATAAGCCTAGGGAGGACGAAAATGACCTAAATGTTCATCCAATGTCATAAACACACCTGTTGGATGCAGAAGATTGGTTAAAAATCCTAATTGGACAAGAATATGCCTAGGAAGGACGAAAATGACCTAAATGTTAATCCAATGACTCAAATGAACTTATTGGATGCACAAGATTGGTTAAAAACCCTAATTGCACCAGAATAAGTCTAGGGAGGACGAAAATGACCTAAATGTTAATCCAATGACACAAATTAACTTATTGGATACACAAGATTGGTTAAAAACCCTAATTGCACAAGAATAAGCCTAGGGAGGACGAAAATGACCTAAATGTTAATCCAATGACAAAAATGAACCTATTGGATGCACAAGAATGGTTAAAAACCCTAATTGCACATAAATAAGGCTATAGAGGACGAAAACGACCTAAATGTGAATCCAATGACACAAGTGAACTTTTTGGATGCACAAGATTGGTTAAAAACCCTAATTGCACATAAATAAGGCTACAGAGGACGAACATGACGTAAATGTGAATCCAATGACACAAATGGACTTTTGGATGCACAAGATTGGTTAAAAACCCTAATTGGACAAGAATAAGCGTTGGGAGGACGAAAATGACCTAAATGTTAATCCAATGACACAAATGAACTTATTGGATGCACAAGATTGGTTAAAAACCCTAATTGCACATAAATAAGCCTAGGGAGGACAAAAATGACCTAAATGTTAATGCAATGACACAAATGAACTTTTTGGAAGCACAAGATTGGTTAAGAACCCTAATTTGACAAGAATAAGCATAGGGAGGACGAAAATGACCTAAATGTGATTCCAATGACACAAATGAACTTATTGATGTACAAGATTGGTTAAAAACCCTAATTGCACATAAATAAGGCAACAAAGGTCGAAAATGACCTCAATGTGAATCCAATGACACAAATGAACTTTTTGGATGCACAAGATTGGTAAAAAAACCCTAATTGCACAAGAATAAGCCTAGGGAGGACGAAAATGACCTAATTGTTCATCCAATGACATAAACACACCTGTTGGATGCAGAAGATTGGTTAAAAATCCTAATTGGACAAGAATAAGCCTAGGAAGGACGAAAATGACCTAAATGTTAATCCAATGACTCAAATGAACTTATTGGATGCACAAGATTGGTTAAAAACCCTAATTGCACCAGAATAAGTCTAGGGAGGATGAAAATGACCTAAATGTTAATCCAATGACACAAATTAACTTATTGGATACACAAGATTGGTTAAAAACCCTAATTGCACAAGAATAAGCTTAAGGAGGACAAAAATGACCTAAATGTTCATCCAATGACATAAACACACCTATTGGATGCACAAGATTGGTTAAAAACCCTAATTGGACAAGAATAAGCCTAGGGAGGACGAAAATGACCTAAATGTTAATCCAATGACACAAATGAACTTTCTGGATGCACATGATTTGTTAAAAACCCTAATTGCACAAGAATAAGCCTATGGAGGACGAAAATGACCTAAATGTTAATCCAATGACACAAATGAACTTTTTAGATGCACAAGATTGGTTAAAAACCCTATTTGCACATAAATAAGGCTACGGAGGACAAAAATGACCTAAATGTGAATCCAACGACACAAATGAAATTTTTGGACGCACAAGATTGGTTAAAAACCCTAATTGCACAAGAATAAGCCAAGGGAGGACGATAATGACCTAAATGTTCATCCAATGACATAAAAACACGTATTGAATGCACAAGATTTGTTAAAAACCCTAATTGCACATAAATAAGCCTACGGAGGACGAAAATGACCTAAATGTTAATGCAATGACACAAATGAACTTTTTGGATGCACAAGATTGGTAAAAAAAACCCTAATTGCACAAGAATAAGCATAGGGAGGACGAATATGACCTAAATGTTCATCCAAAGTCATAAACACACCTATTGGATGCAGAAGATTGGTTAAAAACCCTATTTGGACATGAATAAGCCTAGGAAGGACGAAAATGACCTAAATGTTAATCCAATGACACAAATGAACTTATTGGATGCACAAGATTGGTTAAAAACCCTAATTGCACAAGAATAAGTCTAGGGAGGACGAAAATGACCTAAATGTTAATCCAATGACCCAAATGAACTTATTGGATGCACAAGATTGGTTAAAAACCCTAATTGCACAAGGATAAGCCTAGGGCGGACGAAAATGACCTAAATGTTAATGCAATGACACAAATGAACTTTTTGGATGCACAAGATTGGTTAAGAACCCTAATTTGAGAAGAATAAGCATAGGGAGGACGAAAATGACCTAAATGTGATTCCAATGACACAAATGAACTTATTGATGCACAAGATTGGTTAAAAACCCTAATTGCACATGAATGAGGCAACAAAGGTCGAAAATGACCTCAATGTGAATCCAATGACACAAATGAACTTTTTGGATGCACAAGATTGGTAAAAAACCCTAATTGCACAAGAATAAGCCTAGGGAGGACGAAAATGACCTAAATGTTCATCCAATGACATAAACACACCTGTTGGATGCAGAAGATTGGTTAAAAATCCTAATTGGACAAGAATATGCCTAGGAAGGACGAAAATGACCTAAATGTTAATCCAATGACTCAAATGAACTTATTGGATGCACAAGATTTGTTAAAAACCCTAATTGCACAAGAATAAGCCTATGGAGGACGAAAATGACCTAAATGTTAATCCAATGACACAAATGAACTTTTTAGATGCACAAGATTGGTTAAAAACCCTAATTGCACAACAATAAGCCTAAGGAGGACGAATATGACCTAAATGTTCATCCAATGACATAAACACAACTGTTGGAAGCAGAAGATTGGTTAAAAACCCTAATTGGACAAGAATAAGCCTAGGAAGGACGAAAATGACCTAAATGTTAATCCAATGACACAAATGAACTTATTGGATACACAAGATTGGTTAAAATCCCTAATTGCACAAGAATAAGTATAGGGAGGACGAAAATGACCTAAATGTTAATCCAATGACACAAATGAACTTGTTGGATGCACAAGATTGGTTAAAAACCCTAATTGCACATAAATAAGGCTACGGAGGTCGAAAATGACCTAAATGTGAATCCAATGACACAAATGAACTTTTTGGATGCACAAGATTGGTAAAAAACCCTAATTGCACAAGAATAAGCCTAGGGAGGATGAAAATGACCTAAATGTTCATCCAATGACATAAACATACCTATTGGTTGCAGAAGATTGGTTAAAAACCCTAATTGGACAAGAATAAGCCTAGTAAGGACGAAAATGACCTAAATGTTAATTCAATGACACAAATAAACTTTCCGGATGCAAAAGATTTGTTAAAAACCCGAATTGCACAAGAATAAGCCTATGGAGGACGAAAATGACCTAAATGTTAATCCAATGACACAAATGAACTTTTTGGATGCACATGATTGGTTAAAAACCCTAATTGCACAAGAATAAGCCTAGGGAGGACGAAAATGACCTAAATGTTCATCCAATGACATTAACACTCCTGTTGGATGCAGAAGATTGGTTAAAAACCCTAATTGGACAAGAATAAGCCTAGGAAGGACGAAAATGACCTAAATGTTAATCCAATGACTCAAATGAACTTATTGGATGCACAAGATTGGTTAAAAACCCTAATTGCACCGGAATAAGTCTAGGGAGGACGAAAATGATCTAAATGATAATCCAATGACACAAATGAACTTATTGGATACACAAGATTGGTTAAAAACCCTAATTGCACAAGAATAAGCTTAGGGAGGACAAAAATGACCTAAATGTTCATCCAATGACATAAACACACCTATTGGATGCACAAGATTGGTTAAAAACCCTAATTGGACAAGAATAAGCCTAGGGAGGACGAAAATGACCTAAATGTTAATCCAATGACACAAATGAACTTTCTGGATGCACAAGATTTGTTAAAAACCCTAATTGCACAAGAATAAGCCAATGGAGGACGAAAATGACCTAAATGTTAATCCAATGTCACAAATGAACTTGTTGGATGCACAAGATTGGTTAAAAACCCTAATTGCACCAGAATAAGTCTAGGGAGGACGAAAATGACCTAAATGTTAATCCAATGACACAAATGAACTTTATGGATGCACAAGATTGGTTAAAAACCCTAATTGCTCATAAATAAGGCTACGGAGGACAAAAATGACCTAAATGTGAATCCAACGACACAAATGAACTTTTTGGATGCACAAGATTGGTTAAAAACCCTAATTGCACAAGAATAAGCCAAGGGAGGACGAAAATGACATAAATGTTCATCCAATGACATAAAAACACGTATTGGATGCACAAGATTGGTTAAAAACCCTAATTGCACATAAATAAGCCTAGGGAGGACGAAAATGACCTAAATGTTAATACAATGACACAAATGAACTTTTTGGATGCACAAGATTGGTTAAGAACCCTATTTTGACAAGAATAAGCATAGGGAGGACGAAAATGACCTAAATGTGAATCCAATGACACAAATGAACTTATTGATGCACAAGATTGGTTAAAAACCCTAATTGCACATAAATAAGGCTATGGAGGTCGAAAATGACCTAAATGTGAATCCAATGACACAAATGAACTTTTTGGATGCACAAGATTGGTAAAAAACCCTAATTGCACAAGAATAAGCCTAGGGAGGACGAAAATGACCTAAATGTTCATCCAATGACATAAACACACCTATTGGATGCAGAAGATTGGTTAAAAACCCTAATTGGACAAGAATATGCCTAGGAATGACGAAAATGACCTAAATGTTAATTCAATGACACAAATAAACTTTCTGGATGCACAAGATTTGTTAAAATCCCTAATTGCACAAGAATAAGCCTATGGAGGACGAAAATGACCTAAATGTTAATCCAATGACACAAATGAACTTTTTGGATGCACAAGATTGGTTAAAAACCCTAATTGTACAAGAATAAGCCAAGGGAGGACGAAAATGACCTAAATGTTCATCCAATGACATAAAAACACGTATTGAATGCACAAGATTGGTTAAAAACCCTAATTGCACATAAATAAGCCTAGGGAGGACGAAAATGACCTAAATGTTAATGCAATGATACAAATGAACTTTTTGGATGCACAAGATTGGTAAAAAAACCCTAATTGCACAAGAATAAGCCTAGGGAGGACGAAAATGACCTAAATGTTCATCCAAAGACATAAACACACCTATTAGATGCAGAAGATTGGTTAAAAACCCTATTTGGACAAGAATAAGCCTAGGAAGGACGAAAATGACCTAAATGTTAATCCAATGACACAAATGAACTTATTGGATGCACAAGATTGGTTAAAAACCCTAATTGCACCAGAATAAGTCTAGGGAGGACGAAAATGATCTAAATGTTAATCCAATGACACAAATGAACTTATTGGATGCACAAGATTGGTTAAAAACCCTAATTGCACAAGGATAAGCCTAGGGTAGACGAAAATGACCTAAATGTTTATCCAATGACACAAATGAACTTATTGGATGCACAAGATTGGTTAAATCCCCTAGTTGAACATAAATAACCCTAG
Organism: Cicer pinnatifidum; assembly: GCA_037974775.1. Classification (NCBI taxonomy): domain Eukaryota; kingdom Viridiplantae; phylum Streptophyta; class Magnoliopsida; order Fabales; family Fabaceae; genus Cicer; species Cicer pinnatifidum. Next base: position 27,885,757 of record JBBPBR010000008.1, on the reverse strand, counting down.
AGAGGACGAAAATGACCAAAATGTTAATCCAATGACAGAAAAGAAGTTATTGGATGCACAAGATTGGTTAAAACCCTAATTGAACATAAATAAGGCTATAGAGGACGAAAATGACCTAAATGTGAATCCAATGACACAAATGAACTTTCTGGATACACAAAATTGGTTAAAAACCCTAATTGCACAACAATAAGCCTAGGGAGGACGAAAATGACCAAAATGTTCATCCAATGACATAAACACACCTATTGGATGCAGAAGATTGGTTAAAAACCCTAATTGGACAAGAATAAGCCTAGGAAGGACGAAAATGACCTAAATCTTAATCCAATGACACAAATGAACTTATTGGATGCACAAGATTGGTCAAAAACCCTAATTGCACCAGAATAAGTCTATGGAGGACGAAAATGACCTAAATTTTAATCCAATGACACAAATGAACTTATTGGATGCACAAGATTGGTTAAAAACCCTAATTGCACAAGAATAAGCTTAGGGAGGACAAAAATGACCTAAATGTTCATCCAACGACAGAAACACACCTATTGGATGCACAAGATTGGTTAAAAACCCTAATTGGACAAGAATAAGCCTAGGGAGGACGAAAATGACCTAAATGTTAATCCAATGACACAAATGAACTTATTGGATGCACAATATTGGTTAAAAACCCTAATTGCACAAGAATAAGCCTAGGGAGGACAAAATTGACCTAAATGTTCATCCAATGACATAAACACAACTATTGGGTGCACAAGATTGGATAAAAACCCTAATTGGACAAGATTAATACTACGGAGGACGAAAATGACCTAAATATTAATCCAATGGCACAAATGAACTTATTGGATGCACAAGATTGGTTAAAAACCCTAATTGCACCAGGATAAGCCTAGGGAGGACGAAAATGACCTAAATGTTTATCCAATGACACAAATGAACTTATTGGATGCACAAGATTGGTTAAGAACCCTAGTTGCACATAAATAACCCTACAGAGGACGAAAATGACCTAAATGTTAATCCAATGACACAAATGAAGTTATTGGATGCACAAGATTGGTTAAAACCCTAATAGAACATAAATAAGGCTATAGACGACGAAAATGACCTAAATGTGAATCCAATGACACAAATGAACTTTTTGGATACACAAAATTGGTTAAAAACCCTAATTGCACAACAATAAGCCTAGGGTGGACGAAAATGACCTAAATGTTAATCCAATGACACAAATGAACTTATTGGATGCACAAGATTGATTAAAAACCATAATTGGACAAGAATAAACCTAGGCAGGACGAAAATGACCTAAATGTTAATCTAATGACACAAATGAACTTATTGGATGCACAAGATTGGTTAAAAACGCTAATTGCACATAAATAAGGCTACAGAGGACGAACATGACCTAAATGTTAATGCAATGACACAAATGAACTTTTTGGATGCTCAAGATTGGTTAAGAACCCTAATTTGACAAGAATAAGCATAGGGAGAACGAAAATGACCTAAATGTGAATCCAATGACACAAATGAACTTATTGATGCACAAGATTGGTTAAAAACCCTAATTGCACATAATAAATAAGGCTACGGAGGACAAAAATGACCTAAATGTGAATCCAATGACACAAATGAACTTTTTGGATGCACAAGATTGGATAAAAACCCTAATTGTACAAGAAGAAGCCAAGGGAGGACGAAAATGACCTAAATGTTCATCCAATGACATAAAAACACGTATTGAATGCACAAGATTGGTTAAAAACCCTAACTGCACATAAATAAGCATAGGGAGGACGAAAATGACCAAAATGTTAATGCAATGACACAAATGAACTTTTTGGATGCACAAGATTGGTCAAAAAAACCCTAATTGCACAAGAATAAGCATAGGGAGGACGAAAATGACCTAAATGTTCATCCAAAGACATAAACACACCTATTGGATGCAGAAGATTGGTTAAAAACCCTATTTGGACAAGAATAAGCCCAGGAAGGACGAAAATGACCTAAATGTTAATCCAAGGACACAAATGAACTTATTGGATGCAGAAGATTGGTTAAAAACCCTAATTGCACCAGAATAAGTCTAGGGAGGACGAAAATGATCTAAATGTTAATCCAATGACACAAATGAACTTGTTGGACGCACAAGATTGGTTAAAAACCCTAATTGCACAAGGATAAGCCTAGGGCGGACGAAAATGACCTAAATGTTTATCCAATGACACAAATGAACTTATAGGATGCACAAGATTGGTTAAAAACCCTAGTTGCACATAAATAACTCTAGAGAGGACGAAAATGACCAAAATGTTAATCCAACGACACAAATGAAGTTATTGGATGCATAAATTTGGTTAAAAATCCTAATTGCACCAGAATAAGTCTAGGGAGGACGAAAATGACCTAAATGTTAATCCAATGACACAAATGAACTTATTGGATACACAAGATTGGTTAAAAACCCTAATTGCACAAGAATAAGACAAGGGAGGACGAAAATGACCTAAATATTAATCCAATGACACAAATGAACTTATTGGATGCACAAGATTGGTCAAAAACCCTAATTGCACCAGAATAAGTCTATGGAGGACGAAAATGACCTAAATTTTAATCCAATGACAAAAATGAACTTATTGGATACACAATATTGGTTAAAAACCCTAATTGCACATTAATAAGGCTACAAAGGACGAAAATGACCTAAATGTGAATCCAATGACACAAATGAATTTTTTGGATGCACAAGATTGGTTAAAAACCCTAGTTGGACAAGAATAAGCTTAGGGAGGACAAAAATGACCTAAATGTTCATCCAATGACATAAACACACCTATTGGATGCACAAGATTGGTTAAAAACCCTAATTGGACAAGAATAAGCCTAGGGAGGACGAAAATGACCTAAATGTTAATCCAATGACACAAATGAACTTATTGGATGCACAATATTGGTTAAAAACCCTAATTGCACAAGAACAAGCCTAGGGAGGACAAAATTGACCTAAATGTTCATCCAATGACATAAACACAACTATTGGGTGCACAAGATTGGTTAAAAACCCTAATTGGACAAGATTAATACTACGGAGGACGAAAATGACCTAAATATTAATCCAATGGCACAAATGAACTTATTGGATGCACAAGATTGGTTAAAAACCCTAATTGCACCAGGATAAGCCTAGGGAGGACGAAAATGACCTAAATGTTTATCCAATGACACAAATGAACTTATTGGATGCACAAGATTGGTTAAGAACCCTAGTTGCACATAAATAACCCTACAGAGGACGAAAATGACCTAAATGTTAATCCAATGACACAAATGAAGTTATTGGATGCACAAGATTGGTTAAAACCCTAATTGAACATAAATAAGGCTATAGACGACGAAAATGACCTAAATGTGAATCCAATGACACAAATGAACTTTTTGGATACACAAAATTGGTTAAAAACCCTAATTGCACATAAATAAGGCTACGGAGGACAAAAATGACCTAAATGTGAATCCAATGACACAAATGAACTTTTTGGATTCACAAGATTGGTTAAAAACCCTAATTGCACAAGAATAAGCCAAGGGAGGACGAAAATGACCTAAATGTTCATCCAATGACATAAAAACACGTATTGGATGCACAAGATTGGTTAAAAACGCTAATTGCACATAAATAAGGCTACAGAGGACGAACATGACCTAAATGTTAATGCAATGACACAAATGAACTTTTTGGATGCTCAAGATTGGTTAAGAACCCTAATTTGACAAGAATAAGCATAGGGAGAACGAAAATGACCTAAATGTGAATCCAATGACACAAATGAACTTATTGATGCACAAGATTGGTTAAAAACCCTAATTGCACATAATAAATAAGGCTACGGAGGACAAAAATGACCTAAATGTGAATCCAATGACACAAATGAACTTTTTGGATGCACAAGATTGGATAAAAACCCTAATTGTACAAGAAGAAGCCAAGGGAGGACGAAAATGACCTAAATGTTCATCCAATGACATAAAAACACGTATTGAATGCCCAAGATTGGTTAAAAACCCTAACTGCACATAAATAAGCATAGGGAGGACGAAAATGACCAAAATGTTAATGCAATGACACAAATGAACTTTTTGGATGCACAAGATGGGTCAAAAAAACCCTAATTGCACAAGAATAAGCCTAGGGAGGACGAAATGACCTAAATGTTCATCCAAAGACATAAACACACCTATTGGATGCAGAAGATTGGTTAAAAACCCTATTTGGACAAGAATAAGCCCAGGAAGGACGAAAATGACCTAAATGTTAATCCAAGGACACAATTGAACTTATTGGATGCAGAAGATTGGTTAAAAACCCTAATTGCACCAGAATAAGTCTAGGGGGGACGAAAATGATCTAAATGTTAATCCAATGACACAAATGAACTTGTTGGACGCACAATATTGGTTAAAAACCCTAATTGCACAAGGATAAGCCTAGGGCGGACGAAAATGACCTAAATGTTTATCCAATGACACAAATGAACTTATAGGATGCACAAGATTGGTTAAAAACCCTAGTTGCACATAAATAACCCTAGAGAGGACGAAAATGACCAAAATGTTAATCCAATGACACAAATGAAGTTATTGGATGCATAAATTTGGTTAAAAATCCTAATTGCACCAGAATAAGTCTAGGGAGGACGAAAATGACCTAAATGTTAATCCAATGACACAAATGAACTTATTGGATACACAAGATTGGTTAAAAACCC
>JBBPBR010000008.1:27830594-27863033 GCA_037974775.1 Cicer pinnatifidum | reverse complement strand
AAAATGACCTAAATGTTAATCCAATGACACAAATGAACTTATTGAATGCACAAGATTGGTTAAAAACCCTAATTGCACAAGGATAAGCCTAGGGAGGACGAAAATGTCCTAAATCTTTATCCAATGACACAAATGAACTTATTGGATGCACAAGATGGGTAAAAACCCTAATTGCACATAAATAACCCTAGAGAGGACGAAAATGACCTAAATGTTAATCCAATGACACAAATGAAGTTATTGGATGCACAAGATTGGTTAAAACCCTAATTGAACATAAATAAGGCTATAGAGGACGAAAATGACCTAAATGTGAATCCAATGACACAAATGAACTTTTTGGATACACAAAATTGGTTACAAACCCTAATTGCACAACAATAAGCCTAGGGTGGACGAAAATGACCTAAATGTTAATCCAATGACACAAATGAACTTATTGGATGCACAAGATTGGTTAAAAACCATAATTGGACAAGAATAAACCTAGGGAGGACGAAAATGACCTAAATGTTAATCTAATGACACAAATGAACTTATTGGATGCACAAGATAGGTAAAAAAAACCCTAATTGTTCAAGAATAAGCTTAGGGAGGACAAAAATGACCTAAATGTTCATCCAATGACATAAACACCCCTATTGGACGCACAAGATTGGTTAAAAACCCTAATTGCACAAGAATAAGCCTAGGGAAGACGAAAATGACATAAATGTTCATCCAATGACATAAAAACACAAATTGGATGCACAAGATTGTTTAAAAACCCTAATTGCACATAAATAAGCCTAGGGAGGACAAAAATGACCTAAATGTTAATGCAATGACACAAATGAACTTTTTGGATGCACAAGATTGGTTAAAAACCCTAATTGGACAAGAATAAGCCTAGGGAGGACGAAAATGACCTAAATGTTAATCCAATGACACAAATGAACTTATTGGATGCACAATATTGGTTAAAAACCCTAATTGCACAAGAATAAGCCTAAGGAGGACAAAATTGACCTAAATGTTCATCCAATGACATAAACACACCTATTGGGTGCACAAGATTGGTTAAAAACCCTAATTGGAGAAGAATAAGCCTTGGGAGGACGAAAATGACCTAAATATTAATCCAATGACACAAATGAACTTATTGGATGCACAAGATTGGTTAAAAACCCTAATTGCACAAGAATAAGGTTTGGGAGGACAAAAATGACCTAAATGTTCATCCAATGACATAAACACACGTATTGGATGCACAAGATTGGTTAAATTCCCTAATTGGACAACAATAAGCCTTCGGAGGACCAAAATGACACAAATGAACTTTCTGGATGCACAAGATTTGTTAAAAACCCTAATTGCACAAGAATAATCCTATGGAGGACGAAAATGACCTAAATGTTAATCCAATGACACAAATGAACTTTTTGGATGCACAAGATTGGTTAAAAACCCTAATTGCACATAAATAAGGCTACAGAGGACGAAAATGACTTAAATGTGAATCCAATGACACAAATGAACTTTTTGGATGCACAAGATTGGTTAAAAAACCTAATTGCACTAGAATAAGCTTAGGGAGGATGAAAATGACCTAAATGTTCATCCAATGACATAAAAACACGTATTCGATGCACAAGATTGGTTAAAAACCCTAATTGCACATAAATAAGACTTGGGAGGACGAAAATGATCTAAATGTTAATGCAATGACACAAATGAACTTTTTGGATGCAGAACATTGGTTAAAAACCCAAATTGGACAAGAATAAGCCTAGGGAGGAAGAAAATGACCTTAATTTTCATCCAATGACACAAATGAACTTTCAGGATGCCCAAGATTGGTTAAGAACACTAATTGCAGATAAATAAGGCTACAGAGGAAGAAAATGACTTAAATGTGAATCCAATGACACAAATGAACTTTTTGGATGCACAAGATTGGTTAAAAACCCTAATTGGACAAGAATAAGCCTTGGGAGGACGAAAATGACCTAAATGTTAATCCAATGACACAAATGAACTTATTGGACGCACAAGATTGGTTAAGAACCCTAATTGCACAAGAATAAGCTTAGGGAGGACAAAAATGACCTAAATGTTCATCCAATGACATAAACACACCTATTGAATGCACAAGATTGGTTAAAAACCCTAATTGGACAAGAATAAGCCTTCGGAGGACCAAAATGACCTAAATGTTAATCCAATGACACAAATGAACTTATTGAATGCACAAGATTGGTTAAAAACCCTAATTGCACAAGGATAAGCCTAGGGAGGACGAAAATGTCCTAAATCTTTATCCAATGACACAAATGAACTTATTGGATGCACAAGATGGGTAAAAACCCTAATTGCACATAAATAACCCTAGAGAGGACGAAAATGACCTAAATGTTAATCCAATGACACAAATGAAGTTATTGGATGCACAAGATTGGTTAAAACCCTAATTGAACATAAATAAGGCTATAGAGGACGAAAATGACCTAAATGTGAATCCAATGACACAAATGAACTTTTTGGATACACAAAATTGGTTACAAACCCTAATTGCACAACAATAAGCCTAGGGTGGACGAAAATGACCTAAATGTTAATCCAATGACACAAATGAACTTATTGGATGCACAAGATTGGTTAAAAACCATAATTGGACAAGAATAGACCTAGGGATGACGAAAATGACCTAAATGTTAATCCAACGACAGAAATGAACTTATTGGATGCACAAGATTGGATAAAAACCCTAATTGCACATAAATAAGGCTATAGAGGACGAAAATGACCTAAATGTGAATCCAATGACACAAATGAACTTTTTGGATGCACAAAATTGGTTAAAAACCCTAATTGCACAACAATAAGCCTATGGAGGACGAAAATGACCTAAATGTTAATCGAATAACACAAATCAACTTTTTGGATGCACAAGATTGGTAAAAAAAACCTAATTGCACAAGAATAAGGTGAGGGAGGACGAAAATGACCTAAATGTTCATCCAATGACATAAACACACCTAATTGGACAAGAATAAGCCTAGGAAGGACGAAAATGACCTAAATGTTAATCCAATGACACAAATGAACTTATTGGATGCACAAATTTGGTTAAAAATCCTAATTGCACCAGAATAAGTCTAGGGAGGACGAAAATGACCTAAATGTTAATCCAATCACACAAATGAACTTATTGGATACACAAGATTGGTTAAAAACCCTAATTGCACAAGAATAAGACAAGGGAGGACGAAAATGACCTAAATATTAATCCAATGACACAAATGAACTTATTGGATGCACAAGATTGGTTAAAAACCCTAATTGCACATAAATAAGGCTACGGAGGATGAAAATGACCTAAATGTGAATCCAATGACACAAATGAACTTTTTGGATGCACAAGATTGGTTAAAAACCCTAATTTCACATAAATAAGGCTACAGAGGACGACCGTGACCTAAATATTAATCCAATGACACAAATGAACTTATTGGATGCACAAGATTGGTTAAAAACCCTAATTGCACAAGGATAAGCCTAGGGAGAACGAAAATGACCTAAATGTTTATCCAATGACACAAATGAACTTATTGGATGCACAAGATTGGTTAAAAACCCTAATTGCACATAAATAACCCTAGAGAGGACGAAAATGACCTAAATGTTAATCCAATGACACAAATGAATTTATGGGATGCACAAGATTGGTTAAAACCCTAATTGAACATAAATAAGGCTATAGAGGTCGAAAATGACCTAAATGTGAATCCAATAACACAAATGAACTTTTTGGATACACAAAATTGGTTAAAAACCCTAATTGCACAACAATAAGCCTAAGGAGGACGAAAATGACCTAAATGTTAATCCAATGACACAAATGTACTTTCTGGATGCACAAGATTTGTTAAAAACCATAATTGCACAAGAATAAACCTATGGAGGACGAAAATGGCCTAAATGTTAATCCATTGACACAAATGAACTTTTTAGATGCACATGATTGGTTAAAAACCCTAATTGCACATAAATAAGGCTACGGAGGACAAAAATGACCTAAATGTGAAACCAATGACACAAATGAACTTTTTGGATTCACAAGTTTGGTTAAAAACCCTAATTGCACAAGAATAAGCCAAGGGAGGACGAAAATGACCTAAATGTTCATCCAATGACATAAAAACACGTATTGGATGCACAAGATTGGTTAAAAACCCTAATTGCACATATATAAGCCTAGGGAGGACGAAAATGACCTAAATGTTAATGCAATGACACAAATGAACTTTTTGGATGCACAAGATTGGTTAAGAACCCTAATTTGACAAGAATAAGCATAGGGAGAACGAAAATGACCTAAATGTGAATCCAATGACACAAATGAACTTATTGGATACACAAGATTGGTTAAAAACCCTAATTGCACAAGAATAAGACTAGGGAGGACGAAAATGACCTAAATATTAATCCAATGACACAAATGAACTTATTGGATGCACAAGATTGGTTAAAAACCCTAATAGCACATAAATAAGGCTACGGAGGACGAAAATGACCTAAATGTGAATCCAATGACACAAATGAACTTTTTGGATGCACAAGATTGGTTAAAAACCCTAATTTCACATAAATAAGGCTATAGAGGACAAACATGACCTAAATATTAATCCAATGACACAAATGAACTTATTGGATGCACAAGTTGGTTAAAAACCCTAATTGCAAATAAATAACCCTAGAGAGGACAAAAATGACCTAAATGTTAATCCAATGACACAAATGAAGTTATGGGATGCACAAGATTGGTTAAAACCCTAATTGAACATAAATAAGGCTATGGTGGACGAAAATGACCTAAATGTGAATCCAATGACACAAATGAACTTTTTGGATACACAAAATTGGTTAAAAACCCTAATTGCACAACAATAAGCCTAGGGAGGACGAAAATGACCTAAATGTTAATCCAATGACACAAATGAACTTATTGGATGCACAAGATTGGTTAAAAACCCTAATTGGACAAGAATAAGCCTATGGAGGAAGAAAATGACCTAAATTTTGATCCAATGACACAAATGATCTTTCTGGATGCCCAAGATTGGTTAAAAACTCTAATTGCAGATAAATAAGGCTACAGAGGACGAACATGACTTAAATGTGAATCCAATGACACAAATGAACTTTTTGGATGCACAAGATTGGTTAAAAACCCTAATTGGACAAGAATAAGCCTAGGAGGACGAAAATGACCTAAATGTTAATCCAATGACACAAATGAACTTATTGGATGCACAAGATTGGTTAAAAACCCCAATTGCACAAGAATAAGCTTAGGGAGGACAAAAATGACCTAAATGTTCATCCAATGACATAAACAAACCTATTGAATGCACAAGATTGGTTAAAAACCCTAATTGGACAAGAATAAGCCTAGGGAGGACTAAAATGACCTAAATGTTAATCCAATGACACAAATGAACTTATTGGATGCACAATATTGGTTAAAAACCCTAATTGCACAAGAATAAGCCTAGGGAGGACAAAATTGACCTAAATGTTCATCCAATGACATAAACACACCTATTGGGTGCACAAGATTGGTTAAAAACCCTAATTGGACACGAATAAGCCTAGGGAGGACAAAAATGACCTAAATATTAATCCAATGACACAAATGAACTTATTGGATGCACAAGATTGGTTAAAAACCCTAATTCCACAAGGATAAGCCTAGGGAGAACGAAAATGACCTAAATGTTTATCCAATGACACAAATGAACTTATTGGATGCACAACATTGGTTAAAAACCCTAATTGCACATAAATAACCCTAGAGAGGACGAAAATGACCTAAATGTTAATCCAATGACACAAATGAAGTTATGGGATGCACAAGATTGGTTAAAACCCTAATTGAACATAAATAAGGCTATAGAGGACGAAAATGACCTAAATGTGAATCCAATGACACAAATGAACTTTTTGGATACACAAAATTGGTTAAAAACCCTAATTGCACAACAATAAGCCTAGGGAGGACGAAAATGACCTAAATGTTAATCCAATGACACAAATGAACTTATTGGATACACAAAATTGGTTAAAAACCATAATTGGACAAGAATAAACCTAGGGATGACGAAAATGACCTAAATGTTAATCCAATGACAGAAATGAACTTATTGGATGCACAAGATTGTATTAAAACCATAATTGCACATAAATAAGGCTACACAGGACGAAAATGACCTAAATGTGAATCCAATGACACAAATGAACTTTTTGGATGCACAAAATTGGTTAAAAACCCTAATTGCACAACAATAATCCTATGGAGGACGAAAATGACCTAAATGTTAATCCAATGACACAAATGAACTTTTTGGATGCACAAGATTGGTAAAAAAACCCGAAGTGCACAAGAATAAGCCTAGGGAGGACGAAAATGACCTAAATGTTCATCCAATGACACAAATGAACTTATTGGATGCACAAGATTGGTTAAAAACCCTAATTGCACAAGAATAAGCTTAGGGAGGACCAAAATGACCTAAATGTTCATCCAATGAGATAAACACACCTATTGGATGCACAAGATTGGTTAAAAACCCTAATTGCACAAGAATAAGCCTAGGGAGGACGAAAATGACCTCAATGTTCATCCAATGACACAAAAACACGTATTGGATGCACAAGATTGGTTAAAAACCCTAATTGCACATAAATAAGCCTAGGGTGGACGAAAATGACCTAAATATTAATGCAATGACACAAATGAACTTTTTGGATGCACAAGATTGGTTAAAAACCCTAATTGCACAAGAATAAGCCTAGGGAGGACGAAAATGACCTAAATGTTCATCCAATGACATAAACACACCTATTGGATGCAAAAGATTGGTTAAAAACCCTAATTGGACAAGAATAAGCCTAGGAAGGACGAAAATGACCTAAATATTAATCCAATGACTCAAATGAACTTATTGGATACACAAGATTGGTTAAAAACCCTAATTGCACCAGAATAAGTCTAGGGAGGACGAAAATGACCTAAATGTTAATCCAATGACACAAATGAACTTATTGGATACACAAGATTGGTTAAAAACCCTAATTGCACAAGGAAAAGCATAGGGAGGACGAAAATGACCTAAATGTTTATCCAATGACACAAATGAACTTATTGGATGCACAAGATTGGTTAAAAACCCTATTTGCACAAGAATAAGCTTAGGGAGGACAAAAATGACCAAAATGTTCATCCAATGACATAAACACACCTATTGGATGCACAAGATTGGTTAAAAACCCTAATTGCACACGAATAAGCCTAGGGAGGAAGAAAATGACCTAAATGTTCATCCAATGACATAAAAACACGTATTGGATGCACAAGATTGGTTAAAAACCCTAATTGCACATAAATAAGCCTAGGGAGGACGAAAATGACCTAAATGTTCTTCCAATGACATAAACACACCTATTGGATGCACAAGATTGGTTAAAAACCCTAATTGCACATAAATAAGCCTAGGGAGGACGAAAATGACCTAAATGTTAATGCAATGACACAAATGAACTTTTTGGATGCACAAGATTGGTTAAAAACCCTAATTGCACATAAGTAAGGCTACGGAGGTTGAAAATGACCTAAATGTGAATCCAATGACACAAATGAAGTTTTTGGATGCACAAGATTGGTAAAAAACCCTAATTGCACAAAAATAAGCCTAGGGAGGACCAAAATGACCTAAATGTTCATCCAATGACATAAACACACCTATTGGATGCAGAAGATTGGTTAAAAACCCTAATTGGACAAGAATAAGCCTAGGAAGGACGAAAATGACCTAAATGTTAATCCAATGACTCAAATGAACTTATTGGATGCACATGACTGGTTAAAAACCCTAATTGCACCAGAATAAGTATAGGGAGGACGAAAATGACCTAAATGTTAATCCAATGACACAAATGAACTTATTGGATACACAAGATTGGTTAAAAACCCTAATTCCACAAGAATAAGCTTAGGGAGGACCAAAATGACCTAAATGTTAATCCAATGACACAAATGAACTTATTGGATGCACAAGATTGGTTAAAAACCCTAATTCCACAAGAATAAGCCTAGGGAGGACCAAAATGACCTAAATGTTAATCCAATGACACAAATGAACTTATTGGATGCACAAGATTGGTTAAAAACCCTAATTGCACAAGAATAAGCCTAGGGAGGACAAAATTGACCTAAATGTTAATCCAATGACATAAACTCACCTATTGGGTGCACAAGATTGGTTAAAAACCCTAATTGGACATGAATAAGCCTAGGGAGGACGAAAATGACCTAAATATTAATCCAATGACACAAATGAACTTATTGGCTGCACAAGGTTGGTTAAAAACCCTAGTTGCACAAGGATAAGCCTAGGGAGGACGAAAATGACCTAAATGTTAATCCAATGACACAGATGAACTTTTTGGATGCACAAGATTGGTTAAAAACTCTAATTGCACAAGAATAAGCTTAGGGAGGACCAAAATGACCTAAATGTTCATCCAATGACATAAAGACACCTATTGGATGCACAAGATTGGTTAAAAACCCTAATTGCACAAGAATAAGCCTAGGGAGGACGAAAATGACCTAAATGTTCATCCAATGACATAAAAACACGTATTGGATGCACAAGATTGGTTAAAAACCCTAATTGCACATAAATAAGCCTAGGGAGGACGAAAATGACCTAAATGTTAATGCAATGACACAAATGAACTTTTTGGATGCACAAGATTGGTTAAAAACCCTAATTGCACATAAATAAGGCTACGGAGGTCGAAAATGACCTAAATGTGAATCCAAAAACACGAATGAACTTTTTGGATGCACAAGATTGGTAAAAAAAACCCTAACTGCACAAGAATAAGCCTAGGGAGGACGAAAATGACCTAAATGTTCATCCAATGACATAAACACACCTATTGGGTGCACAAGATTGGTTGAAAACCCTAATTGGACACGAATAAGCCTAGGGAGGACGAAAATGACCTAAATATAAATCCAATGACACAAATTAACTTATTGGATGCACAAGATTGGTTAAAAACCCTAATTGCACAAGGATAATCCTAGGGAGGACGAAAATGACCTAAATGTTTCTCCAATGACACAAATGAACTTATTGGATGCACAAGATTGGTTAAAAACCGTAATTGCACATAAATAACCCTAGAGAGGACTAAAATGACCTAAATGTTAATCCAATGACACAAATGAAGTTATTGGATGCACAAGATTGGTTAAAACCCTAATTGAACATAAATAAGGCTATAGAGGACGAAAATGACCTAAATGTGAATCCAATGACACAAATGAACTTTTAGGATACACAAAATTGGTTAAAAACCCTAATTGCACAACAATAAGCCTAGGGAGGAGGAAAATGACCTAAATGTTAATCCAATGACACAAATGAACTTATAGGATGCACAAGATTGGTTAAAAACCATAATTGGACAAGAATAAACCTAGGGAGGACGAAAATGACCTAAATGTTAATCCAATGACACAAATGAACTTATTGGATGCACAAGATTGGTTAAAACCCTAATTGAACGTAAATAAGGCTACAGAGGACGAAAATGACCTAAATGTGAATCCAATGACACAAATGAACTTTTAGGATACACAAAATTGGTTAAAAACCCTAATTGCACAACAATAACCCTAGGGAGGACGAAAATGACCTAAATATTAATCCAATGACACAAATGAACTTATTGGATGCACAAGATTGGTTAAAACCCTAATTGAACATAAATAAGGCTATAGAGGACGAAAATGACCTAAATGTGAATCCAATGACACAAATGAACTTTTTGGATGCACAAAATTGGTTAAAAACCCTAATTGCACAACAATAAGCCTATGGAGGACGAAAATGACCTAAATGTTAATCCAATGACACAAATGACCTTTTTTGATGCACAAGATTGGTAAAAAAAACCCTAATTGCACAAGAATAAGCCTAGGGAGGACGTAAATGACCTAAATGTTCATCCAATGACACAAATGAACTTATTGGATGCACAAGATTGGTTAAAAATCATAATTGCACAAGAATAAGCTTAGGGAGGACCAAAATGACCTAAATGTTCATCCAATGACATAAACACACCTATTGGATTCACAAGATTGGTTAAAAACCCAAATTGCACAAGAATAAGCCTAGGGAGGACGAAAATGACCTAAATGTTAATGCAATGACACAAATGAACTTATTGGATGCACAAGATTGGTTAAAAACCCTAATTACAGCAGAATATGTCTAGGGAGGACGAAAATGACCTAAATGTTAATCCAATGACACAAATGAACTTATTGGATACACAAGATTGGTTAAAAACCCTAATTGCACATAAATAAGGCTACGGAGGACGAAAATGACCTAAATGTGAATCCAATGACATAAAAAGACGTATTGGACGCACAAGATTGGTTAAAAACCCTAATTGCACATAAATAAGCCTAAGGAGGACGAAAATGACCTAAATGTTAATGCAATGACACAAATGAACTTTTTGGATGCACAAGATTGGTTAAAAACCATAATTTGACAAGAATAAGCAGAGGGAGGACGAAAATGACCTAAATGTGAATCCAATGACACAAATAAACTTATAGATGCACAAGATTGGTTAAAAACCCTAATTGCACATAAATAAGGCTACGGAGGTCGAAAATGACCTAAATGTGAATCCAATGACACAAATGAACTTTTTGGATGCACAAGATTGGTAAAAAAACCCTAATTGCACAAGAATAAGCCTAGGGAGGACGAAAATGACCTAAATGTTCATCCAATGACATAAACACACCTATTGGATGCAGAAGATTGGTTAAAAATCCTAATTGGACAAGAATAAGCCTAGGATGGACGAAAATGACCTAAATGTTAATCCAACGATACAAATGAACTTATTGGATGCACAAGATTGGTTAAAAACCCTAATTGCACCAGAATAAGCCTAGGGAGGACGAAAATGACCTAATTGCTAATCCAATGACACAAATGAACTTATTGGATACACAAGATTGGTTAAAAACCCTAATTGCACAAGAATAAGCCCAGGGAGGACGAAAATGACATAAATGTTAATCCAATGACACAAATGAACTTATTGGATGCACAAGATTGGTTAAAAACCCTAAGTGCACATAAATAAGGCTACGGAGGATGAAAATGACCTAAATGTGAATCCAACGACACAAATGAACTTTTTGGTTGCACAAGATTGGTTAAAAACCCTAATTGCACATTAATAAGGCTACAAAGGACGAAAACGACCTACATGTTCATCCAATGACACAAATGAACTTTTTGGATGCACAAGATTGGTTAAAAACCATAATTCCACAAGAATGAGCTTTGGGAGGACCAAAATGACCTAAATGTTAATCCAATGACTCAAATGAACTTATTGGATGCACAAGATTGGTTAAAAACCCTAATTGCAGCAGAATAAGTCTAGGGAGGACGAAAATGACCTAAATGTTAATCCAATGACACAAATGAACTTATTGGATACACAAGATTGGTTAAAAACCCTAATTGCTCATAAATAAGGCTACGGAGGACGAAAATGACCTAAATGTGAATTCAACGACATAAAAACACGTATTGGATGCACAAGATTGGTTAAAAACCCTAATTGCACATAAATAAGCCTAAGGAGGACGAAAATGACCTAAATGTTAATGCAATGACACAAATGAACTTTTTGGATGCACAAGATTGGTTAAAAACCCTAATTTGACAAGAATAAGCATAGGAAGGACGAAAATGACCTAAATGATAATGCAATGACACAAATGAACTTATAGATGCACAAGATTGGTTAAAAACCCTAATTGCACATAAATAAGGCTACGGAGGTCGAAAATGACTTAAATGTGAATCCAATGACACAAATGAACTTTTTGGATGCACAAGATTGGTAAAAAAACCCTAACTGCACAAGAATAAGCCTAGGGAGGACGAAAATGACCTAAATGTTCATCCAATGACATAAACACACCTATTGGATGCAGAAGATTGGTTAAAAACCCTAATTGGACAAGAATAAGCCTAGGAAGGACGAAAATGACCTAAATGTTAATCCAATGACAAAAATGAACTTATTGGATGCACAAGATTGGTTAAAAACCCTAGTTGCACCAGAATAAGTATAGGGAGGACGAAAATGACCTAAATGTTAATCCAATGACACAAATGAACTTATTGGATACACAAGATTGGTTAAAAACCCTAATTGCACAAGAATAAGCCTAGGGATGACGAAAATGACCTTAATGTTAATCCAATGACACAAATGAACTTATTGGATGCACAAGATTGGTTAAAAACCCTAATTGCACAAGAATAAGCCTAGGGAGGACAAATTGACCTAAATGTTTATCCAATGACATAAACACATCTATTGGGTGCACAAGATTGGTTAAAAACCCTAATTATACACGAATAAGCCTAGGGAGGACGAAAATGACCTAAATATAAATCCAATGACAAAAATGAACTTATTGGATGCACAAGATTGGTTATAACCCTAATTGCACAAGGATAAGCCTAGGGAGGACGAAAATGACCTAAATGTTTATCCAATGACACAAATGAACTTATTGGATGCACAAGATTGGTTAAAAACCGTAATTGCACATAAATAACCCTAGAGAGGACGAAAATGACCTAAATTTTAATCCAATGACACAAATGAAGTTATTGGATGCACAAGATTGGTTAAAACCCTAATTGAACATAAATAAGGCTATAGAGGACGAAAATGACCTAAATGTGAATCCAATGACACAAATGAACTTTTAGGATACACAAAATTGGTTAAAAACCCAAATTGTACAACAATAAGCCTAGGGAAGACGAAAATGACCTAAATGTTATTCCAATGACACAAATGAACTTATTGGATGCACAAGATTGGTTAAAAACCATAATTGGACAAGAATAAACCTAGGGAGGACGAAAATGACCTAAATGTTAATCCAATGACACAAATGAACTTATTGGATGCACAAGATTGGTTAAAACCCTAATTGAACATAAATAAGGCTATAGAGGACGAAAATGACCTAAATGTGAATCCAATGGCACAAATGAACTTTTAGGATACACAAAATTGGTTAAAAACCCTAATTGCACAACAATAAGCCTAGGGAGGACGAAAATGACCTAAATGTTAATCCAATGACACAAATGAACTTATTGGATGCACAAGATTGGTTAAAACCCTAATTGAACATAAATAAGGCTATAGAGGACGAAAATGACCTAAATGTGAATCCAATGACACAAATGAACTTTTTGGATGCACAAAATTGGTTAAAAACCCTAATTGCACAACAATAAGCCTATGGAGGACAAAAATGACCTTTTTGGATGCACAAGATTGGTAAAAAAACCCTAATTGTACAAGAATAAGCCAAGGGAGGACGTAAATGACCTAAATGTTCATCCAATGACACAAATGAACTTATTGGATGCAAAAGATAGGTTATAAATCCTAATTGCACAAGAATAAGCTTAGGGAGGACCAAAATGACCTAAATGTTCATCCAATGACATAAACACACCTATTGGATTCACAAGATTGGTTAAAAACCCAAATTGCACCAGAATAAGCCTAGGGAGGACGAAAATGACCTAAATGTTCATCCAATGACATAAAAACACGTAATTGATGAACAAGATTGGTTAAAAACCCTAATTGCACATAAATTAGCCTAGGGAGGACGAAAATGACCTAAATGTTAATGCAATGACACAAATGAACTTTTTGGATGCACAAGATTGGTTAAAAACCCTAATTGCACATAAATAAGGCTACGGAGGTCGAAAATGACCTAAATGTGAATCCAATGACACAAATGAACTTTTTGGATGCACAAGATTGGTAAAAAAAACCCTAATTTCACAAGAATAAACCTAGGGAGGACGAAAATGACCTAAATATTAATCCAATGACATAAACACACCTATTGGATGCAGAAGATTGGTTAAAAACCCTAATTGGACAAGAATAAGCCTAGGAAGGACGAAAATGACCTAAATGTTAATCCAATGACTCAAATGAACTTATTAGATGCACAAGATTGGTTAAAAACCCTAATTGCACATAAATAAGGCTACCGAGTACGAAAATGACCTAAATGTGAATCCAATGACATAAAAAGACGTATTGGATGCACAAGATTGGTTAAAAACCCTAATTGCACATAAATAAGGATACAGAGGATGAAAATGACCTAAATGTGAATCCAACGACACAAATGAACTTTTTGGTTGCACAAGATTGGTTAAAAACCCTAATTGCACATAAATAAGGCTACAAAAGACGAAAATGACCTAAATGTTCATCCAGAAGATTGGTTAAAAATCCTAATTGGACAAGAATAAGCCTAGGATGGACGAAAATGACCTAAATGTTAATGCAATGACACAAATGAACTTTTTCGATGCACAAGATTGGTTAAAAACCATAATTTGACAAGAATAAGCAGAGGGAGGACGGAAATGACCTAAATGTGAATCCAATGACACAAATGAACTTATAGATGCACAAGATTGGTTAAAAACCCTAATTGCACAAGAATAAGCCTAGGGAGGACGAAAATGACCTAAATGTTCATCCAATGACATAAACACACCTATTGGATGCAGAAGATTGGTTAAAAATCCTAATTGGACAAGAATAAGCCTAGGATGGACGAAAATGACCTAAATGTTAATCCAATGACACAAATGAACTTATTGGATGCCCAAGATTGGTTAAAAACCCTAATTGCACTAGAATAAGTCTAGGGAGGACGAAAATGACCTAATTGTTAATCCAATGACACAAATGAACTTATTGGATACACAAGATTGGTTAAAAACCCTAATTGCACAAGAATAAGCCCGGGGAGGACGAAAATGACATAAATGTTAATCCAATGACACAAATGAACTTATTGGATGCACAAGATTGGTTAAAAACCATAATTGCACATAAATAAGGCTACGGAGGATGAAAATGACCTAAATGTGAATCCAACGACACAAATGAACTTTTTGGTTGCACAAGATTGGTTAAAAACCCTAATTGCACATAAATAAGACTACAAAGGACGAAAATGACCTAAATGTTCATCCAATGACACAAATGAACTTTTTGGATGCACAAGACTGGTTAAAAACCCTAATTCCACAAGAATAAGCTTTGGGAGGACCAAAATGACCTAAATGTTAATCCAATAACTCAAATGAACTTATTGGATGCACAAGATTGGTTAAAAACCCTAATTGCAGCAGAATAAGCCTAGGGAGGAAGAAAATGACCTAAATATAAATCCAATGACACAAATGAACTTATTGGATGCACAAGATTGGTTAAAAACCCTAATTGCACAAGGATAAGCCTTGGGAGGACGAAAATGACCTAAATGTTTATCCAATGTCACAAATGTACTTATTGGATGCATAAGATTGGTTAAAAACCTTAATTGCACATAAATAACCCTAGAGAGGACGAAAATGACCTAAATGTTAATCCAATGACACAAATGAAGTTATTGGATGCACAAGATTGGTTAAAACCCTAATTGAACATAAATAAGGCTATAGAGGATGAAAATGACCTAAATGTGAATCCAATGACACAAATGAACTTATAGATGCACAAGATTGGTTAAAAACCCTAATTGCACATAAATAAGGCTACGGAGGTCGAAAATGACCTAAATGTGAATCCAATGACACAAATGAACTTTTTGGATGCACAAGATTGGTAAAAAAACCCTAATTGCACAAGAATAAGCCTAGGGAGGACGGAAATGACCTAAATGTTCATCCAATGACATAAACACACCTATTGGATGCAGAAGATTGGTTAAAAATCCTAATTGGACAAGAATAAGCCTAGGATGGACGAAAATGACCTAAATGTTAATCCAATGACACAAATGAACTTATTGGATGCACAAGACTGGTTAAAAACCCTAATTGGACAACAATAAGCCTTTGGAGGACGAAAATGACCTAAATGTTAATCCAATGACACAAATGAACTTATTGGATGCACAAGATTGGTTAAAAACCCTAATTGGACAAGAATAAGCCTAGGGAGGACGAAAATGAACTAATTGTTCATCCAATGACACAAACACACCTATTGGATGCACAAGATTGGTTAAAAACCCTAATTGAACATAAATAAGGCTATAGAGGACGAAAATGACCTAAATGTGAATCCAATGGACAAATGAACTTTTAGGATACACAAAATTGGTTAAAAACCCTAATTGCACAACAATAAGCCTAGGGAGGACGAAAATGACCTAAATGTTAATCCAATGACACAAATGAACTTATTGGATGCACAAGATTGGTTAAAACCCTAATTGAACATAAATAAGGCTATAGAGGACGAAAATGACCTAAATGTGAATCCAATGACACAAATGAACTTTTTGGATGCACAAAATTGGTTAAAAACCCTAATTGCACAACAATAAGCCTATGGAGGACAAAAATGACCTTTTTGGATGCACAAGATTGGTAAAAAAACCCTAATTGTACAAGAATAAGCCAAGGGAGGACGTAAATGACCTAAATGTTCATCCAATGACACAAATGAACTTATTGGATGCAAAAGATAGGTTATAAATCCTAATTGCACAAGAATAAGCTTAGGGAGGACCAAAATGACCTAAATGTTCATCCAATGACATAAACACACCTATTGGATTCACAAGATTGGTTAAAAACCCAAATTGCACCAGAATAAGCCTAGGGAGGACGAAAATGACCTAAATGTTCATCCAATGACATAAAAACACGTAATTGATGAACAAGATTGGTTAAAAACCCTAATTGCACATAAATTAGCCTAGGGAGGACGAAAATGACCTAAATGTTAATGCAATGACACAAATGAACTTTTTGGATGCACAAGATTGGTTAAAAACCCTAATTGCACATAAATAAGGCTACGGAGGTCGAAAATGACCTAAATGTGAATCCAATGACACAAATGAACTTTTTGGATGCACAAGATTGGTAAAAAAAACCCTAATTTCACAAGAATAAACCTAGGGAGGACGAAAATGACCTAAATATTAATCCAATGACATAAACACACCTATTGGATGCAGAAGATTGGTTAAAAACCCTAATTGGACAAGAATAAGCCTAGGAAGGACGAAAATGACCTAAATGTTAATCCAATGACTCAAATGAACTTATTAGATGCACAAGATTGGTTAAAAACCCTAATTGCACATAAATAAGGCTACCGAGTACGAAAATGACCTAAATGTGAATCCAATGACATAAAAAGACGTATTGGATGCACAAGATTGGTTAAAAACCCTAATTGCACATAAATAAGGATACAGAGGATGAAAATGACCTAAATGTGAATCCAACGACACAAATGAACTTTTTGGTTGCACAAGATTGGTTAAAAACCCTAATTGCACATAAATAAGGCTACAAAAGACGAAAATGACCTAAATGTTCATCCAGAAGATTGGTTAAAAATCCTAATTGGACAAGAATAAGCCTAGGATGGACGAAAATGACCTAAATGTTAATGCAATGACACAAATGAACTTTTTCGATGCACAAGATTGGTTAAAAACCATAATTTGACAAGAATAAGCAGAGGGAGGACGGAAATGACCTAAATGTGAATCCAATGACACAAATGAACTTATAGATGCACAAGATTGGTTAAAAACCCTAATTGCACAAGAATAAGCCTAGGGAGGACGAAAATGACCTAAATGTTCATCCAATGACATAAACACACCTATTGGATGCAGAAGATTGGTTAAAAATCCTAATTGGACAAGAATAAGCCTAGGATGGACGAAAATGACCTAAATGTTAATCCAATGACACAAATGAACTTATTGGATGCCCAAGATTGGTTAAAAACCCTAATTGCACTAGAATAAGTCTAGGGAGGACGAAAATGACCTAATTGTTAATCCAATGACACAAATGAACTTATTGGATACACAAGATTGGTTAAAAACCCTAATTGCACAAGAATAAGCCCGGGGAGGACGAAAATGACATAAATGTTAATCCAATGACACAAATGAACTTATTGGATGCACAAGATTGGTTAAAAACCATAATTGCACATAAATAAGGCTACGGAGGATGAAAATGACCTAAATGTGAATCCAACGACACAAATGAACTTTTTGGTTGCACAAGATTGGTTAAAAACCCTAATTGCACATAAATAAGACTACAAAGGACGAAAATGACCTAAATGTTCATCCAATGACACAAATGAACTTTTTGGATGCACAAGACTGGTTAAAAACCCTAATTCCACAAGAATAAGCTTTGGGAGGACCAAAATGACCTAAATGTTAATCCAATAACTCAAATGAACTTATTGGATGCACAAGATTGGTTAAAAACCCTAATTGCACATAAATAAGGCTACGGAGGTCGAAAATGACCTAAATGTGAATCCAATGACACAAATGAACTTTTTGGATGCACAAGATTGGTAAAAAAAACCCTAATTTCACAAGAATAAACCTAGGGAGGACGAAAATGACCTAAATATTAATCCAATGACATAAACACACCTATTGGATGCAGAAGATTGGTTAAAAACCCTAATTGGACAAGAATAAGCCTAGGAAGGACGAAAATGACCTAAATGTTAATCCAATGACTCAAATGAACTTATTGGATGCACATGATTTGTTAAAAACCATAATTGGACAAGAATAAACCTAGGGAGGACGAAAATGACCTAAATGTTAATCCAATGACAGAAATGAACTTATTGGATGCACAAGATTGGTTAAAAACCCTAATTGCACATAAATAAGGCTATAGAGGACGAAAATGACCTAAATGTGAATCCAATGACAAAAATGAACTTTTTGGATGCACAAAATTGGTTAAAAACCCTAATTGCACAACAATAAGCCTATGGAGGACGAAAATGACCTAAATGTTAATCCAATGACACAAATGACCTTTTTGGATGCACAAGATTGATAAAAAAACCCTAATTGCACAAGAATAAGCCTAGGGAGGACGTAAATGACCTAAATGTTCATCCAATGACACAAATGAATTTATTGGATGCACAAGATAGGTTAAAAACCCTAATTGCACAAGAATAAGCTTAGGGAGGACCAAAATGACCTAAATGTTCATCCAATGACATAAACACACCTATTGGATTCACAAGATTGGTTAAAAACCCTAATTGCACAAGAATAAGCCTAGGGAGGACGAAAATGACCTAAATGTTCATCGAATGACATAAAAACACGTATTGGATGAACAAGATTGGTTAAAAACCCTAATTGCACATAAATAAGCCTAGGGAGGACGAAAATGACCTAAATGTTATTGCAATGACACAAATGAACTTTTTGGATGCTCAAGATTGGTTAAAAACCCTAATTGCACATAAATAATGCTACGGAGGTCAAAAATGACCTAAATGTGAATCCAATGACACAAATGAACTTTTTGGATGCACAAGATTGGTAAAAAAAACCCTAATTGCACAAGAATAAACTTAGGGAGGACGAAAATGACCTAAATATTAATCCAATGACATAAACACACCTATTGGATGCAGAAGATTGGTTAAAAACCCTAATTGGACAAGAATAAGCCTAGGAAGGACGAAAATGACCTAAATGTTAATCCAATGACTCAAATGAACTTATTGGATGCACAAGATTGGTTAAAAACCCTAATTGTAGCAGAATAACTCTAGGGAGGACGAAAATGACCTAAATGTTAATCCAATGACACAAATGAACTTATTGGATACACAAGATTGGTTAAAAACCCTAATTGCACATAAATAAGCCTAAGGAGGACGAAAATGACCTAAATATAAATCCAACGACACAAATGAACTTTTTGGTTGCACAAGATTGGTTAAAAACCCTAATTGCACATAAATAAAGCTACAAAGGACGAAAATGACCTAAATGTTCATCCAATGACACAGTTGAACTTTTTGGATGCACAAGATTGGTTAAAAACCCTAATTCCACCAGAATAAGCTTTGGGAGGACCAAAATGACCTAAATGTTAATCCAATGACTCAAATGAACTTATTGGATGCACAAGATTGGTTAAAAACCCTAATTGCAGCAGAATAAGTCTAGGGAGGACGAAAATGACCTAAATGTTAATCCAATGACACAAATGAACTTATTGGATACACAAGATTGGTTAAAAAACCTAATTGCACATAAATAAGGCTACGGAGGACGAAAATGACCTAAATGTTAATGCAATGACAAAAATGAACTTTTTGGATGCACAAGATTGGTTAAAAACCCTAATTTGACATGAATAAGCAGAGGGAGGACGAAAATGACCTAAATGTGAATCCAATGACACAAATGAACTTATAGATGCACAAGATTGGTTAAAAACCCTAATTGCACATAAATAAGGCTACGGAGGTCGAAAATGACCTAAATGTGAATCCAATGACACAAATGAACTAATTGGATGCACAAGATTGGTAAAAAAACCCTAATTGCACAAGAATAAGCCTAGGGAGGACGAAAATGACCTAAATGTTCATCCAATGACATAAACACGCCTATTGGATGTAGAAGATTGGTTAAAAATCCTAATTGGACAAGAATAAGCCTAGGATGGACGAAAATGACCTAAATGTTAATCCAATGACACAAATGAACTTATTGGATGCACAAGATTGGTTAAAAACCCTAATTGCACCAAAATAAGCCCAGGAGGACGAAAATGACATAAATGTTAATCCAATGACACAAATGAACTTATTGGATGCACAAGATTGGTTAAAAACCCTAATTGCACATAAATAAGGCTACGGAGGATGAAAATGACCTAAATGTGAATCCAACGACACAAATGAACTTTTTGGTTGCACAAGATTGGTTAAAAACCCTAATTGCACATAAATAAGGCTACAAAGGACGAAAATGACCTAAATGTGAATCCAATGACACAAATGAACTTTTTGGATGCACAAGATTGGTTAAAAACCCTAATTGGACAAGAATAAGCCTTGGGAGTGCGAAAATGACCTAAATGTTAATCCAATGACACAAATGAACTTATTGGATGCACAAGATTGGTTAAAAACCCTAATTGCACAAGAATAAGCTTAGGGAGGACAAAAATGACCTAAATGTTCATCCAATGACATAAACACACCTATTGGATGAACACTATTTGTTTAAAACCCTAATTGCACAACAATAAGCCTAGGGAGGACGAAAATGACCTAAATGTTAATCCAATGACACAAATGAACTTTCTGGATGCACAAGATTTGTTAAAAACCCTAATTGCACAAGAATAAGCCTATGGAGGAATAAAATTACCTATATGTTAATCCAATGACACAAATTAACTTTTTGGATGCACAAGATTGGTTAAAAACCATAATTGGACAAGAATAAACCTAGGGAGGACGAAAATGACCTAAATGTTAATCCAATGACAGAAATAAACTTATTGGATGCACAAGATTGGTTAAAAACCCTAATTGAGCAAGAATAAGCTTAGGGAGGACAAAAATGACCTAAATATTCATCCAATGACATAAACACACCTATTGGATGCACAAGATTGGTTAAAAACCGTAATTGCACAACAATAAGCCTAGGTAGGACGAAAATGACCTAAATGTGAATCCAATGACACAAATGAACTTTTTGGATGCACAAAATTGGTTAAAAATCCTAATTGCACAACAATAAGCCTATGGAGGACGAAAATGACCTAAATGTTAATCCAATGACACAAATGAAATTTTTGGATGCACAAGATTGGTTAAAAATCCTAATTGCGCAAGAATAAGCCTAGGTAGGACGAAAATTACCTAAATGTTCATCCAATGACACAAATGAACTTATTGGTGCACAAGATTGGTTAAAATCCCTAATTGCACAAGAATAAGCTTAGGGAGGACCAAATTGACCTAAATGTTCATCCAATGACATAAACACACCTATTGGATGCACAAGATTGGTTAAAAACTCTATTTGCACAAGAATAAGCCTAGGGAGGATGAAAATGACCTAAATGTTCATCCAATGACATAAAAACACGTATTGGATGCACAAGATTGGTTAAAAACCCTAATTGCACATAAATAAGCCTAGGGAGGACGAAAAAGACCTAAATGTTAATGCAATGACACAAATGAACTTTTTGGATGCACAAGATTGGTTAAAAACCCTAATTGCACATAAATAAGGCTACGGAGGTGGAAAATGACCTAAATGTGAATCCAATTACACAAATGAACTTTTTGGATGCACAAGATTGGTAAAAAAAAGCCTAATTGCACAAGAATAAGCCTAGGGAGGATGAAAATGACCTAAATGTTCATCCAATGACATAAACACACCTATTGGATGCACAAGATTGGTTAAAAACCCTAATTGGACAACAATAAGCCTAGGAAGGACGAAAATGACCTAAATGTTAATCCAATGACACAAATGAACTTATTGGATGCAAAAGATTGGTTAAAAACCCTAATTGCACATAAATAAGGCTACAGAGGATGAAAATGACCTAAATGTTCATCCAATGACATAAAAACATGTATTGGATGCACAAGATTGGTTAAAAACCCTAATTGCACATAAATAAGCCTAGGGAGGACGAAAAAGACCTAAATGTTAATGCAATGACACAAATGAACTTTTTGGATGCACAAGATTGGTTAAAAACCCTAATTGCACATAAATAAGGCTACGGAGGTTGAAAATGACCGAAATGTGAATCCAATGACACAAATGAACTTTTTGGATGCACAAGATTGGTAAAAAAAACCCCTAATTGCACAAGAATAAGCCTAGGGAGGACGAAAATGACCTAAATGTTCAACCAATGACATAAACACACCTATTGGATGCAGAAGATTGGTTAAAACCCCTAATTGGACAAGAATAAGCCTAGGAAGGACGAAAATGACCTAAATGTTAATCCAATGACACAAATGAACTTATTGGATGCACAAGATTGGTTAAAAACCCTAATTGCACCAGAATAAGTCTAGGGAGGATGAAAATGACCTAAATGTTAATCCAATGACACAAATGAACTTATTGGATACACAAGATTGGTTAAAAACCCTAATTGCACAAGAATAAGCCTAAGGAGGACGAAAATGACATAAATGTTAATCCAATGACACAAATGAACTTATTGGATGCACAAGATTGGTTAAAAACCCTAATTGCACATAAATAAGGCTACGGAGGACGAAAATGACCTAAATGTGAATCCAACGACACAAATGACCTTTTTGGATGCACAAGATTGGTTAAAAACCCTAATTGCACATAAATAAGGCTACAGAGGATGAAAATAACCTAAATGTGAATCCAATGACACAAATGAACTTTTTGGATGCACAAGATTGGTTAAAAACCCTAATTGCACATAAATAAGGCTAGAGAGGACCAAAATGACCTAAATGTTAATCCAATGACACAAATGAACTTATTGGATGCACAAGATTGGTTAAAAACCCTAATTGCACATAAATAAGGCTACGGAGGACGAAAATGACCTAAATGTGAATCCAACGACACAAATGAACTTTTTGGTTGCACAAGATTGGTTAAAAACCCTAATTGCACATAAATAAGGCTACGGAAGTCGAAAATGACCTAAATGTGAATCCAATGACACAAATGAACTTTTTGGATGCACAAGATTGGTAAAAAAAAACCCTAATTGAACAAGAATAAACCTAGGGAGGACGAAAATGACCTAAATATTAATCCAATGACATAAACACACCTATTGGATGCAGAAGATTGGTTAAAAACCCTAATTGGACAAGAATAAGCCTAGGAAGGACGAAAATGACCTAAATGTTAATCCAATGACTCAAATGAACTTATTGGATGCACAAGATTGGTTAAAAACCCTAATTGCAGCAGAATAACTCTAGGGAGGACGAAAATGACCTAAATGTTAATCCAATGACACAAATGAACTTATTGGATACACAAGATTGGTTAAAAACCCTAATTGCACATAAATAAGGCTACGGAGGACGAAAATGACCTAAATGTGAATCCAACGCCACAAATGAACTTTTTGGATGCACAAGATTGGTTAAAAACCCTAATTGCACATAAATAAGGCTACAGAGGACGAAAATAACCTAAATGTGAATCCAATGACACAAATGAACTTTTTGGATGCACAAGATTGGTTAAAAACCCTAATTGGACAAGAAAAAGCCTTGGGAGGGCGAAAATGACCTAAATGTTAATCCAATGACACAAATGAACTTATTGGATGCACAAGATTGTTTAAAAACCCTAATTGCACATGAATAAGCTTAGGGACGACGAAAATGACCTAAATGTTAATCCAATGACACAAATGAACTTTTTGGATGCACATGATTGGTCAAAAACCCTTATTGCACAAGAATATGCCTAGGGAGGACGAAAAATGACCTAAATGTTCATCCAATGACATAAAAACACGTATTGGATGCACAAGATTGGTTAAAAACCCTAATTGCACATAAATAAGCCTAGTTTGGACGAAAATGACCTAAATGTTAATGAAATGACACAAATGAACTTTTTGGATGCACAAGATTGGTTAAAAACCCTAATTTGACAAGAATAAGCAGAGGGAGGACGAAAATGACCTAAATGTGAATCCAATGACACAAATGAACTTATAGATGCACAAGATTGGTGAAAAACCCTAATTGCACATAAATAAGGCTACGGAGGTCGAAAATGACCTAAATGTGAATCCAATGACACAAATGAACTTTTGGATGCACAAGATTGGTTAAAAACCCTAATTTCACTAGAATAAGTCTAGGGAGGACGAAAATAACCTAAATGTGAATCCAATGACACAAATGAACTTATTGGATACACAAGATTGGTTAAAAACCCTAATTGCACAAGAATAAGCCTAGGGAGGGCGAAAATGACCTAAATGTTAATCCAATGACACAAATGAACTTATTGGATGCACAAGATTGTTTAAAAACCCTAATTGCACCAGAATAAGTCTAGGGAGGACGAAAATAACCTAAATGTGAATCCAATGACACAAATGAACTTATTGGATACACAAGATTGGTTAAAAACCCTAATTGCACAAGAATAAGCCTAGGGAGGGCGAAAATGACCTAAATGTTAATCCAATGACACAAATGAACTTATTGGATGCACAAGATTGTTTAAAAACCCTAATTGCACATGAATAAGCTTAGGGAGGACGAAAATGACCTAAATGTGAATCCAATGACAAAAATGAACTTTTTGGATGCACTAGATTGGTTAAAAACCCTAATTGTACAAGAATAAGCCAAGGGAGGACGAAAATGACCTAAATGTTCATCCAATGACATAAAAACACGTATTGGATGCACAAGATTGGTTAAAAACACTAATTGGACAAGAATAACCCTAGTTTGGACGAAAATGACCTAAATGTTAATGCAATGACACAAATGAACTTTTTGGATGCACAAGATTGGTTAAAAACCCTTATTTGACAAGAATAAGCAGAGGGATGACGAAAATGACCAAAATGTGAATCCAATGACACAAATGAACTTATAGATGCACAAGATTGGTTAAAAACCATAATTGCACATAAATAAGGCTACGGAGGTCGAAAATGACCTAAATGTGAATCCAATGACACAAATGAACTTTTTGGATGCACAAGATTGGTAAAAAAACCCTAATTGCACAAGAATAAGCCTAGGGAGGACGAAAATGACCTAAATGTTCATCCAATGACATAAACACACCTATTGGATGCAGAAGATTGGTTAAAAACCCTAATTGGACAAGAATAAGCCTAGGAATGACGAAAATGACCTAAATGTTAATCCAATGACACAAATGAACTTATTGGAAGCACAAGATTGGTTAAAAACCCTAATTGCACCAAAATAAGTCTAGGGAGGACGAAAATGACCTAAATGTTAATCCAATGACACAAATGAACTTATTGGATACACAAGATTGGTTAAAAACCCTAGTTGCACAAGAATAAGCCTAGGGAGGACGAAAATGACATAAATGTTAATCCAATGACACAAATGAACTTATTGGATGCACAAGATTGGTTAAAAACCCTAATTGGACAAGAATAAGCCTTGGGATGACGAAAATGACTTAAATGTTCATCCAATGACATAAACACACCTATTGGATGAACAATATTTAATGAAAACCCTAATTGCACAACAATAAGCCTAGGGAGGACGAAAATTACCTAAATGTTAATCCAATGACACAAATGAACTTTCTGGATGCACAAGATTTGTCAAAAACCCTAGTTGCACAAGAATAAGCCTATGGAGGATGCAAATGACCTAAATGTTAATCCAATGACACAAATGAACTTTTTGGATGCACAAGATTGGTTAAAAACCATAATTGGACAAGAATAAACCTAGGGAGGACGAAAATGACCTAAATGATAATCCAATGACAGAAATGAACTTATTGGATGCACAAGATTGGTTTAAAACCCTAATTGCACATAAATAAGGCTATAGAGGACGAAAATGACCTAAATGTGAATCCAATGACAAAAATGAACTTTTTGGATGCACAAAATTGGTTAAAAACCCTAATTGCACAACAATAAGCCTAGGGAGGACGAAAATGACCTAAATGTTAATCCAATCACACAAATGAACTTTTTGGATACACAAGATTGGTAAAAAACCCTAATTACATAAGAATAAGCCTAGGGAGGACGAAAATGACCTAAATGATCATCCAATGACATAAAAACACGTATTGGATGCACAAGATTGGTTAAAAACCCTAATTGCACATAAATAAGCCTAGGGAGGACGAAAATGACCTAAATGTTAATGCAATGACACAAATGAACTTT
This sequence comes from Cicer pinnatifidum, assembly GCA_037974775.1. Taxonomy (NCBI): domain Eukaryota; kingdom Viridiplantae; phylum Streptophyta; class Magnoliopsida; order Fabales; family Fabaceae; genus Cicer; species Cicer pinnatifidum. The sequence continues at coordinate 27,836,052 of JBBPBR010000008.1, read as the reverse complement.
TTGGATGCACAAGATTGGTTCAAAACCCTAATTGCACATAAATAAGGATACGGAGGTCGAAAATGACCTAAATGTTAATCCAATGACACAAATGAACTTATTGGATACACAAGATTGGTTAAAAACCGAAAATGCACAAGAATAAGCCTAGGGAGGACGAAAATGACATAAATGTTAATCCAATGACACAAATGAACTTATTGGATGCACAAGATTGGTTAAAAACCCTAATTGCACATAAATAAGGCTACGGAGGACAAAAATGACCTAAATGTGAATCCAACGACACAAATGAACTTTTTGGATGCACAAGATTGGTTAAAAACCCTTATTGCACATAAATAAGGCTACAGAGGACGAAAATAACCTAAATTTGAATCCAATGACACAAATGAACTTTTTGGATGCACAAGGTTGTTTAAAAACCCTAATTGGACAAGAATAAGCCTTGGGAGGGTGAAAATGATCTAAATGTTAATCCAATGACACAAATGAACTTATTGGATGCACAAGATTGGTTAAAAACCCTAATTGCACAAGAATAAGCTTAGGGAGGACAAAAATGACCGAAATGTTCATCCAATGACATAAACTCACCTATTGGATGCACAATATTTGTTAAAAAACCTAATTGCACGACAATAAGCCTAGGGAGGACGAAAATGACCTAAATGTTAATCCAATGACACAAATGAACTTTCTGGATGCACAAGATTTGTTAAATACCCTAATTGCAAAAGAATAAGCCTATGGAGGACGAAAATGACCTAAATGTTAATCCAATGACACAAATGAACTTTTTGGATGCACAAGATTGGTTAAAAACCCTAATTGCACAAGAATATGCTTAGGGAGGACGAAAATGACCTAAATGTTCATCCAATGACATAAAAACACGTATTGGATGCACAAAATTGGTTAAAAACACTAATTGCACATAAATAAGCCTAGTTTGGACGAAAATGACCTAAATGTTAATGCAATGACACAAATGAAATTTTTGGATGCACAAGATTGGTTAAAAACCCAAATTTGACAAGAATAAGCAAAGGGAGGACGAAAATGACCTAAATGTGAATCCAATGACACAAATGAACTTATAGATGCACAAGATTGGTTAAAAACCCTAATTGCACATAAATAAGGCTACGGAGGTCGAAAATGACATAAATGTGAATCCAATGACACAAATGAACTTTTTGCATGCACAAGATTGGTAAAAAAAACCCTAATTGCACAAGAATAAGCCTAGGGAGGACGAAAATGACCTAAATGTTCATCCAATGACATAAACACACCTATTGGATGCAGAAGATTGGTTAAAAACCCTAATTGGACAAGAATAAGCCTAGGAAGGACGAAAATGACCTAAATGTTAATCCAATGACACAAATGAACTTATTGGATGCACAAGATTTGTTAAAAACCCTAATTGCACATAAATAAGGCTACGGAGGACGAAAATGACCTAAATGTGACTCCAACGACACAAATGAAATTTTTGGATGCACAAGATTGGTTAAAAACCCTAATTGCACATAAATAAGGCTACAAAGGACGAAAATGACCTAAATGTTAATCCAATGACACAAATGAACTTATTGGATGCTCAAGATTGGTTAAACACCCTAATTGCACAAGAATAAGCTTAGGGAGGACAAAAATGACCTAAATGTTCATCCAATGACATAAACACCCCTATTGGATGCACAAGATTGGTTAAAAATCGTAATCGCACATAAATAACCCTAGAGAGGACGAAAATGACTTAAATGTTAATCCAAAGACACAAATGAACTTATTGGATACACAAGATTGGTTAAAAACCCTAATTGCATATAAACAAAGCCTAGGGAGGACGAAAATGATGTAAATGTTAATCCAATGACACAAATGAACTTTCTGGATGCACAAGATTTGTTAAAAACCCTAATTGCAAAAGAATAAGCCTATGGAGGACGAAAATGACCTAAATGTAAATCCAATGACACAAATGAACTTTTTGGATGCACAAGATTGGTTAAAAAACATAATTGCACATAAATAAGGCTACGGAGGACGAAAATGAGCTAAATATGAATCCAATGACACAAATGTACTTTTTGGATGCACAAGATTGGTTAAAAACCCTAATTCCAAAAGAATAAGCCTAGGGAGGACGGAAATGACCTAAATGTTAATCCAATGACACAAATGAAGTTATTGGATGCACAAGATTGGTTAAAACCCTAATTGAACATAAATAAGGCTATAGAGGACGAAAATGACCTAAATGTGAATCCAATGACACAAATGAACTTTTTGGATACACAAAATTGGTTAAAAACCCTAATTGCACAACAATAAGCCTAGGGAGAACGAAAATGACCTAAATGTTAATCCAATGACACAAATGAACTTATTGGATGCACAAGATTGGTTAAAAACCATAATTGGACAAGAATAAACCTAGGGAGGACGAAAATGACCTAAATGTTAATCCGATGACACAAATTAACTTATTGGATGCACAAGATTGGTTAAAAACCCTAATTGCACATAAATAAGGCTACAGAGGACGAAAATGACCTAAATGTGAATCCAATGACACAAATGAACTTTTTGGATGCACAAAATTGGTTAAAAACCCTAATTGCTCATAAATAAGCCTAGGGAGGACGAAAATGACCTAAATAATAATGCAATGACACAAATGAACTTTTCGGATGCACACGATTGGTTAAACACCCTAATTGCACATAAATAAGGCTACGGAGGTCGAAAATGACCTAAATGTGAATCCAATGACACATATGAACTTTTTGGATGCACAAGATTGGTTAAAAACCCTAATTGCACATAAATAAGGTTACAGAGGACGAAAATGACCTAACTGTGAATCCAATGACACAAATGAACTTTTTGGATGCACAAGATTGGTTAAAAACCCTAATTGGACAAGAATAAGCCTTGGGAGGACGAAAATGATCTAAATGTAAATCCAATGACACAAATGAACTTATTGATGCACAAGATTGGTTAAAAACCCTAATTGCACATAAATAAGGCTACGGAGGTCGAAAATGACCTAAATGTGAATCCAATGACACAGATGAACTTTTTGGATGCACAAGATTGGTTAAAAACTTCAATTGCTCATAAATAAGGCTACAGAGGACGAAAATGACCTAAATGTGAATCCATTGACACAAATGAACTTTTTGGATGCACAAGATTGGTTAAAAACCCTAATTGGACAAGAATAAGCCTTGGGAGGACAAAAATTACCTAAATGTGAATCCAATGACACATATGAACTTTTTGGATGCACAAGATTGGTAAAAAAAACCTAATTGCACAAGAATAAGCCTAGGGAGGACGAAAATGACCTAAATGTTCATCCAATGACATAAACACACCTATTGGATGCAGAAGATTGGTTAAAAACCCTAATTGGACAAGAATAAGCCTAGGAAGGTCGAAAATGACCTAAATGTTAATCCAATGACACAAATGAACTTATTGGATGCACAAGATTGGTTAAAAACCCTAATTGTACATAAATAATGTTAGGTAAACTGAGAAAAATTTCAGGAACAACAATTCAATCCTACAAACTTGAGACAATTGCTTGGAACTCAAGAAATCAACAAAAGCTTGAAGATCCATAAGCAAATCGATTAGTAAAATCGATTATGTAACAGGGTTGAATGATATTATGCAGTCTGGGATTAACCAATCGATTGGCAAAATCGATTTGCACATCTTCTGAAAAATCAAACAGGCTATCAATCGATTAGCCAAATCGATTGGTACACTTATTAGAAAATAAATTGTGCAAGTCAGAGAGCCAGTTTTCCACAAATCGATTAGGAAAGTCGATTGATTAAATCACCAAGACTGAACTGATTGTTTACATCGATTAGACAAATTGATTGGTACATTTACTGAAATTAAAATGTGCAAGTCAGTGGCATGTCTTGCAAGCAATCGATTTGGAAAATCGATTAAACCAATCACTTCTTTATTTTGTTTGTCTATATCGATTGATACAATCAATTGTGAATGTCCCAGAGCCAAACCAATGTTTAATAAATCGATTAGGCAAATCGATTCATTAAAACAAGTTTCAAAATATTCTTGGTCTGGAACATACACAGTCGATTAGCACAATCGACTTATATACTTCTTTTTATACAAATGTTGGCATCAATCGACTTGGTAAATCGATTGAATGAACCAACTGATGAAATGTGCTTCAGACTTAAAGTCCACAATCGATTGACCACATCGATTGGTACAAAAAGTTTTAGAAACAGAGATGACTGAAATGGTTGAATCGATTAAGTACATCGATTGTTTTGATCTCGTTGTTTGAACAAAACACTTCAAGTCGATTATGACAATCGATTCAATTATATACACTCATCAAAGTCTGAAGAACTCTATTAAAATAATCGATTGGATAAATCGATTAGTTTGTGCAGTTTCAAGATTCAAGAAAAACAAGATTCGCGAAATCGATTGATTCAATCGATTAGGCATCTATATAACTTTAATGAATCGATTGGCCAAATCGATTCATATGTTGTTTTTCCTGAAACTATATAAACTGCTTTCATTCACTTCTTCTCATAACGATAACAATAATAACAAATTACAATCATACACCACTAATTCATTCTCAACTGATATTACTTTGACCATCTTTTTCACCCATGAATAATCTACATTTGTGATCAACAATGATTGAAAAAGACTGAATTGAGAAAGATTGCTTTGAGAAGAATGAAGATCAAGAACTTTGTAAAATTGATATGTTTCAATCTCTGTAAATCATTTTCTGTAACCAAATTACTTTGAGAAAATCCAGTTGTTACTGGTGGTGTTCTTAGAGGTTGAGGGATGTCAACAAGAAGACGCTTGACTGAATTCTTGGTCAAGTTTATGGGACTTAAACTTGGGAATTCAGGGAGGGAAAGATAGAACAGGTAAAATAGTTTAAGATTGGTGCGAGGCGCTGTGTATAATCTGTAAACTGATTCTAAGAAGTTCTATAAGAAAGGCTAAGATCCAGTTGGATCTTGGGACTGGATGTAAGTCGTCACGAGACGGCTGAACCAGTATAAAAATCAGCGTACACTTTTCTTTCCCTTATCTCGTTTAAATTTCTGCAATTATTACGTTTTTGATATTGATTGAATGCATGATAAAGATTCTGTGTTAAGTGAATTTACATGATTGATTGTCTTAACATGATTGCATGAAAATCAACATCTTGAATAATAATTGTTTCTGATGCATTTCTCCATATATACCATGTTCCATACAGTTTGACAGTCATTAGAATTGTATATTAGGGACCTTGTTTAATGTTGTGTTTAATAAATTTAGAATTTGTTAAACTGCTGCGCATAATTGTTAGAATAGACATTCTTCCGCATATTTTTCTATTAAACAGAGGTTACATATACCATCA
>JBBPBR010000008.1:27807353-27819111 GCA_037974775.1 Cicer pinnatifidum | reverse complement strand
ACATAAATAAGGCTACGGAGGACGAAAATGACCTAAATGTGAATCCAATGACACAAATGAACTTTTTGGATGCACAAGATTGGTTAAAAACCCTAATTGGACAAGAATAAGCCTTGGGAGGATGAAAATGACCTAAATGTTAATCCAATGACTCAAATGAACTTATTGGATGCACAAGATTGGTTAAAAACCCTAATTGCACAAGAATAAGCTTAGGGAGGACAAAAATGACCTTAATGTTCATCCAATGACATAAACACACCTATTGGATGCACAAGATTGGTTAAAAACCTTAATTGCACAACAATAAGCCTAGGGAGGACGAAAATGACCTAAATGTGAATCCAATGACACAAATGAACTTATTGATGCACAAGATAGGTTAAAAACCCTAATTGCACATAAATAAGGCTACGGAGGTCAAAAATGACCTAAATGTGAATCCAATGACACAAATGAACTTTTTGGATGCACAAGATTGGTAAAAAAAACCCTAATTGCACAAGGATAAACCTAGGGAGGACGAAAATGACCTAAATGTTCATCCAATGACATAAAAACACGTTTTGGATGCACAAGATTGGTTAAAATCCCTAATTGCACATAAATAAGCCTAGGGAGGACGAAAATTACCTAAATGTTAATGCAATGACACAAATGAACTTTTTGGATGCACAAGATTGGTTAAAAACCCTAATTGCACATAAATAAGGCTACGGAGGTCGAAAATAACCTAAATGTGAATCCAATGACACAAATGAACTTTTTGGATGCACAAGAAAGGTAAAAAACCCTAATTGCACAAGAATAAGCCTAGGGAGGACGAAAATGACCTAAATGTTCATCCAATGACATAAACACACCTATTGGATGCAGAAGATTGGTTAAAAACCCTAATTGGACAAGAATGAGCCTAGGAAGGACGAAAATGACCTAAATGTGAATCCAATGACACAAATGAACTTATTGATGCACAAGATTGGTTAAAAACCCTAATTGCACATAAATAAGGCTACATAGGTCGAAAATGACCTAAATGTGAAACCAATGACACAAATGAACTTTTTGGATGCACAAGATTGGTAAAAAAAACCCTAATTGCACAAGAATAAGCCTAGGGAGGACGAAAATGACCTAAATGTTCATCCAATGACATAAACACACCTATTGGATGCAGAAGATTGGTTAAAAACCCTAATTGGACAAGAATAAGCCTAGGAAGGACGAAAATGACCTAAATGTTAATCCAATGACACAAATGAACTAATTGGATGCACAAGATTTGTTAAAAACCCTAATTGCACCAAAATAAGTCTAGAGAGGACAAAAATGACCTAAATGTTAATCCAATGACACAAATGAACTTATTGGATACACAAGATTGGTTAAAAACCCTAATTGCACATAAATAAGGCTACGGAGGACGAAAATGACCTAAATGTGAATCCAATGACATAAATGAACTTTTTGGATGCATAAGATTGGTTAAAAACCATAATTGCACATAAATGAGGCTACAGAGGACGAAAATGACCTAAATGTGAATCCAATGACACAAATGAACTTTTTGGATGCACAAGATTGGTTAAAAACCCTAATTGCACATGAATAAGCCTAGGGAGGACGAAAATGACCTAAATGTTAATACAATGACACAAATGAACTTATTGGATGCACAAGAATGGTTAAAAACCCTAATTGCACAAGAATAAGCTTAGGGAGGACAAAAATGACCTAAATGTTCATCCAATGACATAAACACACCTATTGCATGCACGAGATTGGTTAAAAACCCTAATTGCACAACAATAAGCCTAGGGAGGACGAAAATGACCTAAATGTGAATCCAATGACACAAATGAACTTATTGATGCACAAGATGGGTTAAAAACCCTAATTGCACATAAATAAGGCTACGGAGGTCGAAAATGACCTAAATGTGAATCCAATGACACAAATGAACTTTTTGGATGCACAAGATTGGTAAAAAACCCTAATTGCACAAGAATAAGTCTAGGGAGGACGAAAATGACCTAAATGTTCATCCAATGACATAAACACACCTATTGGATGCAGAAGATTATTTAAAAACCCTAATTGGACAAGAATAAGCCTAGGAACGACGAAAATGACCTAAATGTTAATCCAATGACACAAATGAACTTATTGGATGCACAAGATTGGTTAAAAACCCTAATTGCACCAGAATAAGTCTAGGGAGGACGTAAATGACCTAAATGTTAATCCAATGACACAAATGAACTTATTGGATACACAAGATTGGTTAAAAACCTTAATTCCACAAGAATAAGCCTAGGGAGGACGAAAATGACCTAAATGTTAATCCAATGACACAAATGAACTTATTGGATGCACAAGATTGGTTAAAAACCCTAATTGCACATAAATAAGGCTACGGAGGACGAAAATGACCTAAATGTGAATCCAATGACACAAATGAACTTTTTGGATGCACAAGATTGGTTAAAAACCCTAATTGGACAAGAATAAGCCTTGGGAGGAGGAAAATGACCTAAATGTTAATCCAATGACTCAAATGAACTTATTGGATGCACAAAATTGGTTAAAAACCCTAATTGCACAAGAATAAGCTTAGGGAGGACAAAAATGACCTTAATGTTCATCCAATGACATAAACACACCTATTGGATGCACAAGATTGGCTAAAAACCTTAATTGCACAACAATAAGCCTAGGGAGGACGCAAATGACCTAAATGTGAATCCAATGACACAAATGAACTTATTGATGCACAAGATAGGTTAAAAACCCTAATTGCACATAAATAAGGCTACGGAGATCAAAAATGACCTAAATGTGAATCCAATGACACAAATGAACTTTTTGGATGCACAAGATTGGTAAAAAAACCCTAATTGCACAAGAATAAACCTAGGGAGGACGAAAATGACCTAAATGTTCATCCAATGACATAAAAACACGTATTGGATGCACAAGATTGGTTAAAATCCCTAATTGCACATAAATAAGCCTAGGGAGGACGAAAATTACCTAAATGTTAATGCAATGACACAAATGAACTTTTTGGATGCACAAGATTGGTTAAAAACCCTAATTGCACATAAATAAGGCTACGAAGGTCGAAAATGACCTAAATGTGAATCCAATGACACAAATGAACTTTTTGGATGCACAAGAATGGTAAAAAACCCTAATTGCACAAGAATAAGCCTAGGGAGGACGAAAATGACCTAAATGTTCATCCAATGACATAAACACACCTATTGGATGCAGAAGATTGGTTAAAAACCCTAATTGGACAAGAATGAGCCTAGGAAGGACGAAAATTACCTAAATGTGAATCCAATGACACAAATGAACTTATTGATGCTCAAGATTGGTTAAAAACCCTAATTGCACATAAATAAGGCTACATAGGTCAAAAATGACCTAAATGTGAAACCAATGACACAAATGAACTTTTTGGATGCACAAGATTGGTAAAAAAACCCTAATTGCACAAGAATAAGCCTAGGGAGGACGAAAATGACCTAAATGTTCATCCAATGACATAAACACACCTATTGGATGCAGAAGATTGGTTAAAAACCCTAATTAGACAAGAATAAGCCTAGGAAGGACGAAAATGACCTAAATGTTAATCCAATGACACAAATGAACTTATTGGATGCACAAGATTGGTTAAAAACCCTAATTGCACCAAATTAAGTATAGAGAGGACAAAAATGACCTAAATGTTAATCCAATGACACAAATGAACTTATTGGATACACAAGATTGGTTAAAAACCCTAATTGCACATAAATAAGGCTACGGAGGACGAAAATGACCTAAATGTGAATCCAATGACACAAATGAACTTTTTGGATGCACAAGATTGGTTAAAAACCCTAATTGCACTTAAATGAGGCTACAGAGGACGAAAATGACCTAAATGTGAATCCAATGACACAAATGAACTTTTTGGATGCAGAAGATTGGTTAAAAACCCTAATTGGACAAGAATAAGCCTTGGGAGGACGAAAATGACCTAAATGTTAATCCAATGACACAAATGAACTTATCGGATACACAAGATTGGTTAAAAACCCTAATTGCACATAAATAAGGCTACGGAGGACGAAAATGACCTAAATGTGAATCCAATGACATAAATGAACTTTTTGGATGCACAAGATTGGTTAAAAACCCTAATTGCACATAAATGAGGCTACAGAGGACGAAAATGACCTAAATGTGAATCCAATGACACAAATGAACTTTTTGGATGCACAAGATTGGTTAAAAACCCTAATTGCACATGAATAAGCCTAGGGAGGACGAAAATGACATAAATGTTAATACAATGACACAAATGAACTTATTGGATGCACAAGATTGGTTAAAAATCCTAATTGCACAAGAATAAGCTTAGGGAGGACAAAAATGACCTAAATGTTCATCCAATGACATAAACACACCTATTGCATGCACGAGATTGGTTAAAAACCCTAATTGCACAACAATAAGCCTAGGGAGGACGAAAATGACCTAAATGTGAATCCAATGACACAAATGAACTTATTGATGCACAAGATGGGTTAAAAACCCTAATTGCACATAAATAAGGCTACGGAGGTCGAAAATGACCTAAATGTGAATCCAATGACACAAATGAACTTTTTGGATGTTGGTAAAAAACCCTAATTGCACAAGAATAAGCCTATGGCGGACGAAAATGACCTAAATGTTCATCGAATGACATAAACACACCTATTGGATGCAGAAGATTATTTAAAAACCCTAATTGGACAAGAATAAGCCTAGGAACGACGAAAATGACCTAAATGTTAATCCAATGACACAAATGAACTTATTGGATGCACAAGATTGGTTAAAAATCCTAATTGCACCAGAATAAGTCTAGGGAGGACGAAAATGACCTAAATGTTAATCCAATGACACAAATGAACATATTGGATACACAAGATTGGTTAAAAACCTTAATTCCACAAGAATAAGCCTAGGGAGGACGAAAGTGACCTAAATGTTAATCCAATGACACAAATGAACTTATTGGATGCACAAGATTGGTTAAAAACCCTAATTGCACATAAATAAGGCTACGGAGGACGAAAATGACCTAAATGTGAATCCAATGACACAAATGAACTTTTTGGATGCACAAGATTGGTTAAAAACCCTAATTGGACAAGAATAAGCCTTGGGAGGACGAAAATGACCTAAATGTTAATCCAATGACTCAAATGAACTTATTGGATGCACAAGATTGGTTAAAAACCCTAATTGCACAAGAATAAGCTTAGGGAGGACAAAAAAGACCTTAATGTTTATCCAATGACATAAACACACCTATTGGATGCACAAGATTGGTTAAAAACCTTAATTGCACAACAATAAGCCTAGGGAGGACGAAAATGACCTAAATGTGAATCCAATGACACAAATGAACTTATTGATGCACAAGATTGGTTAAAAACCCTAATTGCACATAAATAAGGCTACGGAGGTCAAAAATGACCTAAATGTGAATCCAATGACACAAATGAACTTTTTGGATGCACAAGATTGGTAAAAAAACCCTAATTGCACAAGAATAAACCTAGGGAGGACGAAAATGACCTAAATGTTCATCCAATGACATAAAAACACGTATTGGATGCACAAGATTGGTTAAAATCCCTAATTGCACATAAATAAGCCTAGGGAGGACGAAAATTACCTAAATGTTAATGCAATGACACAAATGAACTTTTTGGATGCACAAGATTGGTTAAAAACCCTAATTGCACATAAATAAGGCTACGGAGGTCGAAAATGACCTAAATGTGAATCCAATGACACAAATGAACTTTTTGGATGCACAAGAATGGTAAAAAAACCCTAATTGCACAAGAATAAGCCTAGAGAGGACGAAAATGACCTAAATGTTCATCCAATGACATAAACACACCTATTGGATGCAGAAGATTGGTTAAAAACCCTAATTGGACAAGAATGAGCCTAGGAAGGACGAAAATGACCTAAACGTGAATCCAATGACACAAATGAACTTATTGATGCACAAGATTGGTTAAAAACCTTAATTGCACATAAATAAGGCTACATAGGTCGAAAATGACCTAAATGTGAAACCAATGACACAAATGAACTTTTTGGATGCACAAGATTGGTAAAAAAACCCTAATTGCACAAGAATAAGCCTAGGGAGGACGAAAATGACCTAAATGTTCATCCAATGACATAAACACACCTATTGGATGCAGAAGATTGGTTAAAAACCCTAATTGGACAAGAATAAGCCTAGGAAGGACGAAAATGACCTAAATGTTAATCCAATGACACAAATGAACTTATTGGATGCACAAGATTGGTTAAAAACCCTAATTGCACCAACATAAGTATAGAGAGGACAAAAATGACCTAAATGTTAATCCAATGACACAAATGAACTTATTGGATACACAAGATTGGTTAAAAACCCTAATTGCACATAAATAAGGCTACGGAGGACGAAAATGACCTAAATGTGAATCCAATGACACAAATGAACTTTTTGGATGCACAAGATTGGTTAAAAACCCTAATTGCACTTAAATGAGGCTACAGAGGACGAAAATGACCTAAATGCGAATCCAATGACACAAATGAACTTTTTGGATGCACAAGATTGGTTAAAAACCCTAATTGGACAAGAATAAGCCTTGGGAGGACGAAAATGGCCTAAATGTTAATCCAATGACACAAATGAACTTATTGGATGCACAAGATTGGTTAAAAACCCTAATTGCACAAGAATAAGCTTAGGGAGGACAAAAATGACCTAAATGTTCATCCAATGACATAAACACACCTATTGCATGCACAAGATTGGTTAAAAACCCTAATTGCACAACAATACGCCTAGGGAGGACGAAAATGACCTAAATGTGAATCCAATGACACAAATGAACTTATTGATGCACAAGATGGGTTAAAAACCCTAATTGCACATAAATAAGGCTACGGAGGTCGAAAATGACCTAAATGTGAATCCAATGACGCAAATGAACTTTTTGGATGCACAAGATTGGTAAAAAACCCTAATTGCACAAGAATAAGCCTATGGAGGACGAAAATGACCTAAATGTTCATCCAATGACATAAACACACCTATTGGATGCAGAAGATTGGTTAAAAACCCTAATGGGACAAGAATAAGCCTAGGAAGGACGAAAATGACCTAAATGTTAATTCAATGACACAAATGAACTTATTGGATGCACAAGAATGGTAAAAAACCCTAATTGCACAAGAATAAGCCTAGGGAGGACGAAAATAACCTAAATGTTCATCCAATGACATAAACACACCTATTGGATGCAGAAGATTGGTTAAAAACCCTAATTGGACAAGAATGAGCCTAGGAAGGACGAAAATGACCTAAATGTGAATCCAATGACACAAATGAACTTATTGATGCACAAGATTGGTTAAAAACCCTAATTGCACATAAATAAGGCTACATAGGTCGAAAATGACCTAAATGTGAAACCAATGACACAAATGAACTTTTTGGATGCACAAGATTGGTAAAAAAAAACCCTAATTGCACAAGAATAAGCCTAGGGAGGACGAAAATGACCTAAATGTTCATCCAATGACATAAACACACCTATTGGATGCCGAAGATTGGTTAAAAACCCTAATTGGACAAGAATAAGCCTAGGAAGGACGAAAATGACCTAAATGTTAATCCAATGACACAAATGAACTTATTGGATGCACAAGATTGGTTAAAAACCCTAATTGCACCAAAATAAGTATAGAGAGGCCAAAAATGACCTAAATGTTAATCCAATGACACAAATGAACTTATTGGATATACAAGATTGGTTAAAAACCCTAATTGCACATAAATAAGGCTACGGAGGACGAAAATGACCTAAATGTGAATCCAATGACACAAATGAACTTTTTGGATGCACAAGATTGGTTAAAAACCCTAATTGCACATAAATGAGGCTACAGAGGACGAAAATGACCTAAATGTGAATCCAATGACACAAATGAACTTTTTGGATGCACAAGATTGGTTAAAAACCCTAATTGGACAAGAATAAGCCTTGGGAGGACGAAAATGACCTAAATGTTAATCCAATGACACAAATGAACTTCTTGGATGCACAAGATTGGTTAAAAACCCTAATTGCACAAGAATAAGCTTAGGGAGGACAAAAATGACCTAAATGTTCATCCAATGACATAAACACACCTATTGCATGCACAAGATTGGTTAAAAACCCTAATTGCACAACAATAAGCCTAGGGAGGACGAAAATGACCTAAATGTGAATCCAATGACACAAATGAACTTATTGATGCACAAGATGGGTTAAAAACCCTAATTGCACATAAATAAGGCTACGGAGGTCGAAAATGACCTAAATGTGAATCCAATGACACAAATGAACTTTTTGAATGCACAAGATTGGTAAAAAACCCTAATTGCACAACAATAAGCCTAGGGAGGACCAAAATGACCTAAATGTGAATCCAATGAGACAAATGAACTTATTGATGCACAAGATGGGTTAAAAACCCTAATTGCACAAAAATAAGGCTACGGAGGTCGAAAATGACCTAAATGTGAATCCAATGACACAAATGAACTTTTTGGATGCACAAGAATGGTAAATAAAACCATAATTGCACAAGAATAGGCCTAAGGAGAACGAAAATGACTTAAATGTTCATCCAATGACATAAACACACCTATTGGATGCAGAAGATTGGTTAAAAACCCTAATTGCACATAAATAAGCCTATGGAGGACGAAAATGACCTAAATGTTAATGCAATGATACAAATGAACTTATTGGATGCACAAGATTAGTTAAAAACCCTAATTTGACAAGAATAAGCATAGGGAGGACGAAAATGACCTAAATGTGAGTCCAATGACACAAATGAACTTATTGATGCACAAGATTGGTTTAAAACCCTAATTGCACATAAATAAGGCTACGAAGGTCGAAAATGACCTAAATGTGAATGCAATGACACAAATGAACTTTTTGGATTCACAAGATTGGTAAAAAAAACCCTAATTGCACAAGAATAAGCCTAGGGAGGACGAAAATGACCTAAATGTTCATCCAATGACATAAACACACCTATTGGATGCAGAAGATTGGTTAAAACCCCTAATTGGACAAGAATAAGCCTAGGAAGGACTAAAATGACCTAAATGTTAATCCAATGACACAAATGAACTTATTGGAAGCACAAGATTGGTTAAAAACCCTAATTACACCAGAATAAGTCTAGGGAGGACGAAAATGACCTAAATGTTAATCCAATGACACAAATGAACTTATTGGATACACAAGATTGGTTAAAAACCCTAATTGCACAAGAATAAGCCTAGGGAGGACGAAAATGACCTAAATGTTAATCCAATGACACAAATGAACTTATTGTATGCACAAGATTGGTTAAAAACCCTAATTGCACATAAATAAGGCTACGGAGGACGAAAATGACCTAAATGTGAATCCAATGACACAGATGAACTTTTTGGATGCACAAGATTGGATAAAAACCCTAATTGGACAAGAATAAGCCTTGGGAGGACGAAAATGACCTAAATGTTAATCCAATGACTCAAATGAACTTATTGGATGCACAAGATTGGTTAAAAACCCTAATTGCACAAGAATAAGCTTAGGGAGGACAAAAATGACCTAAATGTTCATCCAATGACATAAACACACCTATTGGATGCACAAGATTGGTTAAAAACCCTAATTGCACAACAATAAGCCTAGGGAGAACGAAAATGACCTAAATGTGAATCCAATGACACACATGAACTTTTTGGATGCACAAGAATGGTAAAAAAACCCTAATTGCACAAGATTAAGCCTAGGGAGGACGAAAATGATCTAAATGTTCATCCAATGACATAAACACACCTATTGAATGCAGAAGATTGGTTAAAAACCCTAATTGGACAAGAATAAGCCTAGGAAGGACGAAAATGACCTAAATGTTAATTCAATGACACAAATGAACTTGTTGGATGCACAAGATTGGTTAAAAAGCCTAATTGCACCAGAATAAGTCTATGGAGGACGAAAATGACCTAAATGTTAATCCAATGACACAATTGAACTTATTGGATACACAAGATTGGTTAAAAACCCTAATTGCACAAGAATAAGGCTAGGGAGGACGAAAATGACCTAAATGTTAATCCAATGACACAAATAAACTTATTGGATGCACAAGATTGGTAAAAAACCCTAATTGCACATAAATAAGGCAACGAAGGACGAAAATTACCAAAATGTGAATCCAATGACACAAATGAACTTTTTGGATGCACAAGATTGGTTAAAAACCCTAATTGGACAAGAATAAGCCTTGGGAGGACGAAAATGACCTAAATGTTAATCCAATGACTCAAATGAACTTATTGGATGCACAAGATTGTTTAAAACCCCAATTGCACAAGAATAAGCTTAGGGAGGACAAAAACGACCTTAATGTTCATCCAATGACATAAACACACCTATTGGTTGCACAAGATTGGTTAAAAACCTTAATTGCACAACAATAAGCCTAGGGAGGATGAAAATGACCTAATTGTGAATCCAATGACACAAATGAACTTATTGATGCACAAGATTGGTTAAAAACCCTAATTGCCCATAAATAAGGCTACGGAGGTCGAAAATGACCTAAAAGTGAATCCAATGACTCAAATGAACTTTTGGATGCACAAGATTGGTAAAAAAAACCCTAATTGCACAAGGATAAACCTAGGGAGGACGAAAATGACCTAAATGTTCATCCAATGACATAAAAACACATATTGGATGCACAAGATTGGTTAAAAACCCTAATTGCACATAAATAAGCCTACGGAGGACGAAAATGACCTAAATGTTAATCCAATGACACAAATGAACTTATTGGAAGCACAAGATTGGTTAAAAACCCTAATTACACCAGAATAAGTCTAGGGAGGACGAAAATGACCTAAATGTTAATCCAATGACACAAATGAACTTATTGGATACACAAGATTGGTTAATAACCCTAATTGCACAAGAATAAGCCTAGGGAGGACGAAAATGACCTAAATGTTAATCCAATGACACAAATGAACTTATTGGATGCACAAGATTGGTTAAAAACCCTAATTGCACATAAATAAGGCTACGGAGGACGAAAATGACCTAAATGTGAATCCAATGACACAGATGAACTTTTTGGATGCACAAGATTGGTTAAAAACCCTAATTGGACAAGAATAAGCCTTGGGAGGACAAAAATGACCTAAATGTTAATCCAATGACTCAAATGAACTTATTGGATGCACAAGATTGGTTAAAAACCCTAATTGCACAAGAATAAGCTTAGGGAGGACAAAAATGACCTAAATGTTCATCAAAAGACATAAACACACCTATTGGATGCACAAGATTGGTTAAAAACCCTAATTGCACAACAATAAGCCTAGGGAGAACGAAAATGACCTAAATGTGAATCCAATGACACACATGAACTTTTTGGATGCACAAGAATGGTAAAAAAACCCTAATTGCACAAGAATAAGCCTAGGGAGGAAGAAAATGATCTAAATGTTCATCCAATGACATAAACACACCTATTGGATGCAGAAGATTGGTTAAAAACCCTAATTGGACAAGAATAAGCCTAGGAAGGACGAAAATGACCTAAATGTTAATTCAATGACACAAATGAA
>JBBPBR010000008.1:27794312-27806967 GCA_037974775.1 Cicer pinnatifidum | reverse complement strand
ACAAAAATGACCTAAATGTTCATCAAAAGACATAAACACACCTATTGGATGCACAAGATTGGTTAAAAACCCTAATTGCACAACAATAAGCCTAGGGAGAACGAAAATGACCTAAATGTGAATCCAATGACACACATGAACTTTTTGGATGCACAAGAATGGTAAAAAAACCCTAATTGCACAAGAATAAGCCTAGGGAGGAAGAAAATGATCTAAATGTTCATCCAATGACATAAACACACCTATTGGATGCAGAAGATTGGTTAAAAACCCTAATTGGACAAGAATAAGCCTAGGAAGGACGAAAATGACCTAAATGTTAATTCAATGACACAAATGAAGTTGTTGGATGCACAAGATTGGTTAAAAAGCCTAATTGCACCAGAATAAGTCTAGGGAGGACAAAAATGACCTAAATGTTAATCCAATGACATAAACACACCTATTGGATGCAGAAGATTGGTTAAAACCCCTAATTGGACAAGAATAAGCCTAGGAAGGACTAAAATGACCTAAATGTTAATCCAATGACACAAATGAACTTATTGGAAGCACAAGATTGGTTAAAAACCCTAATTACACCAGAATAAGTCTAGGGAGGACGAAAATGACCTAAATGTTAATCCAATGACACAAATGAACTTATTGGATACACAAGATTGGTTAAAAACCCTAATTGCACAAGAATAAGCCTAGGGAGGACGAAAATGACCTAAATGTTAATCCAATGACACAAATGAACTTATTGTATGCACAAGATTGGTTAAAAACCCTAATTGCACATAAATCAGGCTACGGAGGACGAAAATGACCTAAATGTGAATCCAATGACACAGATGAACTTTTTGGATCCACAAGATTGGATAAAAACCCTAATTGGACAAGAATAAGCCTTGGGAGGACGAAAATGACCTAAATGTTAATCCAATGACTCAAATGAACTTATTGGATGCACAAGATTGGTTAAAAACCCTAATTGCACAAGAATAAGCTTAGGGAGGACAAAAATGACCTAAATGTTCATCCAATGACATAAACACACCTATTGGATGCACAAGATTGGTTAAAAACCCTAATTGCACAACAATAAGCCTAGGGAGAACGAAAATGACCTAAATGTGAATCCAATGACACACATGAACTTTTTGGATGCACAAGAATGGTAAAAGAACCCTAATTGCACAAGATTAAGCCTAGGGAGGACGAAAATGATCTAAATGTTCATCCAATGACATAAACACACCTATTGAATGCAGAAGATTGGTTAAAAACCCTAATTGGACAAGAATAAGCCTAGGAAGGACGAAAATGACCTAAATGTTAATTCAATGACACAAATGAACTTGTTGGATGCACAAGATTGGTTAAAAAGCCTAATTGCACCAGAATAAGTCTATGGAGGACGAAAATGACCTAAATGTTAATCCAATGACACAATTGAACTTATTGGATACACAAGATTGGTTAAAAACCCTAATTGCACAAGAATAAGGCTAGGGAGGACGAAAATGACCTAAATGTTAATCCAATGACACAAATAAACTTATTGGATGCACAAGATTGGTTAAAAACCCTAATTGCACATAAATAAGGCTACGGAGGACGAAAATTATTAAAATGTGAATCCAATGACACAAATGAACTTTTTGGATGCACAAGATTGGTTAAAAACCCTAATTGGACAAGAATAAGCCTTGGGAGGACGAAAATGACCTAAATGTTAATCCAATGACTCAAATGAACTTATTGGATGCACAAGATTGTTTAAAAACCCCAATTGCACAAGAATAAGCTTAGGGAGGACAAAAACGACCTTAATGTTCATCCAATGACATAAACACACCTATTGGTTGCACAAGATTGGTTAAAAACCTTAATTGCACAACAATAAGCCTAGGGAGGACGAAAATGACCTAATTGTGAATCCAATGACACAAATGAACTTATTGATGCACAAGATTGGTTAAAAACCCTAATTGCCCATAAATAAGGCTACGGAGGTCGAAAATGACCTAAATGTGAATCCAATGACACAAATGAACTTTTGGATGCACAAGATTGGTAAAAAAAAACCCTAATTGCACAAGAATAAACCTAGGGAGGACGAAAATGACCTAAATGTTCATCCAATGACATAAAAACACATATTGGATGCACAAGATTGGTTAAAAACCCTAATTGCACATAAATAAGCATACGAAGGACGAAAATGACCTAAATGTTAATCCAATGACACAAATGAACTTATTGGAAGCACAAGATTGGTTAAAAACCCTAATTACACCAGAATAAGTCTAGGGAGGACGAAAATGACCTAAATGTTAATCCAATGACACAAATGAACTTATTGGATACACAAGATTGGTTAAATACCCTAATTGCACAAGAATAAGCCTAGGGAGGACGAAAATGACCTAAATGTTAATCCAATGACACAAATGAACTTATTGGATGCACAAGATTGGTTAAAAACCCTAATTGCACATAAATAAGGCTACGGAGGACGAAAATGACCTAAATGTGAATCCAATGACACAGATGAACTTTTTGGATGCACAAGATTGGTTAAAAACCCTAATTGGACAAGAATAAGCCTTGGGAGGACGAAAATGACCTAAATGTTAATCCAATGACTCAAATGAACTTATTGGATGCACAAGATTGGTTAAAAACCCTAATTGCACAAGAATAAGCTTAGGGAGCACAAAAATGACCTAAATGTTCATCAAAAGACATAAACACACCTATTGGATGCACAAGATTGGTTAAAAACCCTAATTGCACAACAATAAGCCTAGGGAGAACGAAAATGACCTAAATGTGAATCCAATGACACACATGAACTTTTTGGATGCACAAGAATGGTAAAAAAACCCTAATTGCACAAGAATAAGCCTAGGGAGGAAGAAAATGATCTAAATGTTCATCCAATGACATAAACACACCTATTGGATGCAGAAGATTGGTTAAAAACCCTAATTGGACAAGAATAAGCCTAGGAAGGACGAAAATGACCTAAATGTTAATTCAATGACACAAATGAACTTGTTGGATGCACAAGATTGGTTAAAAAGCCTAATTACACCAGAATAAGTCTAGGGAGGACGAAAATGACCTAAATGTTAATCCAATGAAACAATTGAACTTATTGGATACACAAGATTGGTTAAAAACCCTAATTGCACAAGAATAAGGCTAGCGAGGACGAAAATGACCTAAATGTTAATCCAATGACACAAATAAACTTATTGGATGCACAAGATTGGTTAAAAACCCTAATTGCACATAAATAAGGCTACGGAGGACGAAAATTACCTAAATGTGAATCCAATGACACAAATGAACTTTTTGGATGCACAAGATTGTTTAAAAACCCTAATTGGACAAGAATAAGCCTTGGGAGGACGAAAATGACCTAAATGTTAATCCAATGACTCAAATGAACTTATTGGATGCACAAGATTGTTTAAAAACCCCAATTGCACAAGAATAAGCTTAGGGAGGACAAAAACGACCTTAATGTTCATCCAATGACATAAACACACCTATTGGTTGCACAAGATTGGTTAAAAACCTTAATTGCACAACAATAAGCCTAGGGAGGACGAAAATGACCTAATTGTGAATCCAATGACACAAATGAACTTATTGATGCACAAGATTGGTTAAAAACCCTAATTGCACATAAATAAGGCTACGGAGGTCGAAAATGACCTAAATGTGAATCCAATGACACAAATGAACTTTTGGATGCACAAGATTGGTAAAAAAACCCTAATTGCACAAGAATAAACCTAGGGAGGACGAAAATGACCTAAATGTTCATCCAATGACATAAAAACACATATTGGATGCACAAGATTGGTTAAAAACCCTAATTGCACATAAATAAGCCTACGGAGGACGAAAATTACCTAAATGTTAACGCAATGACAAAAATGAACTTTTTGGATGCACAAGATTGGTTAAAAACCCTAATTGCACATAAATAAGGCTACGGAGGTCGAAAATGACCTAAATGTGAATCCAATGACACAAATGAACTTTTTGGATGCACAAGAATGGTAAAAAACCCTAATTGCACAAGAATAAGCCTAGGGAGGACGAAAATGACCTAAATGTTCATCCAATGACATAAACACACCTATTGGATGCAGAAGATTGGTTAAAAACCCTAATTGGACAAGAATGAGCCTAGGAAGGACGAAAATGACCTAAATGTGAATCCAATGACACAAATGAACTTATTGATGCACAAGATTGGTTAAAAACCCTAATTGCACATAAATAAGGCTACATAGGTCGAAAATGACCTAAATGTGAAACCAATGACACAAATGAACTTTTTGGATGCACAAGATTGGTAAAAAAACCCTAATTGCACAAGAATAAGCCTAGGGAGGACGAAAATGACATAAATGTTCATCGAATGACATAAACACACCTATTGGATGCAGAAGATTGGTTAAAAACCCTAATTGGACAAGAATAAGCCTAGGAAGGACGAAAATGACCTAAATGTTAATCCAATGACACAAATGAACTTATTGGATGCTCAAGATTGGTTAAAAACCCTAATTGCACCAAAATAAGTCTAGAGAGGACAAAAATGACCTAAATGTTAATCCAATGACACAAATGAACTTATTGGATACACAACATTGGTTAAAAACCCTAATTGCACATAAATAAGGCTACGGAGGACGAAAATGACCTAAATGTGAATCCAATGACACAAATGAACTTTTTGGATGCACAAGATTGGTTAAAAATCCTAATTGCACATAAATAAGGCTACAGAGGACGAAAATGACCTAAATGTGAATCCAACGACACAAATGAACTTTTTGGATGCACAAGATTGGTTAAAAACCCTAATTGGACAAGAATAAGCCTTGGGAGGACGAAAATGACCTAAATGTTAATCCAATGACACAAATGAACTTATTGAATGCACAAGATTGGTTAAAAACCCTAATTGCACAAGAATAAGCTTAGGGAGGACAAAAATGACGTAAATGTTCATGCAATGACATAAACACACCTATTGCATGCACAAGATTGGTTAAAAACCCTAATTGCACAACAATAAGCCTAGGGAGGACGAAAATGACATAAATGTGAATCCAATGACACAAATGAACTTATTGATGCACAAGATTGGTTAAAAACCCTAATTGGACAAGAATAAGCCTTGGGAGGACGAAAATGACCTAAATGTTAATCCAATGACTCAAATCAACTTAATGGATGCACAAGATTGGTTAAAAACCCTAATTGCACAAGAATAAGCTTAGGGAGGACAAAAATGACGTAAATGTTCATCCAATGACATAAAAACACGTATTGGATGCACAAGATTGGTTAAAACCCTAATTGCACATAAATAAGGCTACGGAGGTCGAAAATGTCCTAAATGTGAATCCAATGACACAAATGAACTTTTTGGATGCACAAGAATGGTAAAAAAACCCTAATTGCACAAGAATAGGCCTACGGAGGACAAAAATGACCTAAATGTTCATCCAATGACATAAACACACCTATTGGATGCAGAAGATCGGTTAAAAACCCTAATCGCACATAAATGTTAATGCAATGATACAAATGAACTTATTAGATGCACAAGATTGGTTAAAAACCCTAATTTGACAAGAATAAGCATAGGGAGGACGAAAATGACCTAAATGTGAGTCAATGACACAAATGAACTTATTGATGCACAAGATTGGTTTAAAACCCTAATTGCACATAAATAAGGCTACGAAGGTCGAAAATGACCTAAATGTGAATCCAATGACACAAATGAACTTATTGGATGCACAAGATTGGTTAAAAACCCTAATTGCACCAGAATAAGTCTAGGGAGGACGAAAATGACCTAAATGTTAATCCAATAACACAAATGAACTTATTGGATACACAAGATTGGTTAAAAACCCTAATTGCACAAGAATAAGCCTAGGGAGGACGAAAATGACCTAAATGTTAATCCAATGACAAAAATGAAGTTATTGGATGCAAAAGATTGGTTAAAAACCCTAATTGCACATAAATAAGGCTACGGAGGACGAAAATGACCTAAATGTGAATCCAATGACAAAAAAACTCGTATTGGATTCACAAGATTGGTTAAAAACCCTAATTGCACAATGATACAAATGAACTTATTGGATGCACAAGATTGGTTAAAAATCCTACATTGACAAGAATAAGCATAGGGTGGACGAAAATGACCTAAATTTGAGTCCAATGACACAAATGAACTTATTGATGCACAAGATTGGTTTAAAACCCTAATTGCACATAAATTAGGCTAAAAAGGTCGAAAATGACCTAAATGTGAATCCAATGACACAAATGAACTTTTGGATGCACAAGATTGGTAAAAAAAACCCTAATTGCACAAGAATAAACCTAGGGAGGACGAAAATGACCTAAATGTTCATCCAATGACATAAAAACACATATTGGATGCACAAGATTGGTTAAAAACCCTAATTGCACATAAATAAGCCTACGGAGGACGAAAATTACCTAAATGTTAACGCAATGACACAAATGAACTTTTTGGATGCACAAGATTGGTTAAAAACCCTAATTGCACAAGAATAAGTCTAGGGAGGACGAAAATGACCTAAATGTTAATCCAATGACACAAATGAACTTATTGGATACACAAGATTGGTTAAAAACCCTAATTGCACAAGAATAAGCCTACAGAGGACGAAAATAACCTAAATGTTAATCCAATGACACAAATGAACTTATTGGATGCACAAGTTTGGTTAAAAACCCTAATTGCACATAAATATGGCTACAAAGGACGAAAATGACCTAAATGTGAATCCAATGACATAAAAACACGTATTAGATGCACAAGATGGGCTAAAAACCCTAATTGCACATAAATAAGCCTAGGGAGGACGAAAATGACCTAAATGTTAATGCAATGACACAAATGAACTTTTTGGATGCACAAGATTGGTTAAAAACCTTAATTTGACAAGAATAAGCATAGGGAGGACGAAAATGACCTAAATGTGAGTCCAATGACACAAATGAACTTATTGATGCACAAGATTGGTTAAAAACCCTAATTGCACATAAATAAGGCTACGGAGGTCGGAAATGACCTAAATGTTCATCCAATGACAAAAACACACCTATTGGATGCAGAAGATTGTTTAAAAACCCTAATTGGACAAGCATAAGCCTAGGAAGGACGAAAATGACCTAAATGTTAATCCAACGACACAAATGAACTTATTGGATACACAAGATTGGTTAAAAACCCTAATTGCACAAGAATAAGCCTACGGAGGATGAAAATAACCTAAATGTTAATCCAATGACACAAATGAACTTATTGGATGCACAAGTTTGGTTAAAAACCCTAATTGCACATAAATAAGGCTACGAAGGACGAAAATCACCTAAATGTGAATCCAATGACATAAAAACTCGTATTGGATGCACAAGATTGGTAAAAAACCCTAATTGCACAATGATACAAATGAACTTATTGGATGCAAAAGATTGGTTAAAAATCCTACATTGACAAGAATAAGCATAGGGTGGACGAAAATGACCTAAATTTGAGTCCAATGACACAAATGAACTTATTGATGCACAAGATTGGTTTAAAACCCTAATTGCTCATAAATTAGGCTAAAAAGGTCGAAAATGACCTAAATGTGAATCCAATGACACAAATGAACTTTTTGGATTCACAAGATTGGTAAAAACCCTAATTGCACAAAAATAAGCCTAGGGAGGACGAAAATGACCTAAATGTTCATCCAATGACATAATCATACCTATTGGATGCAGAAGATTGGTTAAAAACCCTAATTGGACAAGAATAAGCCTAGGAAGGACGAAAATGACCTAAATGTTAATCCAATGACACAAATGAACTTATTGGATGCACAAGATTGGTTAAAAACCCTAATTGCACAAGAATAAGTCTAGGGAGGACGAAAATGACCTAAATGTTAATCCAATGACACAAATGAACTTATTGGATACACAAGATTGGTTAAAAACCCTCATTGCACAAGAATAAGCCTACAGAGGACGAAAATAACCTAAATGTTAATCCAATGACACAAATGAACTTATTGGATGCACAAGTTTGGTTAAAAACCCTAATTGCACATAAATATGGCTACGGAGGACGAAAATGACCTAAATGTGAATCCAATGACATAAAAACACGTATTAGATGCACAAGATGGGTTAAAAACCCTAATTGCACATAAATAAGCCTAGGGAGGACGAAAATGACCTAAATGTTAATGCAATGACACAAATGAACTTTTTGGATGCACAAGATTGGTTAAAAACCCTAATTTGACAAGAATAAGCATAGGGAGGACGAAAATGACCTAAATGTGAGTCCAATGACACAAATGAACTTATTGATGCACAAGATTGGTTAAAAACCCTAATTGCACATAAATAAGGCTACGGAGGTCGGAAATGACCTAAATGTTCATCCAATGACAAAAACACACCTATTGGATGCAGAAGATTGTTTAAAAACCCTAATTTGACAAGAATAAGCCTAGGAAGGACGAAAATGACCTAAATGTTAATTCAATGACACAAATCAACTTATTGGATGCACAAGATTGGTTAAAAACCCTAATTGCACCAGAATAAGTCTAGGGAGGACGAAATTGACCCAAATGTTAATCCAATGACCCAAATGAACTTATTGGATACACAAGATTGGTTAAAAACCCTAATTGCACAAGAATAAGCCTAGGGAGGACGAAAATGACCTAAATGTTTATCCAATGACACAAATGAACTTATTGGATGCACAAGATTGGTTAAAAACCCTAATTGCACAAGAATAAGCTTAGGGAGGACAAAAATGACCTACATGTTCATCCAATGACATAAACACACCTATTGGATGCAGAAGTTTCGTTAAAAACTCTAATTGCACATAAATTAGGCTACAGAGGACGAAAATGACCTAAATGTGAATCTAATGACACAAATGATCTTTTTGGATGCACAAGATTGGTTAAAAACCCTAATTGGACAAGAATAAGCCTTGGGAGGACGAAAATGACCTAAATGTTAATCCAATGACTCAAATGTACTTATTGGATGCACAAGATTGGTTAAAAACCCTAATTGCACAAGAATAAGCTTAGGGAGGACAAAAATGACCTAAATGTTCATCCAATGACATAAACACACCTATTGGATGCACAAGATTGGTTAAAAACCCTAATTGCACAATAATAAGCCTAGGGAGGACGAAAATGACCTAAATGTGAATCCAACGACACACATGAACTTTTTGGATGCACAAGAATGGTAAAAAAACCCTAATTGCACAAGAATAAGCCTAGGGAGGACGAAAATGATCTAAATGTTCATCCAATGACTTAAACACACCTATTGGATGCAGAAGATTGGTTAAAAACCCTAATTGGACAAGAATAAGCCTAGGAAGGACTAAAATGACCTAAATGTTAATCCAATGACTCAAATGAACTTATTGGATGCACAAGATTGGTTAAAAACCCTAATTGCACCAGAATAAGTCTAGGGAGGACGAATATGACCTAAATGTTAATCCAATGACACAAATGAACTTATTGGATACACAAGATTGGTTAAAAACCCTAATTGCACAAGAATAAGCCTACGGAGGACGAATATAAACTAAATGTTAATCCAATGACACAAATGAACTTATTGGATGCACTAGTTTGGTTAAAAACCCTAATTGCACATAAATAAGGCTACGAAGGACGAAAATGACCTAAATGTGAATCCAATGACATAAAAACACGTATTGGATGCACAAGATTGGTTAAAAACCCTAATTGCACATAAATAAGCCTAGGGAGGACGAAAATGACCTAAATGTTAATGCAATGACACAAATGAACTTATTGGATGCACAAGATTGGTTTAAAACCCTAATTGCACATAAATAAGGCTAAAAAGGTCGAAAATGACCTAAATGTGAATCCAATGACACAAATGAACTTTTTGGATTCACAAAATTGGTAAAAAACCCTAATTGCACATAAATAAGCCTAGGGAGGACGAAAATGATCTAAATGTTAATGCAATGACACAAATGAAATTTTTGGATGCACAAGATTGGTTAAAAACCTTAATTTGACAAGAATAAGCATAGGGAGGACGAAAATGACCTAAATGTGAGTCCAATGACCCAAATGAACTTATTGATGCACAAGATTGGTTAAAAACCCTAATTGCACATAAATAAGGCTACGGAGGTCGGAAATGACCTAAATGTTCATCCAATGACAAAAACACACCTATTGGATGCAGAAGATTGTTTAAAAACCCTAATTGGACAAGAATAAGCCTAGGAAGGACGAAAATGACCTAAATGTTAATCCAATGACACAAATCAACTTATTGGATGCACAAGATTGGTTAAAAACCCTAATTGCACCAGAATAAGTCTAGGGAGGACGAAATTGACATAAATGTTAATCCAATGACACAAATGAACTTATTGGATGCACAAGATTGGTTAAAAACCCTAATTGCACATAAATAAGGCTACGGAGGACGAAAATGACCTAAATGTGAATATAATGACACAAATAATCTTTTTGGATGCACAAGATTGGTTAAAAACCCTAATTGGACAAGAATAAGCCTTGGGAGGACGAAAATGACCTAAATGTTAATCCAATGACACAAATGAACTCTTTGGATGCACAAGATTGGTTAAAAACCCTAATTGCACATAAATAAGGCTACGGAGGTCGGAAATGACCCAAATGTTCATCCAATGACAAAAACACACCTATTGGATGCAGAAGATTGGTTAAAAACCCTAATTGGACAAGAATCTGCCTGGGAAGGACGAAAACGAGCTAAATGTTAATCCAATGACACAAATCAACTTATTGGATGCACAACATTGGTTAAAAACCCTAATTGCACCAGAATAAGTCTAGGGAGGACGAAATTGACCTAAATGTTAATCCAATGACACAAATGAACTTATTGGCAACACAAGATTGGTTAAACACCCTAATTGCACAAGAATAAGCCTTGGGAGGACGAAAATGACCTAAATGTTTATCCAATGACACAAATGAACTTATTGGATGCACAAGATTGGTTAAAAACCCTAATTGCACAAGAATAAGCTTAGGGAGGACAAAAATGACCTACATGTTCATCCAACGACATAAACACACCTATTGGATGCACAAGTTTGGTTAAAAACCCTAATGGCACATAAATTAGGCTACGGAGGACGAAAATGACCTAAATGTGAATCTAATGACACAAATGATCTTTTTGGATGCACAAGATTGGTTAAAAACCCTAATTGGACAAGAATAAGCCTTAGGAGGACGAAAATGACCTAAATGTTAATCCAATGACTCAAATGTACTTATTGGATGCACAAGATTGGTTAAAAACCCTAATTGCACAAGAATAAGCTTAGGGAGGACAAAAATGACCTAAATGTTCATCCAATGACATAAACACACCTATTGGATGCACAAGATTGGTTAAAAACCCTAATTGCACAACAATAAGCCTAGGGAGGACGAAAATGACCTAAATGTGAATCCAACGACACACATGAACTTTTTGGATGCACAAGAATGGTAAAAAAACCCTAATTGCACAAGAATAAGCCTAGGGAGGACGAAAATGATCTAAATGTTCATCCAATGACTTAAACACACCTATTGGATGCAGAAGATTGGTTAAAAACCCTAATTGGACAAGAATAAGCCTAGGAAGGACGAAAATGACCTAAATGTTAATCCAATGACACAAATCAACTTATTGGATGCACAAGATTGGTTAAAAACCCTAATTGCACCAGAATAAGTCTAGGGAGGACGAAATTGACATAAATGTTAATCCAATGACACAAATGAACTTATTGGATGCACAAGATTGGTTAAAAACCCTAATTGCACATAAATAAGGCTACGGAGGACGAAAATGACCTAAATGTGAATATAATGACACAAATAATCTTTTTGGATGCACAAGATTGGTTAAAAACCCTAATTGGACAAGAATAAGCCTTGGGAGGACGAAAATGACCTAAATGTTAATCCAATGACACAAATGAACTCTTTGGATGCACAAGATTGGTTAAAAACCCTAATTGCACATAAATAAGGCTACGGAGGTCGGAAATGACCCAAATGTTCATCCAATGACAAAAACACACCTATTGGATGCAGAAGATTGGTTAAAAACCCTAATTGGACAAGAATCTGCCTGGGAAGGACGAAAACGAGCTAAATGTTAATCCAATGACACAAATCAACTTATTGGATGCACAACATTGGTTAAAAACCCTAATTGCACCAGAATAAGTCTAGGGAGGACGAAATTGACCTAAATGTTAATCCAATGACACAAATGAACTTATTGGCAACACAAGATTGGTTAAAAACCCTAATTGCACAAGAATAAGCCTTGGGAGGACGAAAATGACCTAAATGTTTATCCAATGACACAAATGAACTTATTGGATGCACAAGATTGGTTAAAAACCCTAATTGCACAAGAATAAGCTTAGGGAGGACAAAAATGACCTACATGTTCATCCAACGACATAAACACACCTATTGGATGCACAAGTTTGGTTAAAAACCCTAAT
>JBBPBR010000008.1:27735289-27788879 GCA_037974775.1 Cicer pinnatifidum | reverse complement strand
ATCTTTTTGGATGCACAAGATTGGTTAAAAACCCTAATTGGACAAGAATAAGCCTTGGGAGGACGAAAATGACCTAAATGTTAATCCAATGACACAAATGAACTCTTTGGATGCACAAGATTGGTTAAAAACCCTAATTGCACATAAATAAGGCTACGGAGGTCGGAAATGACCCAAATGTTCATCCAATGACAAAAACACACCTATTGGATGCAGAAGATTGGTTAAAAACCCTAATTGGACAAGAATCTACCTGGGAAGGACGAAAATGAGCTAAATGTTAATCCAATGACACAAATGAACTTATTGGATGCACAAGATTGGTTAAAAACCCTAATTGCACCAGAATAAGTCTAGGGAGGACGAAAATGACCTAAATGTGAATCTAATGACACAAATGATCTTTTTGGATGCACAAGATTGGTTAAAAACCCTAATTGGACAAGAATAAGCCTTGGGAGGACGAAAATGACCTAAATGTTAATCCAATGACACAAATGAACTCTTTGGATGCACAAGATTGGTTAAAAACCCTAATTGCACATAAATAAGGCTACGGAGGTCGGAAATGACCCAAATGTTCATCCAATGACAAAAACACACGTATTGGATGCCGAAGATTGGTTAAAAACCCTAATTGGACAAGAGTATGCCTGGGAAGGACGAAAATGAGCTAAATGTTAATCCAATGACACAAATCAACTTATTGGATGCACAAGATTGGTTAAAAACCCTAATTGCACTAGAATAAGTCTAGGGAGGACGAAGTTGACCTAAATGTTAATCCAATGACACAAATGAACTTATTGGAAACACAAGATTGGTTAAAAACCCTAATTGCACAAGAATAAGCCTTGGGAGGACAAAAATGACCTAAATGTTCATCCAATGACATAAACACACCTATTGGATGCACAAGATTGGTTAAAAACCCTAATTGCACAAAACTAAGCCTAGGGAGGACGAAAATGACCTAAATGTTAATCCAATGACACAAATGAACTTTCTGGATGCACAAGATTAGTTTAAAACCCTAATTGCACAAGAATAAGCCTATGGAGGACGAAAATGACCTAAATGTAAATCCAATGACACAAATGAACTTTTTGGATGCACAAGATTGGTTAAAAACTGTAATTGGACAAGAATAAGCCTTGGGAGGACGAAAATGAGCTAAATGTAAATCCAATGACACAAATGAACTTATTGGATGCACAAGATTGGTTAAAAACCCTAATTGCACAAGAATAAGCTTAGGGAGGAGAAAAATGACGTAAATCTTCAACCAATGACATAAACACACCTATTGGATGCACAAGATTGGTTAAAAACCCTAATTGCACAACAATAAGCCTAGGGAGGACCAAAATGACCTAAATGTGAATCCAATGACACAAATGAACTTATTGATGCACAAGATTGGTTAAAAACCCAAATTGCACATAAATAAGGCTACAGTGGTCAAAAATGACCTAAATGTGAATCGAATGACACAAATGAACTTTTTGGATGCACAAGATTGGTAAAAAACCCTAATTGCACAAGAATAAGCCTAAGGAGGACGAAAATGACCTAAATGTTCATCCAATGACATAAACACACCTATTGGATGCAGAAGATTGGTTAAAAACCCTAATTGGACAAGAATAAGCCTAGGAAGGACGAAAATGACCTAAATGTTAATCCAATGACACAAATGAACTTATTGGATGCACAAGATTGGTTAAAAACCCTAATTGCACCAGAATAAGTCCAGGGAGGACGAAAATGACCTAAATGTGAATCCAATGACACAAATGAACTTTTTGGATGCACAAGATTGGTTAAAAACCCTAATTGGACAAGAATAAGCCTTGGGAGGACGAAAATGACCTAAATGTTAATCCAATGACACAAATGAACTTATTGGATGCACAAGATTGGTTAAAAACCCTAATTGCACAAGAATAAGCTTAGGGAGAACAAAAATGACCTAAATGTTCATCCAATGACATAAACACACCTATTGGATGCACAAGATTGGTTAAAAACCGTAATTGCACAACAATAAGCCTAGGGAGGACGAAAATGACCTAAATGTTAATCCAATGACACAAATGAACTTTCTGGATGCACAATATTTGTTAAAACCCTAATTGCACAAGAATAAGCCTATGGCGGACGAAAGTGACCTAAATGTTAATCCAATGACACAAATTAACTTTTTGGATGCACAAGATTGGTTAGAAACCCTAAATGCACATAAATAAGGCGACGGAGGACGAAAATGACCTAAATGTGAATCCAATGACACAAATGAACTTTTTGGATGCACAAGATTGGTTAAAAACCCTAATTTCAAATAAATAAGGCTACTGAGGACGAAAATGACCTAAATGTGAATCCAATGACACAAATGAACTTTTTCGATGCATAAAATTGGTTAAAAACCCTAATTGGACAAGAATAAGTCTAGGAAGGACCAAAATAACCTAAATGTCGATGACACAAATGAACTTATTGGATGCACAAGATTGGTTAAAAACCCTAATTTGACCAGAATAAGCATAGGGAGGACGAAAATGACCTAAATGTGAATCCAATGACACAAATGAACTTATTGATGCACAAGATTGGTTAAAAACCCCAATTGCACATAAATAAGGCTACGGAGGTCGAAAATGACCTAAATGTGAATCCAATGACACAATTGAACTCTTTGGATGCACAAGATTGGTAAAAAACCCTATTTGCACAAGAATAAGCCTAGGGAGGACGAAAATGACCTAAATATTAATCCAATGAAACAAATGAACTTATTTTATGCACAAGATTGGTTAAAAACCATAATTGCACATAAACAAGGCTACGGGGAACGAAAATGACCTAAATGTGAATCCAATGACACAAATGAACTTTTTGCATGCACAAGATTGGTTAAAAACCCTAATTGCACATAAATAAGGCTAAAGAGGACGAACATGACCTAAATGTAAATCCAATGACACAAATGAACTTTTTGGATGCACAAGGTTGGCCAAAAACCCTAATTGGACAAGAATAAGCCTTAGGAGGACGAACATGACCTAAATGTTAATCCAATGACACAAATGATCTTATTAGATGCACAAGATTGGTTAAAAACCCTAATTGCCCAAGAATAAGCATAGGGAGGACAAAAATGACCTAATTGTTCGTCCAATGACATGAACACACCTATTCGATGCACAAGATTGGTTAAAAACCCTAATTCCACCACAATAAGCCTAGGGAGGACGAAAATGACCTAAATGTTAATCCAATGACACAAATGAACTTTCTGGATGCACAAGATTTATTAAAAACTCTAATTGCAGAAGAATAAGCCTATGGAAGACGAAAATGACCTAAATGTTAATCCAATGACACAAATGAACTTATTGGATGCACAAGATTGGTTAAAAACCCTTATTGCACATTAATAAGACTACGGAGGACGAAAATGACCTAAATGTGAATCCAACGACACAAATGAACTTTTTGCATGCACAAGATTGGTTAAAAACCCAAATTGCACATAAATAAGGCTACAGAGGACGAAAATGACCTAAATGTGAATCCAATTACACAAATGAACTTTTTGGATGCACAAGATTGGTTAAAAACCCTAATTGGACAAGAATCAGCCTTGGGAGGACAAAAATGACCTAAATGTTAATCCAATGACACAAATGAACTTATTGGATGCACAAGATTGGTTAAAAACCCTAATTGCACATAAATAAGCCTTTGGAGGACGAAAATGACCTAAATGTTAATGCAATGACACAAATGAACTTTTTGGATGCACAAGATTGGTTAAAAACCCTAATTTGACCAGAATAAGCATAGGGAGGACGAAAATGACCTAAATGTGAATCCAATGACACAAATGAACTTATTGATGCACAAGATTGATTAAAAACCCTAATTGCACATAAATAAGGCTACGGAGGTCGAAAATGACCTAAATGTGAATCCAATGACACAATTGAACTCTTTGGATGCACAAGATTGGTAAAAAACCCTAATTGCACAAGAATAAGCCTAGGGAGTACGAAAATGACCTAAATGTTCATCCAATGACATAAACACACCTATTGGATGCAGAAGATTGGTTAAAAACCATAATTGGACAAGAATAAACCAAGGAAGGACGAAAATGACCTAAATGTTCCTCCAATGACACAAATGAACTTATTGGATGCACAAGATTGGTTAAAAACCCTAATTGCACCAGAATAAGTCTACGGAGGACGAAAATGACCTAAATGTTAATCCAATGACACAAATAAACTTATTGGATACACAAGATTGGTTAGAAACCCTTATTGCACAAGAATAAGCCTAGGGAGGACGAAAATGACCTAAATATTAATCCAATGAAACAAATGAACTTATTTTATGCACAAGATTGGTTAAAAACCATAATTGCACATAAATAAGGCTACGGAGAACGAAAATGACCTAAATGTGAATCCAATGACACAAATGAACTTTTTGCATGCACAAGATTGGTTAAAAACCTTAATTGCACATAAATAAGGCTACAGAGGACGAACATGACCTAAATGTGAATCCAATGACACAAATGAACTTTTTGGATGCACAAGGTTGGTCAAAAACCGTAATTGGACAAGAATAAGCCTTAGGAGGACGAAAATGACCTAAATGTTAATCCAATGACACAAATGATCTTATTGGATGCACAAGATTGGTTAAAAACCCTAATTGCCCAAGAATAAGCATAGGGAGGACAAAAATGACCTAAATGTTCGTCCAATGACATGAACACACCTATTCGATGCACAAGATTGGTTAAAAACCCTAATTGCACAACAATAAGCCTAGGGAGGACGAAAATGACCTAAATATTAATCCAATGACACAAATGAACTTTCTGGATGCACAAGATTTATTAAAAACCCTAATTGCACAAGAATAAGCCTATGGAAGACGAAAATGACCTAAATGTTAATCCAATGACACAAATGAACTTATTGGATGCACAAGATTGGTTAAAAACCCTAATTGCACATTAATAAGACTACGGAGGACGAAAATGACCTAAATAAGAATCCAACGACACAAATGAACTTTTTGCATGCACAAGATTGGTTAAAAACCCTAATTGCGCATAAATAAGGCTATAGAGGACGAAAATGACCAAAATGTTCATCCAATGACATAAAAGCACGTATTGGATGCACAAGATTGGTTAAAAACCCTAATTGCACATAAATAAGCCTAGGAAGGATGAAAATGACCTAAATGTTAATGCAATGACACAAATGAATTTTTTGGATGCACAAGATTGTCTAAAAACCCTAATTTGACAAGAATAAGCATAGGGAGGACGAAAATGACCTAAACGTGAATCCAATGACACAAATGAACTTATTGATGCACAAGATTGGTTAAATACCCTAATTGCATATAAATAAGGCTACAGAGGTCGAAAATGACCTAAATGTGAATACAATGACACAAATGAACTTTTTGGATGCACAAGATTGGTAAAAAAACCCTAATTGCACAAGAATAAGCCTAGGGAGGACGAAAATGACCTAAATGTTCATCCAATGACATAAACACGCCTATTGGATGCAGAAGATTGGTTAAAAACCCTAATTAGACAAGAATAAGTCAAGGAAGGACGAAAATGACCTAAATGTTAATCCAATGACACAAATGAACTTATTGGATACACAAGATTGGTTAAAAAACCTAATTGCACAAGAATAAGCCTAGGGAGGACGAAAATGACCTTAATGTTAATCCAATGACACAAATGAACTTATTGGATGCACAAGATTGGTTAAAAACCCTAATTGCACATAAATAAGGCTACGGAGCATGAAAATGACCTAAATGTGAATCGAATGACACAAATGAACTTTTTGGATGCACAAGATTGGTT
Organism: Cicer pinnatifidum; assembly: GCA_037974775.1. Lineage (NCBI taxonomy): Eukaryota > Viridiplantae > Streptophyta > Magnoliopsida > Fabales > Fabaceae > Cicer > Cicer pinnatifidum. The sequence goes on along the minus strand of JBBPBR010000008.1, from coordinate 27,782,962 downwards.
AAAAACCCTAATTGGACAACAATAAGCCTTGGGAGGACAAAAATGACCTAAACGTTAATCCAATGACACAAATGAACTTATTGGATGCACAAGATTGGTTAAAAACCCTAATTTCACAAGAATAAGCTTAGGGAGGACAAAAATGACCTAAATGTTCAGCCAATGACATAAACACACCTATTGGATGCACAAGATTGGTTAAAAACCCTAATTGCACAACAATAAGCCTAGGGAGGACGAAAATGACCTAAATGTTAATGCAATGACACTAATGAACTTTTTGGATGCACAAGATTGGTTAAAAACCCTAATTGCACAAGAATAAACCTAGGGAGGACGAAAATGACCTAAATGTTCATCCAATGACATAAAAAACACGTATTGGATGCACAAGATTGGTTAAAAACCCTAATTGCGCATAAATAAGCCTAGGGAGGATGAAATTGACCTAAATGTTAATGCAATGACACAAATGAACTTTTTGGATGCACAAGATTGGTTAAAAACCCTAATTTGACAAGAATAAGCATAGGGAGGACGAAAATGACCTAAATGTGAATCCAATGACACAAATGAACTTATTGGATGCACAAGATTGGTTAAAAACCCTAATTGCACAAGAATAAGCCTAGGGAGGACGAAAATGACCTAAATGTTGATCCAATGACATAAAAATACGTATTGGATGCACAAGATTGGTTAAAAACCCTAATTGCACATAAATAATCCTAGGGAGGACGAAAATGACCTAAATGTTAATGCAATGACACAAATGAACTTTTTGGATGCACAAGATTGGTTAAAAACCCTAATTGCACAAGAATAAGCCTAGGGAGGACGAAAATGACCTAAATGTGAATCCAATGACACAAATGAACTTATTGATGCACAAAATTGGTTAAAAACCCTAATTGCACATAAATAAGGCTACGGAGGACGAAAATGACCTAAATGTGAATCCAATGACACAAATGAACTTTTTGGATGCACAAGATTGGTTAAAAACCCTAATTTGAACTAAATAAGGCTACTGAGGACGAAAATGACCTAAATGTGAATCCAATGACACAAATGAACTTTTTGGATGCAGAAAATTGGTTAAAAACCCTAATTGGACAAGAATAAGCCAAGGAAGGACGAAAATGACCTAAATGTAAATCCAATGACACAAATGAACTTATTGGATGCACAAGATTGGTTAAAAACCCTAATTGCATATAAATAAGACTACGGAGGACGAAAATGACCTAAATGTGAATCCAATGACACAAATGAACTATTTGCATGCACAACATTGGTTAAAAACCCTAATTGCGCATAAATAAGGCTACAGAGGACGAAAATGACCTAAATGTGAATCCAATGACACAAATGAACTTTTTGGATGCACAAGATTGGTTAAAAACCCTAATTGCACAAGAATAAACCTAGGGAGGACGAAAATGGCCTAAATGTTCATCCAATGACATAAAAACACGTATTGGATGCACAAGATTGGTTAAAAACCCTAATTGCGCATAAATAAGCCTAGGGAGGACGAAATTGACCTAAATTTTAATGCAATGACACAAATGAACTTTTTGGATGCACATGATTGGTTAAAAACCCTAATTTGACAAGAATAAACCTAGGGAGGACGAAAATGGCCTAAATGTTCATCCAATGACATAAAAACACGTATTGGATGCACAAGATTGGTTAAAAACCCTAATTGCGCATAAATAAGCCTAGGGAGGACGAAATTGACCTAAATGTTAATGCAATGACACAAATGAACTTTTTGGATGCACATGATTGGTTAAAAACCCTAATTTGACAAGAATAAGCATAGGGAGGACGAAAATGACCTAAATGTGAATCCAATGACACAAATGAACTTATTGGATGCACAAGATTGGTTAAAAACCCTAATTGCACAAGAATAAGCATAGGGAGGACGAAAATGACCTAAATATTGATCCAATGACATAAAAATACGTATTGGATGCACAAGATTGGTTAAAAACCCTAATTGCACTAAAATAAGCCTAGGGAGGACGAAAATGACCTAAATGTTAATGCAATGACACAAATGTACTTTTTGGATGCACAAGATTGGTTAAAAACCCTAATTGCACAAGAATAAGCCTAGGGAGGACGAAAATGACCTAAATGTGAATCCAATGACACAAATGAACTTATTGATGCACAAGATTGGTTAAAAACCCTAACTGCACATAAATAAGGCTACGGAGGTCAAAAATGACCTAAATGTGAATCCAACGACACAAATGAACTTTTTGCATGCACAAGATTGGTTAAAAACCCTAATTGCACATAAATAAGGCTACATAGGACGAAAATGACCTAAATGTGAATCCAATAACACAGATGAACTTTTTGGATGCACAAGATTGGTTAAAAACCCTAATTGCACAAGAATAAACTTAGGGAGGACGAAAATGACCTAAATGTTCATCCAATGACATCAAAACACGTAATGGATGCACAAGATTGGTTAAAAGCCCTAATTGCACATAAATAAGCCTAGGGAGGACGAAAATGACCTAAATGTTAATGCAATGACACAAATGAACTTTTTGGATGCACAAGATTGGTTAAAAACCCTAATTGCACAAGAATAAGCCTAGGGAGGACGAAAATGACCTAAATGTGAATCCAATGACAAAAATGAACTTATTGATGCACAAGATTGGTTAAAAACCCTAATTGCACATAAATAAGGCTACGGAGGTCGAAAATGATCTAAATGTGAATCCAATGACACAAATGAACTTATTGATGCACAAGATTGGTTAAAAACCCTAATTGCACATAAATAAGGCTACGGAGGTCGAAAATGACCTAAATGTGAATCCAATGACACAAATGAACTCTTTGGATGCACAAGATTGGTTAAAAACCCTAATTGCACAAGAATAAGCATAGGGAATACGCAAATGACCTAAATGTTCATCCAATGACATAAACACACCTATAGGATGCAGAAGATTGGTTAAAAACCCTAATTGGACAAGAATATACCAAGGAAGGACGAAAATGACCTAAATGTTAATCCAATGACACAAATGAACTTATTGGATGCACAAGATTGGTTAAAAACCCTAATTGCACCAGAATAAGACTACGGAGGACGAAAATGACCTAAAGGTTAATCAAATGACACAAATGAACTTATTGGATACACAAGATTGATTAAAAACCCTAATTGCACAAGAATAAGCCTAGGGAGGACGAAAATGACCTAAATATTAATCCAATGACACAAATGAACTTATTTTATGCACAAGATTGGTTAAAAACCCTAATTGCACATAAATAAGGCTACGGAGGACGAAAATGACCTAAATGTGAATCTAATGACACAAATGAACTTTTTGGATGCACAAGATTGGTTAAAAACCCTAATTGCACATAAATAAGGCTACAGAGGATAAACATGAGCTAAATGTGAATCCAATGACACAAATGAACTTTTTGGATGCACAAGATTGGTTAAAAACCCTAATTGCACTAGAATAAGCCTAGGGAGGACGAAAATGACCTAAATGTGAATCCAATGTCACAAATGAACTTATTGATGCACAAGATTGGTTAAAAACCCTAATTGCACAAGAATAAGCCTAGGGAGGACGAAAATGACCTAAATGTTGATCCAACGACATAAAAATACGTATTGGATGCACAAGATTGGTTAAAAACCCTAATTGCACATAAATAATCCTAGGGAGGACGAAAATGACCTAAATGTTAATGCAATGACACAAATGAACTTTTTGGATGCACAAGATTGGTTAAAAACCCTAATTGCACAAGAATAAGCCTAGGGAGGACGAAAATGATCTAAATGTGAATCCAATGACACAAATGAACTTATTGATGCACAAGATTGGTTAAAAACCCTAAATGCACATAAATAAGGTTACGGAGGTCGAAAATGACCTAAATGTGAATCCGACGACACAAATGAACTTTTTGCATGCACAAGATTGGTTAAAAACCCTAATTGCACATAAATAAGGCTACATCGGACGAAAATGACCTAAATGTGAATCAAATGACACAGATGAACTTTTTGGATGCACAAGATTGGTTAAAAACCCTAATTGCACAAGAATAAACCTAGGGAGGACGAAAAGGACCTAAATGTTCATCCAATGACATAAAAACACGTATTGGATGCACAAGATTGGTTAAAAACCCTAATTGCACATAAATAAGGCTACAGAGGATGAAAATGAGCTAAATGTGAATCCAATGACACAAATGAACTTTTTGGATGCACAAGATTGGTTAAAAACCCTAATTGCACTAGAATAAGCCTAGGGAGGACGAAAATGACCTAAATGTGAATCCAATGACACAAATGAACTTATTGATGCACAAGATTGGTTAAATACCCTAATTGCACATAAATAAGGCTACAGAGGTCGAAAATGACCTAAATGTGAATACAATGACACAAATGAACTTTTTGGATGCACTAGATTGATAAAAAAACCCTAATTGCACAAGAATAAGCCTAGGGAGGACGAAAATGACCTAAATGTTCATCCAATGACATAAACACACCTATTGGATGCAGAAAATTGGTTAAAAACCCTAATTGGACAAGAATAACCCAAGGAAGGACGAAAATGACCTAAATGTTAATCCAATGTCACAAATGAACTTATTGGATGCACAAGATTGGTTAAAAACCCTAATTGCACCAGAATAAGTCTAGGGAGGACGAAAATGACATAAATGTTAATCCAATGACACAAATGAACTTATTGGATACACAAGATTGGTTAAAAACCCTAATTTCACAAGAATAAGCTTAGGGAGGACGAAAATGACCTTAATGTTAATCCAATGACACAAATAATCTTATTGGATGCACAAGATTGGTTAAAAACCCTAATTGCACATAAATAAGGCTACGGAGGACGAAAATAACCTAAATGTGAATCCAATGACACAAATGAACTTTTTGGATGCACAAGATTGGTTAAAAACCCTAATTGCACATAATTAAGGCTAAAGAGGACGAAAATGACCTAAATGTGAATCCAATGACACAAATGAACTTTTTGGATGCACAAGATTGGTTAAAAACCATAATTGGACAAGAATAAGCTTTGGGAGGACGAAAATGACCTAAATGTTAATCCAATGACACAAATGAACTTATTGGATGCATAAGATTGGTTAAAAACCCTAATTGCACAACAATTAGCCTCAGGAGGACGAAAATGACTGAAATTTTAATCCAATGACACAAATGAACTTTCTGGATGCACAAGATTTGTTAAAAACCCTAGTTGCATAAGAATAAGCCTATGGAGGACGAAAATGACCTAAATGTTAATCCAATGACACAAATCAACTTTTTGGATGGACAAGATTGGTTAAAAACCCTAATTGCACATAAATAAGGCTACGGAGGACCAAAATGACCTAAATGTGAATCCAATGACACAAATGAACTTTTTGGATGCACAAGATTGGTTAAAAACCCTAATTGTACAAGAATAAGCCTAGGGAGGACGAAAATAACCTAAATGTTCATCCAATGACATAAAAACACGTATTGGATGCACAAGATTGGTTAAAAACCCTAATTGCACATAAATAAGCATAGGGAGGAAGAAAATGACCTAAATGTTAATGCAATGACACAAATGAACTTTTTGGATGCACAAGATTGGTTAAAAACCCTAATTTGACCAGAATAAGTATAGGGAGGACGAAAATGACCTAAATGTGAATCCAATGACACAAATGAACTTATTGATGCACAAGATTGGTTAAAAACCCTAATTGCACATAAATATGGCTACGAAGGTCGAAAATGACCTAAATGTGAATCCAATGTCACAAATGAACTTTTTGGATTCACAAGATTGATAAAAAAAACCCTAATTGCACAAGAATAATACTAGGGAGGACGAAAATGACCTAAATTTTCATCCAATGACATAAACACACCTATCGGATGCAGAAGATTGGTTAAAAACCCTAATTGGACAAGAATAAGCCAAGGAAGGACCAAAATGACCTAAATGTGAATCCAATGACACAAATGAACTTTTTGGATGCAGAAGATTGGTTAAAAACCCTAATTGCACATCAATAAGGCTATGGAGGATGAAAATGACCTAAATGTGAATCGAATGACACAAATGAACTTTTTGGATGCACAAGATTGGTTAAAAACCCTAATTGGACAAGAATAAGCCTTGGGAGGACAAAAATGACCTAAACGTTAATCCAATGACACAAATGAACTTATTGGATGCACAAGATTGGTTAAAAACCCTAATTTCACAAGAATAAGCTTAGGGAGGACAAAAATGACCTAAATGTTCATCCAATGACATAAACACACCTATTGGATGCACAAGATTGGTTAAAAACCCTAATTGCACAACAATAAGCCTAGGGAGGACGAAAATGACCTAAATGTTAATCCAATGACACAAATGAACTTTCTGGATGCAAAAGATTTGTTAAAAACCCTAATTGCACAAGAATAAGCCTTTGGAGGACGAAAATGACCTAAATGTTAATCCAATGACACAAATGAACTTTTTGGATGCACAAGACTGGTTTAAAACCCTAATTGCACAAGAATAAGCCTAGGGAGGACGAAAATAACCTAAATATACATCCAATGACATAAAAACACGTATTGGATGCACAAGATTGGTAAAAAACCCTAATTGCACATAAATAAGCATAGGGAGGACGAAAACGACCTAAATGTTAATGCAATGACACAAATGAACTTTTTGGATGCACAAGATTGGTTAAATACCCTAATTTGACAAGATTAAGCATAGGGAGGACGAAAACGACCTAAATATGAATCCAATGACACAAATGAACTTATTGATGCACAAGATTGCTTAAAAACCTAATTGCACATAAATAAGGCTACAGAGGTCGAAAATGACCTAAATGTGAATACAATGACACAAATGAACTTTTTGGATGCACTAGATTGATAAAAAAAAACCCTAATTGCACAAGAATAAGCCTAGGGAGGACGAAAATGACCTAAATGTTCATCCAATGACATAAACACACCTATTGGATGCAGAAAATTGGTTAAAAACCCTAATTGGACAAGAATAACCCAAGGAAGGACGAAAATGACCTAAATGTTAATCCAATGTCACAAATGAACTTATTGGATGCACAAGATTGGTTAAAAACCCTAATTGCACCAGAATAAGTCTAGGGAGGACGAAAATGACATAAATGTTAATCCAATGACACAAATGAACTTATTGGATACACAAGTTTGGTTAAAAACCCTAATTTCACAAGAATAAGCTTAGGGAGGACGAAAATGACCTTAATGTTAATCCAATGACACAAATAATCTTATTGGATGCACAAGATTGGTTAAAAACCCTAATTGCACATAAATAAGAGTACGGAGGACGAAAATAACCTAAATGTGAATCCAATGACACAAATGAACTTTTTGGATGCACAAGATTGGTTAAAAACCCTAATTGCACATAAATAAGGCTAAAGAGGACGAAAATGACCTAAATGTGAATCCAATGACACAAATGAACTTTTTGGATGCACAAGATTGGTTAAAAACCCTAATTGGACAAGAATAAGCTTTGGGAGGACGAAAATGACCTAAATGTTAATCCAATGACACAAATGAACTTATTGGATGCATAAGATTGGTTAAAAACCCTAATTGCACAACAATTAGCCTCAGGAGGACGAAAATGACTGAAATTTTAATCCAATGACACAAATGAACTTTCTGGATGCACAAGATTTGTTAAAAACCCTAGTTGCATAAGAATAAGCCTATGGAGGTAGAAAATGACCTAAATGTTAATCCAATGACACAAATCAACTTTTTGGATGGACAAGATTGGTTAAAAACCCTAATTGCACATAAATAAGGCTACGGAGGACGAAAATGACCTAAATGTGAATCCAATGACACAAATGAACTTTTTGGATGCACAAGATTGGTTAAAAACCCTAATTGTACAAGAATAAGCCTAGGGAGGACGAAAATAACCTAAATGTTCATCCAATGACATAAAAACACGTATTGGATGCACAAGATTGGTTAAAAACCATAATTGCACATAAATAAGCATAGGGAGGAAGAAAATGACCTAAATGTTAATGCAATGACACAAATGAACTTTTTGGATGCACAAGATTGGTTAAAAACCCTAATTTGACCAGAATAAGTATAGGGAGGACGAAAATGACCTAAATGTGAATCCAATGACACAAATGAACTTATTGATGCACAAGATTGGTTAAAAACCCTAATTGCACATAAATAAGGCTACGAAGGTCGAAAATGACCTAAATGTGAATCCAATGTCACAAATGAACTTTTTGGTTGCAGGAGATTGGTTAAAAATCCTAATTGGACAAGAATAAGCCTAGGGAGGACGAAAATAACCTAAATGTTCATCCAATGACATAAAAACACGTTTGGATGCACAAGATTGGTTATAAACCCTAATTGCACATAAATAAGCATAGGGAGGAAGAAAATGACCTAAATGTTAATGCAATGACACAAATGAACTTTTTGGATGCACAAGATTGGTTAAAAACCCTAATTTGACCAGAATAAGTATAGGGAGGACGAAAATGACCTAAATGTGAATCCAATGACACAAATGAACTTATTGATGCACAAGATTGGTTAAAAACCCTAATTGCACATAAATAAGGCTACGAAGGTCGATAATGACCTAAATGTGAATCCAATGTCACAAATGAACTTTTTGGATTCACAAGATTGATAAAAAAAACCCTAATTGCACAAGAATAATACTAGGGAGGACGAAAATGACCTAAATTTTCATCCAATGACATAAACACACCTATTGGATGCAGAAGATTGGTTAAAAACCCAATTTGGACAAGAATAAGCCAAGGAAGGACCAAAATGACCTAAATGTGAATCCAATGACACAAATGAACTTTTTGGATGCAGAAGATTGGTTAAAAACCCTAATTGCACATCAATAAGGCTATGGAGGATGAAAATGACCTAAATGTGAATCGAATGACACAAATGAACTTTTTGGATGCACAAGATTGGTTAAAAACCCTAATTGGAGAAGAATAAGCCTTGGGAGGACAAAAATGACCTAAACGTTAATCCAATGACACAAATGAACTTATTGGATGCACAAGATTGGTTAAAAACCCTAATTTCACAAGAATAAGCTTAGGGACGACGAAAATGACCTAAATGTTAATCCAATGACACAAATGAACTTTCTGGATGCAAAAGATTTGTTAAAAACCCTAATTGCACAAGAATAAGCCTATGGAGGACGAAAATGACCTAAATGTTAATCCAATGACACAAATGAACTTTTTGGATGCACAAGACTGGTTTAAAACCCTAATTGCACAAGAATAAGCCTAGGGAGGACGAAAATAACCTAAATATACATCCAATGACATAAAAACACGTATTGGATGCACAAGATTGGTAAAAAACCCTAATTGCACATAAATAAGCATAGGGAGGACGAAAACGACCTAAATGTTAATGCAATGACACAAATGAACTTTTTGGATGCACAAGATTGGTTAAATACCCTAATTTGACAAGATTAAGCATAGGGAGGACGAAAACGACCTAAATATGAATCCAATGACACAAATGAACTTATTGATGCACAAGATTGCTTAAAAACCTAATTGCACATAAATAAGGCTACAGAGGTCGAAAATGACCTAAATGTGAATACAATGACACAAATGAACTTTTTGGATGCACTAGATTGATAAAAAAAAACCCTAATTGCACAAGAATAAGCCTAGGGAGGACGAAAATGACCTAAATGTTCATCCAATGACATAAACACACCTATTGGATGCAGAAAATTGGTTAAAAACCCTAATTGGACAAGAATAACCCAAGGAAGGACGAAAATGACCTAAATGTTAATCCAATGTCACAAATGAACTTATTGGATGCACAAGATTGGTTAAAAACCCTAATTGCACCAGAATAAGTCTAGGGAGGACGAAAATGACATAAATGTTAATCCAATGACACAAATGAACTTATTGGATACACAAGATTGGTTAAAAACCCTAATTTCACAAGAATAAGCTTAGGGAGGACGAAAATGACCTTAATGTTAATCCAATGACACAAATAATCTTATTGGATGCACAAGATTGGTTAAAAACCCTAATTGCACATAAATAAGGCTACGGAGGACGAAAATAACCTAAATGTGAATCCAATGATACAAATGAACTTTTTGGATGCACAAGATTGGTTAAAAACCCTAATTGCACATAAATAAGGCTAAAGAGGACGAAAATGACCTAAATGTGAATCCAATGACACAAATGAACTTTTTGGATGCACAAGATTGGTTAAAAACCCTAATTGGACAAGAATAAGCTTTGGGAGGACGAAAATGACCTAAATGTTAATCCAATGACACAAATGAACTTATTGGATGCATAAGATTGGTTAAAAACCCTAATTGCACAACAATTAGCCTCAGGATGCACAAGATTTGTTAAAAACCCTAGTTGCATAAGAATAAGCCTATGGAGGACGAAAATGACCTAAATGTTAATCCAATGACACAAATCAACTTTTTGGATGGACAAGATTGGTTAAAAACCATAATTGCACATAAATAAGGCTACGGAGGACGAAAATGACCTAAATGTGAATCCAATGACACAAATGAACTTTTTGGATGCACAAGATTGGTTAAAAACCCTAATTGTACAAGAATAAGCCTAGGGAGGACGAAAATAACCTAAATGTTCATCCAATGACATAAAAACACGTATTGGATGCACAAGATTGGTTAAAAACCCTAATTGCACATAAATAAGCATAGGGAGGAAGAAAATGACCTAAATGTTAATGCAATGACACAAATGAACTTTTTGGATGCACAAGATTGGTTAAAAACCCTAATTTGACCAGAATAAGTATAGGGAGGACGAAAATGACCTAAATGTGAATCCAATGACACAAATGAACTTATTGATGCACAAGATTGGTTAAAAACCCTAATTGCACATAAATAAGGCTACGAAGGTCGAAAATGACCTAAATGTGAATCCAATGTCACAAATGAACTTTTTGGATTCACAAGATTGATAAAAAAAACCCTAATTGCACAAGAATAATACTAGGGAGGACGAAAATGACCTAAATTTTCATCCAATGACATAAACACACCTATTGGATGCAAAAGATTGGTTAAAAACCCTAATTGGACAAGAATAAGCCAAGGAAGGACCAAAATGACCTAAATGTGAATCCAATGACACAAATGAACTTTTTGGATGCACAAGATTGGTTAAAAACCCTAATTGGACAAGAATAAGCCTTGGGAGGACAAAAATGACCTAAACGTTAATCCAATGACACAAATGAACTTATTGGATGCACAAGATTGGTTAAAAACCCTAATTTCACAAGAATAAGCTTAGGGAGGACAAAAACGACCTAAATGTTCATCCAATGACATAAACACACCTATTGGATGCACAAGATTGGTTAAAAACCCTAATTGCACAACAATAAGCCTAGGGAGGACGAAAATGACCTAAATGTTAATCCAATGACACAAATGAACTTTCTGGATGCAAAAGATTTGTTAAAAACCCTAATTGCACAAGAATAAGCCTATGGAGGACGAAAATGACCTAAATGTTAATCCAATGACACAAATGAACTTTTTGGATGCACAAGACTGGTTTAAAACCCTAATTGCACAAGAATAAGCCTAGGGAGGACGAAAATAACCTAAATATACATCCAATGACATAAAAACACGTATTGGATGCACAAGATTGGTAAAAAACCCTAATTGCACATAAATAAGCATAGGGAGGACGAAAACGACCTAAATGTTAATGCAATGACACAAATGAACTTTTTGGATGCACAAGATTGGTTAAATACCCTAATTTGACAAGATTAAGCATAGGGAGGACGAAAACGACCTAAATATGAATCCAATGACACAAATGAACTTATTGATGCACAAGATTGCTTAAAAACCTAATTGCACATAAATAAGGCTACGGAGGTCGAAAATGACCTAAATGTGAATCCAATGACACAAATGAACTTTTTGAATGCACAAGATTGGTAAAAAAAACCCTAATTTCACAAGAATAATCCTAGGGAGGACGAAAACGACCTAAATGTTCATCCAATCACATAAACACACCTATTGGATGCAGAAGATTGGTTAAAAACCCTAATTGGACAAGAATAAGCCTAGGAAGGACGAAAATGACCTAAATGTTAATGCAATGACACAAATGAACTTTTTGGATGCACAAGATTGGTTAAAAACCCTAATTGCACAATAATAAGCCTACGGAGGACGAAAATGACCTAAATGTGAATCCAATGACAAAAATGAACTTATTGATGCACAAGATTGGTTAAAAACCCTAATTGCACATAAATAAGGCTACGGAGGTCGAAAATGACCTAAATGTGAATCCAAAGACACAAATGAACTTATTGATGCACAAGATTGGTTAAAAACCCTAATTGCACATAAATAAGGCTACGGAGGTCGAAAATGACCTAAATGTGAATCCAATGACACAAATGAACTCTTTGGATGCACAAGATTGGTAAAAACCCTAATTGCACAAGAATAAGCATAGGGAGTACGCAAATGACCTAAATGTTTATCCAATGACATAAACACACCTATTGGATGCAGAAGATTGGTTAAAAACCCTAATTGGACAAGAATATACCAAGGAAGGACGAAAATGACCTAAATGTTAATCCAATGACACAAATGAACTTATTGGATGCACAAGATTGGTTAAAAACCCTAATTGCACCAGAATAAGACTACGGATGACGAAAATGACCTAAATGTTAATCCAATGACACAAATGAACTTATTGGATACACAAGATTGGTTAAAAACCCTAATTGCACAAGAATAAGCCTAGGGAGGACGAAAATGACCAAAATATTAATCCAATGACACAAATGAACTTATTTTATGCACAAGATTGGTTAAAAACCCTAATTGCACATAAATAAGGCTACGGAGGACGAAAATGACCTAAATGTGAATCCAATGACACAAATGAACTTTTTTGATGCACAAGATTGGTTAAAAACCCTAATTGCACATAAATAAGGCTACAGAGGATGAAAATGAGCTAAATGTGAATCCAATGACACAAATAAATTTTTTGGATGCACAAGATTGGTTAAAAACCCTAATTGCACTAGAATAAGCCTAGGGAGGACGAAAATGACCTAAATGTGAATCCAATGACACAAATGAACATATTGATGCACAAGATTGGTTAAATACCCTAATTGCACATAAATAAGGCTACAGAGGTCGAAAATGACCTAAATGTGAATACAATGACACAAATGAACTTTTTGGATGCACTAGATTGATAAAAAAAAACCCTAATTGCACAAGAATAAGCCTAGGGAGGACGAAAATGACCTAAATGTTCATCCAATGACATAAACACACCTATTGGATGCAGAAAATTGGTTAAAAACCCTAATTGGACAAGAATAACCCAAGGAAGGACGAAAATGACCTAAATGTTAATCCAATGTCACAAATGAACTTATTGGATGCACAAGATTGGTTAAAAACCCTAATTGCACCAGAATAAGTCTAGGGAGGACGAAAATGACATAAATGTTAATCCAATGACACAAATGAACTTATTGGATACACAAGATTGGTTAAAAACCCTAATTTCACAAGAATAAGCTTAGGGAGGACGAAAATGACCTTAATGTTAATCCAATGACACAAATAATCTTATTGGATGCACAAGATTGGTTAAAAACCCTAATTGCACATAAATAAGGCTACGGAGGACGAAAATAACCTAAATGTGAATCCAATGATACAAATGAACTTTTTGGATGCACAAGATTGGTTAAAAACCCTAATTGCACATAAATAAGGCTAAAGAGGACGAAAATGACCTAAATGTGAATCCAATGACACAAATGAACTTTTTGGATGCACAAGATTGGTTAAAAACCCTAATTGGACAAGAATAAGCTTTGGGAGGACGAAAATGACCTAAATGTTAATCCAATGACACAAATGAACTTATTGGATGCATAAGATTGGTTAAAAACCCTAATTGCACAACAATTAGCCTCAGGATGCACAAGATTTGTTAAAAACCCTAGTTGCATAAGAATAAGCCTATGGAGGACGAAAATGACCTAAATGTTAATCCAATGACACAAATCAACTTTTTGGATGGACAAGATTGGTTAAAAACCATAATTGCACATAAATAAGGCTACGGAGGACGAAAATGACCTAAATGTGAATCCAATGACACAAATGAACTTTTTGGATGCACAAGATTGGTTAAAAACCCTAATTGTACAAGAATAAGCCTAGGGAGGACGAAAATAACCTAAATGTTCATCCAATGACATAAAAACACGTATTGGATGCACAAGATTGGTTAAAAACCCTAATTGCACATAAATAAGCATAGGGAGGAAGAAAATGACCTAAATGTTAATGCAATGACACAAATGAACTTTTTGGATGCACAAGATTGGTTAAAAACCCTAATTTGACCAGAATAAGTATAGGGAGGACGAAAATGACCTAAATGTGAATCCAATGACACAAATGAACTTATTGATGCACAAGATTGGTTAAAAACCCTAATTGCACATAAATAAGGCTACGAAGGTCGAAAATGACCTAAATGTGAATCCAATGTCACAAATGAACTTTTTGGTTGCAGAAGATTGGTTAAAAATCCTAATTGGACAAGAATAAGCCTAGGGAGGACGAAAATAACCTAAATGTTCATCCAATGACATAAAAACACGTATTGGATGCACAAGATTGGTTAAAAACCCTAATTGCACATAAATAAGCATAGGGAGGAAGAAAATGACCTAAATGTTAATGCAATGACACAAATGAACTTTTTGGATGCACAAGATTGGTTAAAAACCCTAATTTAACCAGAATAAGTATAGGGAGGACGAAAATGACCTAAATGTGAATCCAATGACACAAATGAACTTATTGATGCACAAGATTGGTTAAAAACCCTAATTGCACATAAATAAGGCTACGAAGGTCGAAAATGACCTAAATGTGAATCCAATGTCACAAATGAACTTTTTGGTTGCAGAAGATTGGTTAAAAATCCTAATTGGACAAGAATAAGCCTAGGGAGGACGAAAATAACCTAAATGTTCATCCAATGACATAAAAACACGTATTGGATGCACAAGATTGGTTAAAAAACCCTAATTGCACATAAATAAGCATAGGGAGGAAGAAAATGACCTAAATGTTAATGCAATGACACAAATGAACTTTTTGGATGCACAAGATTGGTTAAAAACCCTAATTTGACCAGAATAAGTATAGGGAGGACGAAAATGACCTAAATGTGAATCCAATGACACAAATGAACTTATTGATGCACAAGATTGGTTAAAAACCCTAATTGCACATAAATAAGGCTACGAAGGTCGAAAATGACCTAAATGTGAATCCAATGTCACAAATGAACTTTTTGGATTCACAAGATTGATAAAAAAAACCCTAATTGCACAAGAATAATACTAGGGAGGACGAAAATGACCTAAATTTTCATCCAATGACATAAACACACCTATTGGATGCAAAAGATTGGTTAAAAACCCTAATTGGACAAGAATAAGCCAAGGAAGGACCAAAATGACCTAAATGTGAATCCAATGACACAAATGAACTTTTTGGATGCACAAGATTGGTTAAAAACCCTAATTGGACAAGAATAAGCCTTGGGAGGACAAAAATGACCTAAACGTTAATCCAATGACACAAATGAACTTATTGGATGCACAAGATTGGTTAAAAACCCTAATTTCACAAGAATAAGCTTAGGGAGGACAAAAACGACCTAAATGTTCATCCAATGACATAAACACACCTATTGGATGCACAAGATTGGTTAAAAACCCTAATTGCACAACAATAAGCCTAGGGAGGACGAAAATGACCTAAATGTTAATCCAATGACACAAATGAACTTTCTGGATGCAAAAGATTTGTTAAAAACCCTAATTGCACAAGAATAAGCCTATGGAGGACGAAAATGACCTAAATGTTAATCCAATGACACAAATGAACTTTTTGGATGCACAAGACTGGTTTAAAACCCTAATTGCACAAGAATAAGCCTAGGGAGGACGAAAATAACCTAAATATACATCCAATGACATAAAAACACGTATTGGATGCACAAGATTGGTAAAAAACCCTAATTGCACATAAATAAGCATAGGGTGGACGAAAACGACCTAAATGTTAATGCAATGACACAAATGAACTTTTTGGATGCATAAGATTGGTTAAATACCCTAATTTGACAAGATTAAGCATAGGGAGGACGAAAACGACCTAAATATGAATCCAATGACACAAATGAACTTATTGATGCACAAGATTGCTTAAAAACCTAATTGCACATAAATAAGGCTACGGAGGTCGAAAATGACCTAAATGTGAATCCAATGACACAAATGAACTTTTTGGATGCACAAGATTGGTAAAAAAAAACCCTAATTTCACAAGAATAAGCCTAGGGAGGACGAAAACGACCTAAATGTTCATCCAATCACATAAACACACCTATTGGATGCAGAAGATTGGTTAAAAACCCTAATTGGACAAGAATAAGCCTAGGAAGGACGAAAATGACCTAAATGTTAATCCAATGACACAAATGAACTTGTTGGATGCACTAGATTGGTTAAAAACCCTAATTGCACCAGAATAAGTCTAGGGAGGACGAAAATGACCTAAATGTTAATCCAATGACACAAATGAACTTATTGGATACACAAGGTTGGTTAAAAACCCTAATTGCACAAGAATAAGCCTAGGGAGGACGAAAATGACCTAAATGTTAATCCAATGACACAAATGAACTTATTGGATGCACAAGATTGGTTAAAAACCCTAATTGCACATAAATAAGGCTATAGAGGACGAAAATGACCTAAATGTCAATCCAATGACACAAATGAAGTTTTTGGATGCACAAGATTGGTTAAAAATCCTAATTGGACAAGAGTAAGCCTTGGGAGGACGAAAATGACCTAAATGTTAATCCAATGACACAAATGAACTTATTGGATGCACAAGATTGGTTAAAAACCCTAATTGCACAAGAATAAGCTTAGGGAGGACAAAAATGACCTAAATGTTCATCCAACGACATAAACACACCTATTGGATGCACAAGATTGGTTAAAAACCCTAATTGCACAAAGATAAGCCTAGGGAGGACGAAAATGACCTAAATGTTAATCCAATGACACAAATGAACTTATTGATGCACAAGATTGGTTAAAAACCCTAATTGCACATAAATAAGGCTACGGAGGTCGAAAATGACCTAAATGTGAATCCAATTACACAAATGAACTTTTTGGACGCACAAGATTGGTAAAAAAAACCCTAATTGCACAAGAATAAGGCTAGGGAGGACGAAAATGACCTAAATGTTCATCCATTGACATAAACACACCTATTGGATGCAGAAGATTGGGAAAAAACCCTAATTGGACAAGAATAAGCCAAGGAAGGACGAAAATGACCTAAATGTTAATCCAATGACACAAATGAACTTATTGGATGCACAAGATTGGTTAAAAACCCTAATTGCACATCAATAAGGCTACGGAGGACGAAATTGACCTAAATGTGAATCCAACGACACAAATGAACTTTTTGGATGCATAAGATTGATTAAGAACCCTAATTGCACATAAATAAGGCTACAGAGGACAAAAATGACCTAAATGTGAATCCAATGACACAAATGAACTTTTTGGATGCACAAGATTGGTTAAAAACCCTAATTGCACATCAATAAGGCTAAGGAGGACGAAAATGACCTAAATGTGAATCCAACGACGCAAATGAACTTTTTGGATGCACAAGATTGGTTAAAAACCCTAATTGCATATCAATAAGGCTATGGAGGACGAAAATGACCTAAATGTGAATCCAACGACGTAAATGAACTTTTTGGATGCACAAGATTGGTTAAAAACCGTAATTGCACATCAATAAGGCTACGGAGGACGAAAATGACATAAATGTGAATCCAACGACCCAAATGAACTTTTTGGATGCACAAGATTGATTAAAAACCCTAATTGCACATAAATAAGGCTACAGAGGACGAAAATGACCTAAATGTGAATCCAATGACACAAATGAACTTTTTGGATGCACAAGATTGGTTAAAAACCCTAATTGGACAAGAATACGCCTGAGGAGGATGAAAATGACCTAAATGTTAATCCAATGACACAAATGAACTTATTGGATGCACAAGATTGTTTAAAAACCCTAATTGCACATAAATAAGGCTATAGAGGACGAAAATGACCTAAATGTCAATCCAATGACACAAATGAAGTTTTTGGATGCACAAGATTGGTTAAAAATCCTAATTGGACAAGAGTAAGCCTTGGGAGGACGAAAATGACCTAAATGTTAATCCAATGACACAAATGAACTTATTGGATGCACAAGATTGGTTAAAAACCCTAATTGCACAAGAATAAGCTTAGGGAGGACAAAAATGACCTAAATGTTCATCCAACGACATAAACACACCTATTGGATGCACAAGATTGGTTAAAAACCCTAATTGCACAAAGATAAGCCTAGGGAGGACGAAAATGACCTAAATGTTAATCCAATGACACAAATGAACTTATTGATGCACAAGATTGGTTAAAAACCCTAATTGCACATAAATAAGGCTACGGAGGTCGAAAATGACCTAAATGTGAATCCAATTACACAAATGAACTTTTTGGACGCACAAGATTGGTAAAAAAAACCCTAATTGCACAAGAATAAGGCTAGGGAGGACGAAAATGACCTAAATGTTCATCCATTGACATAAACACACCTATTGGATGCAGAAGATTGGGAAAAAACCCTAATTGGACAAGAATAAGCCAAGGAAGGACGAAAATGACCTAAATGTTAATCCAATGACACAAATGAACTTATTGGATGCACAAGATTGGTTTAAAACCCTAATTGCACCAGAATAAGTCTAGGAGGACGAAAAAGACCTAAATGTTAATCCAATGACACAAATGAACTTTCTGGATGCACAAGATTTGTTAAAAACACTAATTGCACAAGAATAAGCCTATGGAGGACGAAAATGACCTAAATGTTAATCCAATGACACAAATGAACTTTTTGGATGCACAAGACTGGTTTAAAACCCTAATTGCACATAAATAAGGCTACGGAGGACGAAAATGACCTAAATATTCATCCAATGATATAAAAACACGTATTGGATGCACAAGATTGGTTAAAAACCCTAATTGCACATAAATAAGCATAGGGAGGACGAAATTGACCTAAATGTTAACGCAATGACACAAATGAACTTTTTGGATGCACAAGATTGGTTAAATACCCTAATTTGACAAGAATAAGCATAGGGAGGACGAAAACGACCTAAATATGAATCCAATGACACAAATGAACTTATTGAGGCACAAGATTGGTTAAAAACCTAATTGCACATAAATAAGGCTACGGAGGTCGAAAATGACCTAAATGTGAATCCAATGACAAAATGAACTTTTTGGATGCACAAGATTGGTAAAAAAAACCCTAATTTCCCAAGAATAAGCCTAGGGAGGACGAAAATGACCTAAATGTTCATCCAATTACATAAACACACCTATTGGATGCAGAAGATTGGTTAAAAACCCTAATTGGACAAGAATAAGCCTAGGAAGGACGAAAATGACCTAAATGTTAATCCAATGACACAAATGAACTTATTGGATGCACTAGATTGGTTAAAAACCCTAATTGCACCAGAATAAGTCTAGGGAGGACGAAAATGACCTAAAGGTTAATCCAATGACACAAATGAACTTATTGGATACACAAGATTGGTTAAAAACCCTAACTGCACAAGAATAAGCCTAGGGAGGACGAAAATGACCTAAATGGTAATCCAATGACACAAATGAACTTTTTGGATGCACAAGATTGGTTAAAAACCCTAATTGGACAAGAATAAGCCTTTGGAGGACGAAAATGACCTAAATGTTAATCCAACGACACAAATGAACTTTTTGGATGCACAAGATTGATTAAAAACCCTAATTGCACATAAATAAGGCTACAGAGGACGAAAATGACCTAAATGTGAATCCAATAACACAAATGAACTTTTTGGATGCACAAGATTGGTTAAAAACCCTAAATGGACAAGAATACGCCTGAGGAGGATGAAAATGACCTAAATGTTAATCCAATGACACAAATGAACTTAATGGATGCACAAGATTGTTTAAAAACCCTAATTGCACATAAATAAGGCTACAGAGGAAGAAAATGACCTAAATGTCAATCCAATGACACAAATGAACGTTTTGGATGCACAAAATTGGTTAAAAACCCTAATTGGACAAGAATACGCCTTAGGAGGATGAAAATGACCTAAATGTTAATCCAATGACACCATGAACTTATTGGATGCACAAGATTCGTTAAAAACCCTAATTGCACATCAATAAGGCTATGGAGGACGAAAATGACCTAAATGTGAATCCAACGACGCAAATGAACTTTTTGGATGCACAAGAATGGTTAAAAAACCCTAATTGCGCATCAATAAGGCTATGGAGGACGAAAATGACCTAAATGTGAATCCAACTACGCAAATGAACTTTTTGGATGCACCAGATTGGTTAAAAACCGTAATTGCACATCAATAAGGCTACGGAGGACGAAAATGACCTAAATGTGAATCCAACGACCCAAATGAACTTTTTGGATGCACAAGATTGATTAAAACCCTAATTGCACATAAATAAGGCTATAGAGGACGAAAATGACCTAAATGTGAATCCAATGACACAATTGAACTTTTTGGATGCACAAGATTGGTTAAAAACCCTAATTGGACAAGAATACGCCTTAGGAGGATGAAAATGACTTAAATGTTAATCCAATGACACATATGAACTTATTGGATACACAAGATTGGTTAAAAACCCTAATTGCACATCAATAAGGCTACGGAGGACGAAAATGACCTAAATATGAATCCAACGACACAAATGAACTTTTTGGATGCACAAGATTGATTAAAAACCCTAATTGCACATAAATAAGGCTACAGAGGACGAAAATGACCTAAATGTGAATCCAATAACACAAATGAACTTTTTGGATGCACAAGATTGGTTAAAAACCCTAATTGGACAAGAATACGCCTGAGGAGGATGAAAATGACCTAAATGTTAATCCAATGACACAAATGAACTTAATGGATGCACAAGATTGTTTAAAAACCCTAATTGCACATAAATAAGGCTACAGAGGACGAAAATGACCTAAATGTCAATCCAATGACGCAAATGAACTTTTTGGATGCACAAGATTGATTAAAAACCCTAATTGCACATAAATAAGGCTACAGAGGACGAAAATGACCTAAATGTGAATCCAATAACACAAATGAACTTTTTGGATGCACAAGATTGGTTAAAAACCCTAATTGGACAAGACTAAGCCTTGGGAGGACAAAAATGACCTAAATGTTAATACAATGACACAAATGAACTTATTGGATGCACAAGATTGGTTAAAAACCCTAATTGCACAAGAATAAGCTTAGGGAGGACAAAAATGACCTAAATGTTCATCCAACGACATAAACACACCTATTGGATGCACAAGATTGGTTAAAAACCCTAATTGCACAACAATAATACTAGGGAGGACGAAAATGACCTAAATGTTAATCCAATGACACAAATGAACTTATTGATGAACAAGATTGGTTAAAAACCCTAATTGCACCAGAATAAGTCTAGGAGGACGAAAAAGACCTAAATGTTAATCCAATGACACAAATGAACTTTCTGGATGCACAAGATTTGTTAAAAACCCTAATTGCACAAGAATAAGCCTATGGAGGACGAAAATGACCTAAATGTGAATCCAATGACACAAATGAACTTATTGGACACACAAGATTGGTAAAAAAACCCTAATTGCACATCAATAAGGCTACGGAGGATGAAAATGACCTAAATGTGAATCCAATGACACAAATGAACTTTTTGGACGCACAAGATTGGTTAAAAACCCTAATTGGACAAGAATAAGCCTTGGGAGGACGAAAATGACCTAAACGTTAATCCAATGACACAAATGAACTTATTGGATGCACAAGATTGGTTAAAAACCCTAATTTCACAAGAATAAGCTTAGGGAGGACAAAAATGACCTAAATGTTCATCCAATGACATAAACACGCCTATTGGATGCACAAGATTGGTTAAAAACCCTAATTGCACAACAATAAGCCTAGGGGGGACGAAAATGACCTAAATGTTAATCCAATGACACAAATGAACTTTCTGGATACACAAGATTTGTTAAAAACCCTAATTGCACAAGAATAAGCCTATGGAGGACGAAAATGACCTAAATGTTAATCCAATGACACGAATGAACTTATTGATGCACAAGATTGTTTTAAAACCCTAATTGCACCAGAATAAGTCTAGGAGGACGAAAAAGACCTAAATGTTAATCCAATGACACAAATGAACTTTCTGGATGCACAAGATTTGTTAAAAACCCTAATTGCACAAGAATAAGCCTATGGAGGACGAAAATGACCTAAATGTGAATCCAATGACACAAATGAACTTATTGGACACACAAGATTGGTAAAAAAACCCTAATTGCACATCAATAAGGCTACGGAGGATGAAAATGACCTAAATGTGAATCCAATGACACAAATGAACTTTTTGGATGCACAAGATTGGTTAAAAACCCTAATTGGACAAGAATAAGCCTTGGGAGGACGACAATGACCTAAACGTTAATCCAATGACACAAATGAACTTATTGGATGCACAAGATTTGTTAAAAACCCTAATTTCACAAGAATAAGCTTAGGGAGGACAAAAATGACCTAAATGTTCATCCAATGACAT
The DNA here is from genome assembly GCA_037974775.1 of Cicer pinnatifidum. NCBI lineage: Eukaryota > Viridiplantae > Streptophyta > Magnoliopsida > Fabales > Fabaceae > Cicer > Cicer pinnatifidum. Next base: position 27,759,900 of record JBBPBR010000008.1, on the reverse strand, counting down.
AAACACGCCTATTGGATGCACAAGATTGGTTAAAAACCCTAATTGCACAACAATAAGCCTAGGGAGGACGAAAATGACCTAAATGTTAATCCAATGACACAAATGAACTTTCTGGATGCACAAGATTTGTTAAAAACCCTAATTGCACAAGAATAAGCCTATGGAGGACGAAAACGACCTAAATGTTAATCCAATGACACGAATGAACTTATTGATGCACAAGATTGTTTTAAAACCCTAATTGCACATAAAAAAGGCTACAGAGGTCGAAAATGACCTAAATGTGAATCCAATTACACAAATGAACTTTTTGGACGCACAAGATTGGTAAAAAAACCCTAATTGCACAAGAATAAGCCTAGGGAGGACGAAAATGACCTAAATGTTCATCCATTGACATAAACACACCTATTGGATGCAGAAGATTGGTTAAAAACCCTAATTGGACTAGAATAAGCCTAGGAAGGACGAAAATGACCTAAATGTTAATCGAATGACACAAATAGACTTATTGGATGCACAAGATTGGTTAAAAACCCTAATTGCACAAGGATAAGCCTATGGAGGACGAAAATGACCTAAATGTGAATCCAATGACACAAATGAACTTATTGGACACACAAGATTGGTTAAAAACCCTAATTGCACATCAATAAGGCTACGGAGGATGAAAATGACCTAAATGTGAATCCAATGACACAAATGAACTTTTTGGATGCACAAGATTGATTAAAAACCCTAATTGGACAAGAATAAGCCTTGGGAGGACGAAAATGACCTAAACGTTAATCCAATGACACAAATGAACTTATTGGATGCACAAGATTGGTTAAAAACCGTAATTTCACAAGAATAAGCTTTGGGAGGACAAAAATGACCAAAATGTTCATCCAATGACATAAACACACCTATTGGATGCACAAGATTGGTTAAAAACCCTAATTGCACAACAATAAGCCTACGGAGGACGAAAATGACCTAAATGTTAATCCAATGACATAAATGAACTTTCTGGATGCACAAGATTTGTTAAAAACCCTAATTGCACAAGAATAAGCCTATGGATGACGAAAATGACCTAAATGTTAATCCAATGACACAAATGAACTTTTTGGATGCACAAGATTGGTTTAAAACCCTAATTGCACATAAATAAGGCTACGGAGGATGAAAATGACCTAAATATTCATCCAATGACATAAAAACACGTATTGGATGCACAAGATTGGTTAAAAACCCTAATTGCACATAAATAAGCATAGGGAGGACGAAAATGACCTAAATGTTAATGCAATGACACAAATGAACTTTTTGGAAGCACAAGATTGGTTAAATACCCTAATTTGACAAGAATAAGCATAGGGAGGACGAAAATGACCTAAATACAAATCCAATGACACAAATGAACTTATTGATGCACAAGATTGGTTAAAAACCTAATTGCACATAAATAAGGCTACGGAGGTCGAAAATGACCTAAATGTGAATCCAATGACACAAATGAACTTTTTGGATGCACAAGATTTGTAAAAAAAAAACCGTAATTTCACAAGAATAAGCCTAGGGAGGACGAAAATGACCTAAATGTTCATCCAATGACATAAACACACCTATTGGATGCAGAAGATTGGTTAAAAACCCTAATTGGACAAGAATAAGCCTAGGAAGGACGAAAATGACCTAAATGTTAATCCAATGACACAAATGAACTTATTGGATGCACTAGATTGGTTAAAAAGCCTAATTGCACCAGAATAAGTCTAGGGAGGACGAAAATGACCTAAATGTTAATCCAATGACACAAATGAACTTATTGGATACACAAGATTGGTTAAAAACCCTAATTGCACAAGAATAAGCCTAGGGATGACGAAAATGACCTAAATGTTAATCCAATGACACAAATGAACTTATTGGATGCACAAGATTGGTTAAAAACCCAAATTGCACATAAATAAGGCTACAGATGACGAAAATGACCTAAATGTGAATCCAATGACACAAATGAACTTTTTGGATGCACAAGATTGGTTAAAAACCCTAGTTGGACAAGAATAAGCCTTGGGAGGACGAAAATGACCTAAATGTTAATCCAATGACCCAAATGAACTTATTGGATGCACAAGATTGGTTAAAAACCCTAATTGCACATCAATAAGGCTACGGAGGACGAAAATGACCTAAATGTGAATCCAACGACACAAATGACCTTTTTGGATACACAAGATTGATTAAAAACCCTAATTGCACATAAATAAGGCTACAGAGGACGAAAATGACCTAAATGTGAATCCAATGACACAAATGAACTTTTTGGATGCACAAGATTGGTTAAAAACCCTAATTGGACAAGAATACGCCTTAGGAGGATGAAAATGACCTAAATGGTAATCCAATGACACAAATGAACTTATTGGATGCACAAGATTGGTTAAAAACCCTAATTGCACATCAATAAGGCTACGGAGGCAAAAATGACCTAAATGTGAATCCAACGACGCAAATGAACTTTTTGGATGCACAAGATTGGTTAAAAATCCTAATTGCACATAAATAAGGCTACAGAGGTCGAAAATGACCTAAATGTGAATCCAATGACACAAATGAACTTTTTGGATGCACAAGATTGGTTAAAAACCCTAATTGGACAAGAATACGCCTTAGGAGGATGAAAATGACCTAAATATTAATCCAATGACACAAATGAACTTATTGGATGCACAAGATTGGTTAAAAACCCTAATTGCACATAAATAAGGCTACAGAGGACCAAAATGACCTAAATGTCAATCCAATGACAAAAATGAACTTTTTGGATGCACAAGATTGGTTAAAAACCCTAATTGGACAAGAGTAAGCCTTGGGAGGACGAAAATGACCTAAATGTTAATCCAATGACACAAATGAACTTATTGGAGGCACAAGATTGGTTAAAAACCCTAATTGCCTAAGAATAAGCTTAAGGAGGACAAAAATGACCTAAATGTTCATCCAACGACATAAACACACCTATTGGATGCACAAGATTGGTTAAAAACCCTAATTGCACGACAATAAGCCTAGGGAGGACGAAAATGACCTAAATGTTAATCCAATGACACAAATGAACCTATTGATGCACAAGATTGGTTAAAAACCCTAATTGCACATAAATAAGGCTACGGAGGTCGAAAATGACCTAAATGTGAATCCAATTACACAAATGAACTTTTTGGACGCACAAGATTGGTAAAAAAACCCTAATTGCACAAGAATAAGCCTAGGGAGGACGAAAATGACCTAAATGTTCATCCATTGACATAAACACACCTATTGGATGCAGAAGATTGGTTAAAAACCCTAATTGGACAAGAATAAGCCTATGAAGGACGAAAATGACCTAAATGTGAATCCAATGACACAAATGAACATTTTGGATGCACAAGATTGGTTAAAAACCCTAATTGCACAACAATTAGCCTCAGGAGGACGAAAATGACTGAAATTTTAATCCAATGACACAAATGAACTTTCTGGATGCACAAGATTTGTTAAAAACCCTAGTTGCATAAGAATAAGCCTATGGAGGACGAAAATGACCTAAATGTTAATCCAATGACACAAATCAACTTTTTGGATGCACAAGATTGGTTAAAAACCCTAATTGCACATAAATAAGGCTACGGAGGACGAAAATGACCTAAATGTGAATCCAATGACACAAATGAACTTTTTGGATGCACAAGATTGGTTAAAAACCCTAATTGTACAAGAATAAGCCTAGGGAGGACGAAAATAACCTAAATGTTCATCCAATGACATAAAAACACGTATTGGATGCACAAGATTGGTTAAAAACCCTAATTGCACATAAATAAGCATAGGGAGGAAGAAAATGACCTAAATGTTAATGCAATGACACAAATGAACTTTTTGGATGCACAAGATTGGTTAAAAACCCTAATTTGACCAGAATAAGTATAAGAAGGACGAAAATGACCTAAATGTGAATCCAATGACACAAATGAACTTATTGATGCACAAGATTGGTTAAAAACCCTAATTGCACATAAATAAGGCTACGAAGGTCGAAAATGACCTAAATGTGAATCCAATGTCACAAATGAACTTTTTCGATTCACAAGATTGATAAAAAAAAACCCTAATTGCACAAGAATAATACTAGGGAGGACGAAAATGACCTAAATTTTCATCCAATGACATAAACACACCTATTGGATGCAGAAGATTGGTTAAAAACCCTAATTGGACAAGAATAAGCCAAGGAAGGACGAAAATAACCTAAATGTGAATCCAATGACACAAATGAACTTTTTGGATGCAGAAGATTGGTTAAAAACCCTAATTGCACATTAATAAGGCTACGGAGGATGAAATTGACCTAAATGTGAATCGAATGACACAAATGAACTTTTTGGATGCACAAGATTGGTTAAAAACCCTAATTGGACAAGAATAAGCCTTGGGAAGACAAAAATGACCTAAACGTTAATCCAATGACACAAATGAACTTATTGGAGGCACAAGATTGGTTAAAAACCCTAATTGCCTAAGAATAAGCTTAGGGAGGACAAAAATGACCTAAATGTTCATCCAACGACATAAACACACCTATTGGATGCACAAGATTGGTTAAAAACCCTAATTGCATGACAATAAGCCTAGGGAGGACGAAAATGACCTAAATGTTAATCGAATGACACAAATGAACTTATTGATGCACAAGATTGGTTAAAAACCCTAATTGCACATAAATAAGGCTATGGAGGTCGAAAATGACCTAAATGTGAATCCAATTACACAAATGAACTTTTTGGACGCACAAGATTGGTAAAAAAACCCTAATTGCACAAGAATTAGCCTAGGGAGGACGAAAATGACCTAAATGTTCATCCATTGACATAAACACACCTATTGGATGCAGAAGATTGGTTAAAAACCCTAATTGGACAAGAATAAGCCTAGGAAGGACGAAAATGACCTAAATGTGAATCCTATGACACAAATGAACATTTTGGATGCACAAGATTGGTTAAAAACCCTAATTGCACAACAATTAGCCTCAGGAGGACGAAAATGACTGAAATTTTAATCCAATGACACAAATGAACTTTCTGGATGCACAAGATTTGTTAAAAACCCTAGTTGCATAAGAATAAGCCTATGGAGGACGAAAATGACCTAAATGTTAATCCAATGACACAAATCAACTTTTTGGATGCACAAGATTGGTTAAAAACCCTAATTGCACATAAATAAGGCTACGGAGGACGAAAATGACCTAAATGTGAATCCAATGACACAAATGAACTTTTTGGATGCACAAGATTGGTTAAAAACCCTAATTGTACAAGAATAAGCCTAGGGAGGACGAAAATAACCTAAATGTTCATCCAATGACATAAAAACACGTATTGGATGCACAAGATTGGTTAAAAACCCTAATTGCACATAAATAAGCATAGGGAGGAAGAAAATGACCTAAATGTTAATGCAATGACACAAATGAACTTTTTGGATGCACAAGATTGGTTAAAAACCCTAATTTGACCAGAATAAGTATAGGGAGGACGAAAATGACCTAAATGTGAATCCAATGACACAAATGAACTTATTGATGCACAAGATTGGTTAAAAACCCTAATTGCACATAAATAAGGCTACGAAGGTCGAAAATGACCTAAATGTGAATCCAATGTCACAAATGAACTTTTTGGATTCACAAGATTGATAAAAAAAACCCTAATTGCACAAGAATAATACTAGGGAGGACGAAAATGACCTAAATTTTCATCCAATGACATAAACACACCTATTGGATGCAAAAGATTGGTTAAAAACCCTAATTGGACAAGAATAAGCCAAGGAAGGACGAAAATGACCTAAATGTGAATCCAATGACACAAATGAACTTTTTGGATGCAGAAGATTGGTTAAAAACCCTAATTGCACATCAATAAGGCTACGGAGGATGAAAATGACCTAAATGTGAATCGAATGACACAAATGAACTTTTTGGATGCACAAGATTGGTTAAAAACCCTAATTGGACAAGAATAAGCCTTGGGAGGACAAAAATGACCTAAACGTTAATCCAATGACACAAATGAACTTATTGGATGCACAAGATTGGTTAAAAACCCTAATTGGACAAGAATAAGCTTAGGGAGGACAAAAATGACCTAAATGTTCATCAAATGACATAAACACACCTATTGGATGCACAAGATTGGTTAAAAACCCTAATTGCACAACAATAAGCCTAGGGAGGACGAAAATGACCTAAATGTTAATCCAATGACACAAATGAACTTTCTGGATGCACAAGATTTGTTAAAAACCCTAATTGCACAAGAATAAGCCTATGGAGGACGAAATTGACCTAAATGTTAATCCAATGACACAAATGAACTTTTTGGATGCACAAGACTGGTTTAAAACCCTAATTGCACATAAATAAGGCTACGGAGGACGAAAATGACCTAAATATACATCCAATGACATAAAAACACGTATTGGATGCACAAGATTGGTAAAAAACCCTAATTGCACATAAATAAGCATAGGGAGGACGAAAATGACCTAAATGTTAATGCAATGACACAAATGAACTTTTTGGATGCACAAGATTGGTTAAATACCCTAATTTGACAAGATTAAGCATAGGGAGGACGAAAACGACCTAAATATGAATCCAATGACACAAATGAACTTATTGACGCACAAGATTGCTTAAAAACCTAATTGCACATAAATAAGGCTACGGAGGTCGAAAATGACCTAAATGTGAATCCAATGACACAAATGAACTTTTTGGATGCACAAGATTGGTAAAAAAAACCCTAATTTCACAAGAATAAGCCTAGGGAGGACGAAAATGACCTAAATGTTCATCCAATGACATAAACACACCTATTGAATGCAGAAGATTGGTTAAAAACCCTAATTGGACAAGAATAAGCCTAGGAAGGACGAAAATGACCTAAATGTTAATCCAATGACACAAATGAACTTATTGGATGCACTAGATTGGTTAAAAACCCTAATTGCACCAGAATAAGTCTAGGGAGGAAGAAAATGACCTAAATGTTAATCCAATGACACAAATGTACTTATTGGATACACAAGATTGGTTAAAAACCCTAATTGCACAAGAATAAGCCTAGGGTGGACGAAAATGACCTAAATGTTAATCCAATGACACAAATGAACTTATTGGATGCACAAGATTGGTTAAAAACCCTAATTGCACATAAATAAGGCTACAGAGGACGAAAATGACCTAAATGTGAATCCAACGACACAAATGAACTTTTTGGATGCACAAGATTGGTTAAAAACCCTAATTGGACAAGAATAAGCATTGGGAGGACGAAAATGACCTAAATGTTAATCCAATGACACAAATGAACTTATTGGATGCACAAGATTGGTTAAAAACCCTAATTGCACATCAATAAGGCTACGGAGGACGAAAATGACCTAAATGTGGATCCAACGACACAAATGAACTTTTTGGATGCACAAGATTGATTAAAAACCTTAATTGCACATAAATAAGGCTACAGAGGACGAAAATGACCTAAATGTGAATCCAATGACACAAATGAACTTTTTGGATGCACAAAATTGGTTAAAAACCCTAATTGGACAAGAATACGCCTTAGGAGGATGAAAATGACCTAAATGTTAATCAAATGACACCAATGAACTTATTGGATACACAAGATTCGTTAAAAACCCTAATTGCACATCAATAAGGCTATGGAGGACGAAAATGACCTAAATGTGAATCCAACGACACAAATGAACTTTTTTGATGCACAAGATTGATTAAAAACCCTAATTGCACATCAATAAGGCTACGGAGGACGAAAATGACCTAAATGTGAATCCAACGACACAAATGAACTTTTTGGATGCACAAGATTGATTAAAAACCCTAATTGCACATAAATAAGGCTACAGAGGACGAAAATGACCTAAATGTGAATCCAATGACAAAAATGAACTTTTTGGATGCACAAGATTGGTTAAAAACCCTAATTGGACAAGAATACGCCTTAGGAGGATGAAAATGACCTAAATGTTAATCCAATGACACAAATGAACTTATTGGATACACAAGATTGGTTAAAAACCCTAATTGCACATCAATAAGGCTACGGAGGACGAAAATGACCTAAATGTGAATCCAACGACACAAATGAACTTTTTGGATGCACAAGATTGATTAAAAACCCTAATTGCACATAAATAAGGCTACAGAGGACGAAAATGACCTAAATGTGAATCCAATGACAAAAATGAACTTTTTGGATGCACAAGATTGGTTAAAAACCCTAATTGGACAAGAATACGCCTGAGGAGGATGAAAATGACCTAAATGTTAATCCCATGACACAAATGAACTTATTGGATGCACAAGATTGTTTAAAAACCCTAATCGCACATAAATAAGGCTACAGAGGACGAAAATGACATAAATGTCAATCCAATGACACAAATGAAGTTTTTGGATGCACAAGATTGGTTAAAAATCCTAATTGGACAAGAGTAAGCCGTGGGAGGACGAAAATGACCTAAATGTTAATCCAACGACACAAATGAACTTATTGGATGCACAAGATTGGTTAAAAACCCTAATTGCACAAGAATAAGCTTAGGGAGGACAAAAATGACCTAAATGTTCATCCAACGACATAAACACAACTATTGGATGCACAAGATAGGTTAAATACCCTAATTGCACAAAGATAAGCCTAGGGAGGACGAAAATGACCTAAATGTTAATCCAATGACACAAATAAACTTATTGATGCACAAGATTGGTTAAAAACCCTAATTGCACATAAATAAGGCTACGGAGGTCGAAAATGACCTAAATGTTCATACATTGACATAAACACACCTATTGGATGCAGAAGATTGGGTAAAAACCCTAATTGGACAAGAATAAGCCAAGGAAGGACGAAAATGACCTAAATGTTAATCCAATGACACAAATGAACTTATTGGATGCACAAGATTGGTTAAAAACCCTAATTGCACCAGAATAAGTCTAGGAGCACGAAAAATACCTAAATGTTAATCCAATGACACAAATGAACTTTCTGGATGCACAAGATTTGTTAAAAACCCTAATTGCACAAGAATAAGCCTATGGAGGACGAAAATGACCTAAATGTTAATCCAATGACACAAATGAACTTTTTGGATGCACAAGACTGGTTTAAAACCCTAATTGCACATAAATAAGGCTACGGAGGACGAAAATGACCTAAATATTCATCCAATGATATAAAAACACGTATTGGATGCACAAGATTGGTTAAAAACCCTAATTGCACATAAATAAGCATAGGGAGGACGAAATTGACCTAAATGTTAATGCAATGACACAAATGAACTTTTTGTATGCACAAGATTGGTTAAATACCCTAATTTGACAAGAATAAGCATAGGGAGGACGAAAACGACCTAAATATGAATCCAATGACACAAATGAACTTATTGATGCACAAGATTGCTTAAAAACCTAATTGCACATAAATAAGGCTACGGAGGTCGAAAATGACCTAAATGTGAATCCAATGACACAAATGAACTTTTTGGATGCACAAGATTGGTAAAAAAACCCTAATTTCCCAAGAATAAGCCTAGGGAGGACAAAAATGACCTAAATGTTCATCAAATGACATAAACACACATATTGGATGCAGAAGATTGGTTAAAAACCCTAATTGGACAAGAATAAGCCTAGGAAGGACGAAAATGACCTAAATGTTAATCCAATGACACAAATGAACTTATTGGATGCAATAGATAGGTTAAAAACCCTAATTGCACCAGAATAAGTCTAGGGAGGACGAAAATGACCTAAAGGTTAATCCAATGACACAAATGAACTTATTGGATACACAAGATTGGTTAAAAACCCTAATTGCACAAGAATAAGCCTAGGAAGGACGAAAATGACCTAAATGTTAATCCAATGACACAAATGAACTTATTGGATGCACTAGATTGGTTAAAAACCCTAATTGCTCCAGAATAAGTCTAGGGAGGACGAAAATGACCTAAAGGTTAATCCAATGACACAAATGAACTTATTGGATACTCAAGATTGGTTAAAAACCCTAATTGCACAAGAATAAGTCTAGGGAGGACGAAAATGACCTAAATGTTAATCCAATGACACAAATGAACTTATTGGATGCACAAGATTGGTTAAAAACCCTAATTGCACATAAATAAGGCTACGGAGGTCGAAAATGACCTAAATGTGAATCCAATGACACAAATGAACTTTTTGGATGCACAAGATTGGTAAAAAAAACCCTAATTTCCCAAGAATAAGCCTAGGGAGGACGAAAATGACCTAAATGTTCATCCAATGACATAAACACACCTATTGGATGAAGAAGATTGGTTAAAAACCCTAATTGGACAAGAATAAGCCAAGGAAGGACGAAAATGACCTAAATGTTATTCCAATGACACAAATGAACTTATTGGATGCACAAGATTGGTTAAAAACCCTAATTGCACCAGAATAAGTCTAGGGAGGACGAAAATGACCTAAATGTTAATCCAATGACACAAATGAACTTATTGGATACACAAGATTGGTTAAAAACCCTAATTTCACAAGAATAAGCTTTGGGAGGACGAAAATGACCTTAATGTTAATCCAATGACACAAATAATCTTATTGGATGCACAAGATTGGTTAAAAACCCTAATTGCACATCAATAAGGCTACAGAGGACGAAAATGACCTAAATGTGAATCCAATGACACAAATGAACTTTTTGGATGCACAAAATTGGTTAAAAACCCTAATTGGAAAAGAATACGCCTTAGGAGGATGAAAATGACCTAAATGTTAATCCAATGACACCAATGAACTTATTGGATGCACAAGATTCATTAAAAACCCTAATTGCACATCAATAAGGCTATGGAGGACGAAAATGACCTAAATGTGAATCCAACGACGCAAATGAACTTTTTGGATGCACAAGAATGGTTAAAAACCCTAATTGCACATCAATAAGGCTATGGAGGACGAAAATGACCTAAATGTGAATCCAACTACGCAAATGAACTTTTTGGATGCACAAGATTGGTTAAAAACCGTAATTGCACATCAATAAGGCTACGGAGGACGAAAATGACCTAAATGTGAATCCAATGACCCAAATGAACTTTTTGGATGCACAAGATTGATTAAAAACCCTAATTGCACATAAATAAGGCTATAGAGGACGAAAATGACCTAAATGTGAATCCAATGACACAATTGAACTTTTTGGATGCACAAGATTGGTTAAAAACCCTAATTGGACAAGAATACGCCTTAGGAGGATGAAAATGACCAAAATGTTAATCCAATGACACAGATGAACTTATTGGATACACAAGATTGGTTAAAAACCCTAATTGCACATCAATAAGGCTACGGAGGACGAAAATGACCTAAATGTGAATCCAACGACACAAATGAACTTTTTGGATGCACAAGATTGATTAAAAACCCTAATTGCACATAAATAAGGCTACAGAGGACGAAAATGACCTAAATGTGAATCCAATAACACAAATGAACTTTTTGGATGCACAAGATTGGTTAAAAACCCTAATTGGACAAGAATACGCCTGAGGAGGATGAAAATGACCTAAATGTTAATCCAATGACACAAATGAACTTAATGGATGCACAAGATTGTTTAAAAACCCTAATTGCCTATAAATAAGGCTACAGAGGACGAAAATGACCTAAATGTCAATCCAATGACACAAATGAACTTATTGGATGCACAAGATTGGTTAAAAACCCTAATTGCACAAGAATAAGCTTAGGGAGGACAAAAATGACCTAAATGTTCATCCAACGACATAAACACACCTATTGGATGCACAAGATTGGTTAAAAACCCTAATTGCACAACAACAAGCCTAGGGAGGACGAAAATGACCTAAATGTTAATCCAATGACACAAATGAACTTATTGATGCACAAGATTGGTTAAAAACCCTAATTGCACCAGAATAAGTCTAGGAGGACGAAAAAGACCTAAATGTTAATCCAATGAAACAAATGAACTTTCTGGATGCACAAGATTTGTTAAAAACCCTAATTGCACAAGAATATGCCTATGGAGGACGAAAATGACCTAAATGTGAATCCAATGAAACAAATGAACTTTTTGGATGCACAAGATTGGTTAAAAACCCTAATTGGACAAGAATAAGCCTTGGGAGGACGAAAATGACCGAAACGTTAATCCAATGACACAAATGAACTTATTGGATGCACAAGATTGGTTAAAAACCCTAATTTCACAAGAATAAGCTTAGGGAGGACAAAAATGACCTAAATGTTCAACCAATGACATAAACACGCCTATTGGATGCACAAGATTGGTTAAAAACCCTAATTGCACAACAATAAGCCTAGGGAGGACGAAAATGACCTAAATGTTAATCCAATGACACAAATGAACTTTCTGGATGCACAAGATTTGTTAAAAACCCTAATTGCACAAGAATAAGCCTATGGAGGACGAAAATGACCTAAATGTTAATCCAATGACACGAATGAACTTATTGATGCACAAGATTGGTTTAAAACCCTAATTGCACATAAATAAGGCTACGGAGGTCGAAAATGACCTAAATGTGAATCCAATTACACAAATGAACTTTTTGGACGCACAAGATTGGTAAAAAAACCCTAATTGCACAAGAATAAGCCTAGGGAGGACGAAAATGACCTAAATGTTCATCCATTGACATAAACACACCTATTGGATGCAGAAGATTGGTTAAAAACGCTAATTGGACAAGAATAAGCCTAGGAAGGACGAAAATGACCTAAATGTTAATCGAATGACACAAATAGACTTATTGGACGCACAAGATTGGTTAAAAACCCTAATTGCACCAGAATAAGTCTAGGAGGACGAAATTGACCTAAATATTAATCCAATAACACAAATGAACTTTCTGGATGCACAAGATTTGTTAAAAACCCTAATTGCACAAGGATAAGCCTATGGAGGATGAAAATGACCTAAATGTGAATCCAATGACACAAATGAACTTATTGGACACACAAGATTGGTTAAAAACCCTAATTGCACATCAATAAGGCTACGGAGAATGAAAATGACCTAAATGTGAATCCAATGACACAAATGAACTTTTTGGATGCACAAGATTGATTAAAAACCCTAATTGGACAAGAATAAGCCTTGGGAGGACGAAAATGACCTAAACGTTAATCCAATGACACAAATGAACTTATTGGATGCACAAGATTGGTTAAAAACCGTAATTTCACAAGAATAAGCTTTGGGAGGACAAAAATGACCTAAATGTTCATCCAATGACATAAACACACCTATTGGATGCACAAGATTGGTTAAAAACCCTAATTGCACAACAATAAGCCTACGGAGGACGAAAATGACCTAAATGTTAATCCAATGACATAAATGAACTTTCTGGATGCACAAGATTTGTTAAAAACCCTAATTGCACAAGAATAAGCCTATGGAGGACGAAAATGACCTAAATGTTAATCCAATGACACAAATGAACTTTTTGGATGCACAAGATTGGTTTAAAACCCTAATTGCACATAAATAAGGCTACGGAGGATGAAAATGACCTAAATATTCATCCAATGACATAAAAACACATATTGGATGCACAAGATTGGTTAAAAACCCTAATTGCACATAAATAAGCATAGGGATGACGAAAATGACCTAAATGTTAATGCAATGACACAAATCAACTTTTTGGATGCACAAGATTGGTTAAATACCCTAATTTGACAAGAATAAGCATAGGGAGGACGAAAATGACCTAAATATAAATCCAATGACACAAATGAACTTATTGATGCACAAGATTGGTTAAAAACCTAATTGCACATAAATAAGGCTACGGAGGTCGAAATTGACCTAAATGTGAATCCAATGACACAAATGAACTTTTTGGATGCACAAGATTTGTAAAAAAAAACCCTAATTTCACAAGAATAAGCCTAGGGAGGACGAAAATGACCTAAATGTTCATCCAATGACACAAATGAACTTATTGGATGCACTAGATTGGTTAAAAACCCTAATTGCACCAGAATAAGTCTAGGGAGGACGAAAATGACCTAAATGTTAATCCAATGACACAAATGAACTTATTGGATACACAAGATTGGTTAAAAACCCTAATTGCACATGAATAAGCCTAGGGAGGACGAAAATAACCTAAATGTTAATCCAATGACACAAATGAACTTATTGGATGCACAAGATTGGTTAAAAACCCTAATTGCACATAAATAAGGCTACAGAGGACGAAAATGACCTAAATGTGAATCCAATGACACAAATGAACTTTTTGGATGCACAAGATTGGTTAAAAACCCTAGTTGGACAAGAATAAGCCTAGGGAGGACGAAAATGACCTAAATGTTAATCCAATGACCCAAATGAACTTATTGGATGCACAAGATTGGTTAAAAACCCAAATTGCACATCAATAAGGCTACGGAGGACGAAAATGACCTAAATGTGAATCCAACGACACAAATGAACTTTTTGGATACACAAGATTGATTAAAAACCCTAATTGCACATAAATAAGGCAACAGAGGACGAAAATGACCTAAATGTGAATCCGATGACACAAATGATCTTTTTGGATGCACAAGATTGGTTAAAAACCCTAATTGGACAAGAATACGCCTTAGGAGGATGAAAATGACCTAAATGTTAATCCAATGACACAAATGAACTTATTGGATGCACAAGATTGGTTAAAAACCCTAATTACACATCAATAAGGCTACGGAGGACGAAAATGACCTAAGTGTGAATCCAACGACGCAAATGAACTTTTTGGATGCACAAGATTGGTTAAAAATCCTAATTGCACATAAATAAGGCTACAGAGGTCGAAAATGACCTAAATGTGAATCCAATGACACAAAAGAACTTTTTGGATGCACAAGATTGGTTAAAAACCCTAATTGGACAAGAATACGCCTTAGGAGGATGAAAATGACCTAAATGTTAATCCAATGACACAAATGAACTTATTGGATGCACAAGATTGGTTAAAAACCCAAATTGCACATCAATAAGGCTACGGAGGACGAAAATGACCTAAATGTGAATCCAACGACACAAATGAACTTTTTGGATACACAAGATTGATTAAAAACCCTAATTGCACATAAATAAGGCAACAGAGGACGAAAATGACCTAAATGTGAATCCGATGACACAAATGAACTTTTTGGATGCACAAGATTGGTTAAAAACCCTAATTGGACAAGAATACGCCTTAGGAGGATGAAAATGACCTAAATGTTAATCCAATGACACAAATGAACTTATTGGATGCACAAGATTGGTTAAAAACCCTAATTACACATCAATAAGGCTACGGAGGACGAAAATCACCTAAGTGTGAATCCAACGACGCAAATGAACTTTTTGGATGCACAAGATTGGTTAAAAATCCTAATTGCACATAAATAAGGCTACAGAGGTCGAAAATGACCTAAATGTGAATCCAATGACACAAATGAACTTTTTGGATGCACAAGATTGGTTAAAAACCCTAATTGGACAAGAATACGCCTTAGGAGGATGAAAATGACCTAAATGTTAATCCAATGACACAAATAAACTTATTGGATGCACAAGATTGGTTAAAAACCCTAATTGCACATCAATAAGGCTACGGAGGACGAAAATGACCTAAATGTGAATCCAACGACACAAATGAACTTTTTGGATGCACAAGACTGATTAAAAACCCTAATTGCACATAAATAAGGCTACAGAGGACGAAAATGACCTAAATGTGAATCCAATGACACAAATGAACTTTGTGGATGCACAAGATTGGTTAAAAACCCTAATTGGACAAGAATACGCCTTAGGAGGATGAAAATGACCAAAATGTTAATCCAATGACACAAATGAACTTATTGGATGCACAAGATTGGTTAAAAACCCTAATTGCACATCAATAAGGCTACGGAGGACGAAAATGACCTAAATGTGAATCCAACGACGCAAATGATCTTTTTGGATGCACAAGATTGGTTAAAAATCCTAATTGCACATAAATAAGGCTACAGAAGTCGAAAATGACCTAAATGTGAATCCAATGACACAAATGAACTTTTTGGATGCACAAGATTGGTTAAAAACCCTAATTGGACAAGAATACGCCTTAGGAGGATGAAAATGACCTAAATGTTAATCCAATGACACAGATGAACTTATTGGATACACAAGATTGGTTAAAAACCCTAATTGCACATCAATAAGGCTACGGAGGACGAAAATGACCTAAATGTGAATCCAACGACACAAATGAACTTTTTGGATGCACAAGACTGATTAAAAACCCTAATTGCACATAAATAAGGCTACAGAGGACGAAAATGACCTAAATGTGAATCCAATGACACAAATGAACTTTTTGGATGCACAAGATTGGTTAAAAACCCTAATTGGACAAGAATACGCCTTAGGAGGATGAAAATGACCTAAATGTTAATCCAATGACACAAATGAACTTATTGGATGCACAAGATTGGTTAAAAACCCAAATTGCACATCAATAAGGCTACGGAGGACGAAAATGACCTAAATGTGAATCCAACGACACAAATGAACTTTTTGGATACACAAGATTGATTAAAAACCCTAATTGCACATAAATAAGGCAACAGAGGACGAAAATGACCTAAATGTGAATCCGATGACACAAATGAACTTTTTGGATGCACAAGATTGGTTAAAAACCCTAATTGGACAAGAATACGCCTTAGGAGGATGAAAATGACCTAAATGTTAATCCAATGACACAAATGAACTTATTGGATGCACAAGATTGGTTAAAAACCCTAATTACACATCAATAAGGCTACGGAGGACGAAAATCACCTAAGTGTGAATCCAACGACGCAAATGAACTTTTTGGATGCACAAGATTGGTTAAAAATCCTAATTGCACATAAATAAGGCTACAGAGGTCGAAAATGACCTAAATGTGAATCCAATGACACAAATGAACTTTTTGGATGCACAAGATTGGTTAAAAACCCTAATTGGACAAGAATACGCCTTAGGAGGATGAAAATGACCTAAATGTTAATCCAATGACACAAATGAACTTATTGGATGCACAAGATTGGTTAAAAACCCTAATTGCACATCAATAAGGCTACGGAGGACGAAAATGACCTAAATGTGAATCCAACGACACAAATGAACTTTTTGGATGCACAAGATTGGTTAAAAACCCTAATTGGACAAGAGTAAGCCTTGGGAGGACGAAAATGACCTAAATGTTAATCCAATGACACAAATGAACTTATTGATTGCACAAGATTGGTTAAAAACCCTAATTGCCCAAGAATAAGCTTAGGGAGGACAAAAATGACCTAAATGTTCGTCCAACGACATAAACACACCTATTGGATGCACAAGATTGGTTAAAAACCCTAATTGCACGACAATAAGCCTAGGGAGGACGAAAATGACCTAAATGTTAATCCAATGACACAAATGAACTTATTGATGCACGAGATTGGTTAAAAACCCTAATTGCACATAAATAAGGCTACGGAGGTCGAAAATGACCTAAATGTGAATCCAATTACACAAATGAACTTTTAGGACGCACAAGATTGGTAAAAAAACCCTAATTGCACAAGAATAAGCCTAGGGAGGACGAAAATGACCTAAATGTTCATCCATTGACATAAACACACCTATTGGATGCAGAAGATTGGTTAAAAACCCTAATTGGACAAGAATAAGCCTAGGAAGGGCGAAAATGACCTAAATGTGAATCCAATGACACAAATGAACATTTTGGATGCACAAGATTGGTTAAAAACCCTAATTGGACAAGAATAAGCCTTGGGAGGACGAAAATGACCTAAATGTTAATCCAATGACACAGATGAACTTATTGGATACAAAAGATTGGTTAAAAACCCTAATTGCACATCAATAAGGCTACGGAGGACGAAAATGACCTAAATGTGAATCCAACGACACAAATGAACTTTTTGGATGCACAAGACTGATTAAAAACCCTAATTGCACATAAATAAGGCTACAGAGGACGAAAATGACCTAAATGTGAATCCAATGACACAAATGAACTTTTTGGATGCACAAGATTGGTTAAAAACCCTAATTGGACAAGAATACGCCTTAGGAGGATGAAAATGACCTAAATGTTAATCCAATGACACAAATGAACTTATTGGATGCACAAGATTGGTTAAAAACCCTAATTGCACATCAATAAGGCTACGGAGGACGAAAATGACCTAAATGTGAATCCAACGACACAAATGAACTTTTTGGATGCACAAGATTGGTTAAAAATCCTAATTGCACATAAATAAGGCTACAGAGGTCGAAAATGACCTAAATGTGAATCCAATGACACAAATGAACTTTTTGGATGCACAAGATTGGTTAAAAACCCTAATTGGACAAGAATACGCCTTAGGAGGATGAAAATGACCTAAATGTTAATCCAATGACACAAATAAACTTATTGGATGCACAAGATTGGTTAAAAACCCTAATTGCACATCAATAAGGCTACGGAGGACGAAAATGACCTAAATGTGAATCCAACGACACAAATGAACTTTTTGGATGCACAAGACTGATTAAAAACCCTAATTGCACATAAATAAGGCTACAGAGGACGAAAATGACCTAAATGTTAATCCAATGACACAAATGAACTTTTTGGATGCACAAGATTGGTTAAAAACCCTAATTGGACAAGAATACGCCTTAGGAGGATGAAAATGACCTAAATGTTAATCCAATGACACAAATGAACTTATTGGATGCACAAGATTGGTTAAAAACCCTAATTACACATCAATAAGGCTACGGAGGACGAAAATCACCTAAGTGTGAATCCAACGACGCAAATGAACTTTTTGGATGCACAAGATTGGTTAAAAATCCTAATTGCACATAAATAAGGCTACAGAGGTCGAAAATGACCTAAATGTGAATCCAATGACACAAATGAACTTTTTGGATGCACAAGATTGGTTAAAAACCCTAATTGGACAAGAATACGCCTTAGGAGGATGAAAATGACCTAAATGTTAATCCAATGACACAAATGAACTTATTGGATGCACAAGATTGGTTAAAAACCCTAATTGCACATCAATAAGGCTACGGAGGACGAAAATGACCTAAATGTGAATCCAACGACGCAAATGATCTTTTTGGATGCACAAGATTGGTTAAAAATCCTAATTGCACATAATTAAGGCTACAAAGGTCGAAAATGACCTAAATGTGAATCCAATGACACAAATGAACTTTTTGGATGCACAAGATTGGTTAAAAACCCTAATTGGACAAGAATACGCCTTAGGAGGATGAAAATGACCTAAATGTTAATCCAATGACACAGATGAACTTATTGGATACACAAGATTGGTTAAAAACCATAATTGCACATCAATAAGGCTACGGAGGACGAAAATGACCTAAATGTGAATCCAACGACACAAATGAACTTTTTGGATGCACAAGACTGATTAAAATTCCTAATTGCACATAAATAAGGCTACAGAGGACGAAAATGACCTAAATGTGAATCCAATGACACAAATGAACTTTTTGGATGCACAAGATTGGTTAAAAACCCTAATTGGACAAGAATACGCCTTAGGAGGATGAAAATGACCTAAATGTTAATCCAATGACACAAATGAACTTATTGGATGCACAAGATTGGTTAAAAACCCTAATTGCACATAAATAAGGCTATAGAGGACCAAAATGACCTAAATGTCAATCCAATTACACAAATGAACTTTTAGGACGCACAAGATTGGTAAAAAAACCCTAATTGCACAAGAATAAGCCTAGGGAGGACGAAAATGACCTAAATGTTCATCCATTGACATAAACACACCTATTGGATGCAGAAGATTGGTTAAAAACCCTAATTGGACAAGAATAAGCCTAGGAAGGGCGAAAATGACCTAAATGTGAATCCAATGACACAAATGAACATTTTGGATGCACAAGATTGGTTAAAAACCCTAATTGGACAAGAATAAGCCTTGGGAGGACGAAAATTACCTAAATGTTAATCCAATGACACAGATGAACTTATTGGATACACAAGATTGGTTAAAAACCCTAATTGCACATCAATAAGGCTACGGAGGACGAAAATGACCTAAATGTGAATCCAACGACACAAATGAACTTTTTGGATGCACAAGACTGATTAAAAACCCTAATTGCACATAAATAAGGCTACAGAGGACGAAAATGACCTAAATGTTAATCCAATGACACAAATGAACTTTTTGGATGCACAAGATTGGTTAAAAACCCTAATTGGACAAGAATACGCCTTAGGAGGATGAAAATGACCTAAATGTTAATCCAATGACACAAATGAACTTATTGGATGCACAAGATTGGTTAAAAACCCAAATTGCACATCAATAAGGCTACGGAGGACGAAAATGACCTAAATGTGAATCCAACGACACAAATGAACTTTTTGGATACACAAGATTGATTAAAAACCCTAATTGCACATAAATAAGGCAACAGAGGACGAAAATGACCTAAATGTGAATCCGATGACACAAATGAACTTTTTGGATGCACAAGATTGGTTAAAAATCCTAATTGCACATAAATAAGGCTACAGAGGTCGAAAATGACCTAAATGTGAATCCAATGACACAAATGAACTTTGTGGATGCACAAGATTGGTTAAAAACCCTAATTGGACAAGAATAAGCCTAGGAAGGGCGAAAATGACCTAAATGTGAATCCATTGACACAAATGAACATTTTGGATGCACAAGATTGGTTAAAAACCCTAATTGGACAAGAATAAGCATTGGGAGGACGAAAATGACCTAAATGTTAATCCAATGACACAGATGAACTTATTGGATACACAAGATTGGTTAAAAACCCTAATTGCACATCAATAAGGCTACGGAGGACGAAAATGACCTAAATGTGAATCCAACGACACAAATGAACTTTTTGGATGCACAAGACTGATTAAAAACCCTAATTGCACATAAATAAGGCTACAGAGGACGAAAATGACCTAAATGTTAATCCAATGACACAAATGAACTTTTTGGATGCACAAGATTGGTTAAAAACCCTAATTGGACAAGAATACGCCTTAGGAGGATGAAAATGACCTAAATGTTAATCCAATGACACAAATGAACTTATTGGATGCACAAGATTGGTTAAAAACCCTAATTGCACATAAATAAGCCTACGGAGGTCGAAAATGACCTAAATGTGAATCCAATTACACAAATGAACTTTTTGGACGCACAAGATTGGTAAAGAAACCCTAATTGCACAAGAATAAGCCTAGGGAGGACGAAAATGACCTAAATGTTCATCCATTGACATAAACACACCTATTGGATGCAGAAGATTGGTTAAAAACCCTAATTGGATAAGAATAAGCCTTGGGAGGACGAAAATGACCTAAATGTTAATCCAATGACACAAATGAATTTATTGGATGCACAAGATTGGTTAAAAACCCTAATTGCACAAGAATAAGCTTAGGGAGGACAAAAATGACCTAAATGTTCATCCAATGACATAAACATACCTATTGGATGCACAAGATTGGTTAAAACCCTAATTGCACAACAATAAGCCTAGGGAGGACGAAAATGACATAAATGTTAATCCAATGACACAAATGAACTTTCTGGATGCACAAGATTTGTTAAAAACCCTAATTGCACAAGAATAAGCCTTTGGAGGACGAAAATAACCTAAATGTTAATCCAATGACACAAATGAACTTTTTGGATGCACAAGATTGGTTAAAAACCATAATTGCACATAAATAAGGCTACAGAGGACGAAAATGACCTAAATGTTCATCCAATGACATAAACACACCTATTGGATACACAAGATTGGTTAAAAACCCTAATTGCACAAGAATAAGCCTTGGGAGGACCAAAATGACCTAAATGTTAATCTAATGACACAAATGAACTTATTGGATGCACAAGATTTGTTAAAAACCCTAATTGCACATCAATAAGGCTACGGAGGACGAAAATGACCTAAATGTGAATCCAACGACACAAATGAACTTTTTGGATACACAAGATTGATTAAAAACCCTGATTGCACATAAATAAGGCTACAGAGGACGAAAATGACCTAAATGTGAATCCAATGACACAAATGAACTTTTTGGATGCACAAGATTGGTTAAAAACCCTAATTGGACAAGAATACGCCTTAAGAGGATGAAAATGACCTAAATGTTAATCCAATGACACAAATGAACTTATTGGATGCACAAGATTGGTTAAAAACCCTAATTGCACATCAATAAGGCTACGGAGGACGAAAATGACCTAAATGTGAATCCAACGACGTAAATGAACTTTTTGGATGCACAAGATTGGTTAAAAATCCTAATTGCACATAAATAAGGCTACAGAGGTCGAAAATGACCTAAATGTGAATCCAATGACACAAATGAACTTTTTGGATGCACAAGATTGGTTAAAAACCCTAATTGGACAAGAATACGCCTTAGGAGAATGAAAATGACCTAAATGTTAATCCAATGACACAGATGAACTTATTGGATACACAAGATTGGTTAAAAACCGTAATTGCAAATCAATAAGGCTACGGAGGACGAAAATGACCTAAATGTGAATCCAACGACACAAATGAACTTTTTGGATGCACAAGACTGATTAAAAACCCTAATTGGACAAGAGTAAGCCTTGGGAGGACGAAAATGACCTAAATGTTAATCCAATGACACAAATGAACTTATTGGAGGCACAAGATTGGTTAAAAACCCTAATTGCCTAAGAATAAGCTTAGGGAGGACAAAAATGACCTAAATGCTCATCCAACGACATAAAGACACCTATTGGATGCACAAGATTGGTTAAAAACCCTAATTGCACGACAATAAGCCTAGGGAGGACGAAAATGACCTAAATGTTAATCCAATGACACAAATGAACTTATTGGATGCACAAGATTTGTTAAAAACCCTAATTGCACATCAATAAGGCTACGGAGGACGAAAATGACCTAAATGTGAATCCAACGACACAAATGAACTTTTTGGATACACAAGATTGATTAAAAACCCTAATTGCACATAAATAAGGCTACCGAGGACGAAAATGACCTAAATGTGAATCCAATGACACAAATGAACTTTTTGGATGCACAAGATTGGTTAAAAACCGTAATTGGACAAGAATACGCCTTAAGAGGATGAAAATGACCTAAATGTTAATCCAATGACACAAATGAACTTATTGGATGCACAAGATTGGTTAAAAACCCTAATTGCACATCAATAAGGCTACGGAGGACGAAAATGACCTAAATGTGAATCCAACGACGCAAATGAACTTTTTGGATGCACAAGATTGGTCAAAAATCCTAATTGCACATAAATAAGGCTACAGAGGTCGAAAATGACCTAAATGTGAATCCAATGACACAAATGAACTTTTTGGATGCACAAGATTGGTTAAAAACCCTAATTGGACAAGAATACGCCTTAGGAGGATGAAAATGACCTAAATGTTAATCCAATGACACAGATGAACTTATTGGATACACAAGATTGGTTAAAAACCCTAATTGCAAATCAATAAGGCTACGGAGGACGAAAATGACCTAAATGTGAATCCAACGACACAAATGAACTTTTTGGATGCACAAGACTGATTAAAAACCCTAATTGCACATAAATAAGGCTACAGAGGACGAAAATGACCTAAATGTGAATCCAATGACACAAATGAACTTTTTGGATGCACAAGATTGGTTAAAAACCCTAATTGGTCAAGAATACGCCTTAGGAGGATGAAAATGACCTAAATGTTAATCCAATGACACAAATGAACTTATTGGATGCACAAGATTGGTTAAAAACCCTAATTGCACATAAATAAGGCTATAGAGGACCAAAATGACCTAAATGTCAATCCAATGACAAAAATGAACTTTTTGGATGCACAAGATTGGTTAAAAACCCTAATTGGACAAGAGTAAGCCTTGGGAGGACGAAAATGGCCTAAATGTTAATCCAATGACACAAATGAACTTATTGGAGGCACAAGATTGGTTAAAAACCCTAATTGCCTAAGAATAAGCTTAGGGAGGACAAAAATGACCTAAATGTTCATCCAACGACATAAAGACACCTATTGGATGCACAAGATTGGTTAAAAACCCTAATTGCACGACAATAAGCCTAGGGAGGACGAAAATGACCTAAATGTTAATCCAATGACACAAATGAACTTATTGATGCACAAGATTGGTTAAAAACCCTAATTGCACATAAATAAGCCTACGGAGGTCGAAAATGACCAAAATGTGAATCCAATTACACAAATGAACTTTTTGGACGCACAAGATTGGTAAAAAAACCCTAATTGCACAAGAATAAGCCTTGGGAGGACGAAAATGACCTAAATGTTCATCCATTGACATAAACACACC
>JBBPBR010000008.1:27707534-27728673 GCA_037974775.1 Cicer pinnatifidum | reverse complement strand
AAGGCTACAGAGGTCGAAAATGACCTAAATGTGAATCCAATTACACAAATGAACTTTTTGGACGCACAAGATTGGTAAAAAAACCCTAATTGCACAAGAATAAGCCTAGGGAGGACGAAAATGACCTAAATGTTCATCCATTGACATAAACACACCTATTGGATGCAGAAGATTGGTTAAAAACCCTAATTGGACAAGAATAAGCCTTGAGAGGACGAAAATGACCTAAATGTTAATCCAATGACACAAATGAACTTATTGGATGCACAAGATTGGTTAAAAACCCTAATTGCACAAGAATAAGCTTAGGGAGGACAAAAATGACCTAAATGTTCATCCAATGACATAAACATACCTATTGGATGCACAAGATTGGTTAAAACCCTAATTGCACAACAATAAGCCTAGGGAGGAAGAAAATGACATAAATGTTAATCCAATGACACAAATGAACTTTCTGGATGCACAAGATTTGTTAAAAACCCTAATTGCACAAGAATAAGCCTTTGGAGGACGAAAATAACCTAAATGTTAATCCAATGACACAAATGAACTTTTTGGATGCACAAGATTGGTTAAAAACCCTAATTGCACATAAATAAGGCTACGGAGGACGAAAATGACCTAAATGTTCATCCAATGACATAAACACACCTATTGGATACACAAGATTGGTTAAAAACCCTAATTGCACAAGAATAAGCCTTGGGAGGACGAAAATGACCTAAATGTAAATCCAATGACACAAATGAACTTATTGGATGCACAAGATTTGTTAAAAACCCTAATTGCACATCAATAAGGCTACGGATGACGAAAATGACCTAAATGTGAATCCAATGACACAAATGAACTTTTTGGATGCACAAGATTGGTTAAAAACCCTAATTGGACAAGAATACGCCTTAAGAGGATGAAAATGACCTAAATGTTAATCCAATGACACAAATGAACTTATTGGATGCACAAGATTGGTTAAAAACCCTAATTGCACATCAATAAGGCTACGGAGGACGAAAATGACCTAAATGTGAATCCAACGACGCAAATGAACTTTTTGGATGCACAAGATTGGTTAAAAATCCTAATTGCACATAAATAAGGCTACAGAGGTCAAAAATGACCTAAATGTGAATCCAATGACACAAATGAACTTTTTGGATGCACAAGATTGGTTAAAAACCCTAATTGGACAAGAATACGCCTTAGGAGGATGAAAATGACCTAAATGTTAATTCAATGACACAGATGAACTTATTGGATACACAAGATTGGTTAAAAACCCTAATTGCAAATCAATAAGGCTACGGAGGACGAAAATGACCTAAATGTGAATCCAACGACACAAATGAACTTTTTGGATGCACAAGACTGATTAAAAACCCTAATTGCACATAAATAAGGCTACAGAGGACGAAAATGACATAAATGTGAATCCAATGACACAAATGAACTTTTTGGATGCACAAGATTGGTTAAAAACCCTAATTGGACAAGAATACGCCTTAGGAGGATGAAAATGACCTAAATGTTAATCCAATGACACAAATGAACTTATTGGATGCACAAGATTGGTTAAAAACCCTAATTGCACATAAATAAGGCTATAGAGGACCAAAATGACCTAAATGTCAATCCAATGACAAAAATGAACTTTTTGGATGCACAAGATTGGTTAAAAACCCTAATTGGACAAGAGTAAGCCTTGGGAGGACGAAAATGACCTAAATGTTAATCCAATGACACAAATGAACTTATTGGAGGCACAAGATTGGTTAAAAACCCTAATTGCCTAAGAATAAGCTTTGGGAGGACAAAAATGACCTAAAGGTTCATCCAACGACATAAAGACACCTATTGGATGCACAAGATTGGTTAAAAACCCTAATTGCACGACAATAAGCCTAGGGAGGACGAAAATGACCTAAATGTTAATCCAATGACACAAACGAACTTATTGATGCACAAGATTGGTTAAAAACCCTAATTGCACATAAATAAGGCTACGCAGGTCGAAAATGACCTAAATGTGAATCCAATTACACAAATGAACTTTTTGGACGCACAAGATTGGTAAAAAAACCCTAATTGCACAAAAATAAGCCTAGGGAGGACGAAAATGACCTAAATGTTCATCCATTGACATAAACACACCTATTGGATGCAGAAGATTGGTTAAAAACCCTAATTGGACAAGAATAAGCCTAGGAAGGACGAAAATGACCTAAATGTGAATCCAATGACACAAATGAACATTTTGGATGCACAAGATTGGTTAAAAACCCTAATTGGACAAGAATAAGCCTTGGGAGGACGAAAATGACCTAAATGTTAATCCAATGACACAAATGAACTTATTGGATGCACAAGATTGGTTAAAAACCCTAATTGCACAAGAATAAGCTTAGGGAGGACAAAAATGACCTAAATGTTCATCCAATGACATAAACATACCTATTGGATGCACAAGATTGGTTAAAACCCTAATTGCACAACAATAAGCCTAGGGAGGACGAAAATGACATAAATGTTAATCCAATGAAACAAATGAACTTTCTGGATGCACAAGATTTGTTAAAAACCCTAATTGCACAAGAATAAGCCTTTGGAGGACGAAAATAACCTAAATGTTAATCCAATGACACAAATGAACTTTTTGGATGCACAAGATTGGTTAAAAACCCTAATTGCACATTAATAAGGCTACAGAGGACGAAAATGACCTAAATGTTCATCCAATGACATAAACACACCTATTGGATACACAAGATTGGTTAAAAACCCTAATTGCACAAGAATAAGCCTAGGGAGGACGAAAATGACCTAAATGTTAATCCAATGACACACATGAACTTATTGGATGCACAAGATTTGTTAAAAACCCTAATTGCACATAAATAAGGCTACGGAGGTCGAAAATGACCTAAATGTGAATCCAACGACGCAAATGAACTTTTTGGATGCACAAGATTGGTTAAAAATCCTAATTGCACATATATAAGGCTACAGAGGTCGAAAATGACCTAAATGTGAATCCAATGACACAAATGAACTTTTTGGATGCACAATATTGGTTAAAAACCCTAATTGCACATCACTAAGGCTACGGAGGAAGAAAATGACCTAAATGTGAATCCAACGACACAAATGAACTTTTTGGATGCACAAGACTGATTAAAACCCTAATTGCACATAAATAAGGCTACAGAGGACGAAAATGACCTAAATGTGAATCCAATGACACAAATGAACTTTTTGGATGCACAAGATTGGTTAAAAACCCTAATTGGACAAGAATACGCCTTAGGAGGATGAAAATGACCTAAATGTTAATCCAATGACACAAATGAACTTATTGGATGCACAAGATTGGTTCAAAACCCTAATTGCACATCAATAAGGCTACAGAGGACGAAAATGACCTAAATGTGAATCCAACGACACAATAAGTAAGGCTACGGAGGTCGAAAATGACCTAAATGTGAATCCAGTTACACAAATGAACTTTTTGGACGCACAAGATTGGTAAAAAAAACCCTAATTGCACAAGAATAAGCCTAGGGAGGACGAAAATGACCTAAATGTTCATCCATTAACTTAAACACACCTATTGGATGCAGAAGATTGGTTAAAAACCCTAATTGGACGAGAATAAGCCTAGTAAGGACGAAAATGACCTAAATGTTAATCCAATGAGACAATTGAATTTATTGAATGCACAAGATTGGTTAAAAACCATAATTGCACCAGAATAAATCTAGGGAGGACGAAAATGACCTAAATGTTAATCCAATGACACAAATGAACTTATTGGATACACAAGATTGGTTAAAAACCCTAATTGCACAAGAATAAGCCTAGGGAGGACGAAAATGACTTAAATGTTAATCCAAGGACACAAATGAACTTATTGGATACACAAGATTGGTTAAAAACCCTAATTGCACAAGAATAAGCCTAGGGAGGACGGAAATGACCTAAACGTTAATCCAATGACACAAATGAACTTTTTGGATGCACAAGATAGGTTAAAAACCCTAATTGGACAATAATAAGCCTTGGGAGGACGAAAATGACCTAAATGTTAATCCAATGATACAAATGCACTTATTGGATGCACAAGATTGGTTAAAAACCCTAATTGCACAAGAATAAGCTTAGGGAGGACAAAAATGACCTAAATGTTCATCCAATGACATAAACACACCTATTGGATGCAAAAGATTGGTTAAAACCCTAAATTCACAACAATAAGCCTAGGGAGGACGAAAATGACCTAAATATTAATCCAATGACACAAATGAACTTATTGGATGCACAAGATTGGTTAAAAACCCTAATTGCACCATAATAAGTCTAGGAGGACGAAAATGACCTAAATGTTAATCCAATGACACAAATGAACTTATTGGATACACAAGATTGGTTAAAAACCCTAATTGCACAAGAATAAGCCTAGGGAGGAGGAAAATGACCTAAATGTAAATCCAATGACACAAATGAACTTATTGGATGCACAAGATTGGTTAAAAACACTAATTGCACATAAATAAGGCTACCGAGGATGAAAATGACCTAAATGTGAATCCAATGATACAAATGAACTTTTTGGATGCTCAAGATTGGTTAAAAACCCTAATTGCACATAAATAAGGCTACAGAGGACGAAAATGACCTAAATGTGAATCCAATGACACAAATGAACTTTTTGGATGCACAAGATTGGTTAAAAACCCTAATTGCACAAGAATAAGCCTTGGGAGGACAAAAAATAACCTAAATGTTAATCCAATGACACAAATGAACTTATTGGATGCACAAGATTGGTTAAAAACCCTAATTGCACAAGAATAAGCTTAGGGAGGACAAAAATGACCTAAA
Organism: Cicer pinnatifidum; assembly: GCA_037974775.1. NCBI lineage: Eukaryota > Viridiplantae > Streptophyta > Magnoliopsida > Fabales > Fabaceae > Cicer > Cicer pinnatifidum. The sequence goes on along the minus strand of JBBPBR010000008.1, from coordinate 27,723,792 downwards.
TGTTCATTCAATGACATAAACACACCTATTGGATGCACAAGATTGGTTAAAAACCCTAATTGCACAACAATAAGCCTAGGGAGGACAAAAATGACCTAAATGTGAATCCAATGGCACAAATGAACTTTTTGGATGCACAAGATTGGTTAAAAACCCTAATTGCACCATAATAAGTCTAGGAGGACGAAAATGACCTAAATGTTAATCCAATGACACAAATGAACTTATTGGATACACAAGATTGGTTAAACACCCTAATTGCACAAGAATAAGCCTAGGGAGGAGGAAAATGACCTAAATGTAAATCCAATGACACAAATGAACTTATTGGATGCACAAGATTGGTTAAAAACACTAATTGCACATAAATAAGGCTACCGAGGATGAAAATGACCTAAATGTGAATCCAATGATACAAATGAACTTTTTGGATGCACAAGATTGGTTAAAAACCCTAATTGCACATAAATAAGGCTAAAGAGGACGAAAATGACCTAAATGTGAATCCAATGACACAAATGAACTTTTTGGATGCACAAGATTGGTTAAAAACCCTAATTGCACAAGAATAAGCCTTGGGAGGACGAAAATGACCTAAATGTTAATCCAATGACACAAATGAACTTATTGGATGCACAAGATTGGTTAAAAACCCTAATTGCACAAGAATAAGCTTAGGGAGGACAAAAATGACCTAAATGTTCATTCAATGACATAAACACACCTATTGGATGCACAAGATTGGTTAAAAACCCTAATTGCACAAGAATAAGCCTAAGAAGGACGAAAATGACCTAAATGTTCATCCAATGACATAAAAACACGTATTGGATGCACAAGATTGGTTAAAAGCCCTAATTGCACATAAATAAGCCTAGGGAGGACGAAAATGACCTAAATGTGAATCCAATGACAAATGAACTTATTGATGCACAAGATTGGTTAAAAACCCTAATTGCACATAAATAAGGCTACGGAGGTCGAAAATGCCCTAAATGTGAATCCAATGACACTAATGAACTTTTTGGATGCACAAGATTGGTAAAAAAAACCCTAATTGCACAAGATTAGCCTAGGGAGGACGAAAATGACCTAAATATTCATCCAATGACATAAACACACCTATTGGATGCAGAAGATTGGTTAAAAACCCTAATTGGACAAGAATAAGCCAAGGAATGACGAAAATGACCTAAATGTTAATCAAATGACACAAATGAACTTATAGGATGCACAAGATTGGTTAAAAACCCTAATTGCACCAGAATAAGTCTAGGGAGGACGAAAATGACCTAAATGTTAATCCAATGACACAAATGAACTTATTGGATACACAAGATTGGTTAAAAACCCAAATGGCACAAGAATAAGCCTAGGGAAGACGAAAATGACCTAAATGTTAATCCAATGACACAAATGAACTTATTTTATGCACAAGATTGGTTAAAACCCCTAATTGCACATAAATAAGGCTACGGAGGACGAAAATGACCTAAATGTGAATCCAATGACACAAATGAACTTTTTGGATGCACATGATTGGTTTAAAACCCTAATTGCACATAAATAAGGCTACGGAGGACGAAAATGACCTAAATGTTCATCCAATGACATAAACACACCTATTGGATACACAAGATTGGTTAAAAACCCTAATTGCACAAGAATAAGCCTAGGGAGGACGAAAATGACCTAAATGTTAATCCAATGACACAAATGAACTTATTGGATGCACAAGATTGGTTAAAAACCCTAATTGCACATCAATAAGGCTACGAAGGATGAAAATGACCTAAATGTGAATCCAATGACACAAATGAACTTTTTGGATGCACAAGATTGGTTAAAAACCCTAATTGGACAAGAATATGCCTTAGGAGGATGAAAATGACCTAAATGTTAATCCAATGACACAAATGAACTTATTGGATGCACAAGATTGGTTAAAAACCCTAATTGCACATCAATAAGGCTACGAAGGACGAAAATGACCTAAATGTGAATCCAACGACGCAAATGATCTTTTTGGATGCACAAGATTGGTTAAAAATCCTAATTGCACATAAATAAGGCTACAAAGGTCGAAAATGACCTAAATGTGAATCCAATGATACAAATGAAATTTTTGGATGCACAAGATTGGTTAAAAACCCTAATTGGACAAGAAAACGCCTTAGGAGGAGGAAAATGACCTAAATGTTAATCAAATGACACAGATGAACTTATTGGATACACAAGATTGGTTAAAAACCCTAATTGCACATCAATAAGGCTACGGAGGATGAAAATGACCTAAATGTGAATCCAATGATACAAATGAACTTATTAGATGCACAAGATTGGTTAAAAACCCTAATTGCACATAAATAAGGCTATAGAGGACCAAAATGACCTAAACGTCAATCCAATGACACAAATGAACTTTTTGGATGCACCAGATTGGTTAAAAACCCTAATTGGACAAGAGTAGGCCTTGGGAGGACGAAAATGTCCTAAAGGTTAATCCAATGACACAAATGAACTTATTGGATGCACAAGATTGGTTAAAAACCCTAATTGCCCAAGAATAAGCTTAGGGAGGACAAAAATGACCTAAATGTTCATCCAACGACATAAACACACCTATTGGATGCACAAGATTGGTTAAAAACCCTAATTGCACGACAATAAGCCTAGGGAGGACGAAAATGACCTAAATGTTAATCCAATGACACAAATGAACTTATTGATGCACAAGATTGGTTAAAAACCCTAATTGCACATAAATAAGGCTACGAAGGTCGAAAATGACCTAAATGTGAATCCAATTACACAAATGAACTTTTTGGACGCACAAGATTGGTAAAAAAACCCTAATTGCACAAGAATAAGCCTAGGGAGGACGAAAATGACCTAAATGTTCATCCATTGACATAAACACACCTATTGGATGCAGAAGATTGGTTAAAAACCCTTATTGGACAAGAATAAACCTAGGAAGGACGAAAATGACCTAAATGTGAATCCAATGACACAAATGAACATTTTGGATGCACAAGATTGGTTAAAAACCCTAATTGGACAAGAATAAGCCTTGGGAGGACGAAAATGACCTAAATGTTAATCCAACGACACAAATGAACTTATTGGATGCACAAGATTGGTTAAAAACCCTAATTGCCCAAGAATAAGCTTAGGGAGGACAAAAATGACCTAAATGTTCATCCAATGACACAAATGAAATTATTGGATGCACAAGATTGGTTAAAACCCTAATTGCACAACAATAAGCCTAGGGAGGACGAAAATGACCTAAATGTTAATCCAATGACACAAATGAACTTTTTGGATGCACAAGATTTGTTAAAAACCCTAATTGCACAAGAATAATGTTAGACATATGTTCGTTTTTGATGTTAATGACAAGCATCCAATTTGAAATACATCTAACACTGTCAACTGAGAAAAATTTCAGGAACAACAAATTCAATCCTACATACTCGAGACAATTGCTTGGAACTCAAGGAATCAACAAAATCTTGATGATCCATGAGCACATCGATTAGTACAATCGATTCTATAACAGGGTTGAATAAGTTTATAAAGTTTGGTGTTACCCAATCGATTAGCACAATCGATTTGTACATCCTTGATGAAATCAAACGGGCTATCAATCGATTCTTCAAATCGATTGGTGCACATATTGGAAAATAAATTGTACAAGTCAGAGAGCCAGTTTGCCACAAATCGATTAGGCACATCGATTGAGTAAATCACTAAGACTGAACTGATTGTTTACATCGATTAGACAAATCGATTGACATTCTTACTGAAATTAAAATGTGCAAGTCAGTAGCACGTTTTGCAGGCAATCGATTTGGCAAATCGATTGAAATAATCACATCTTTAATTTTGTTTTGTCTACATCGATTGAAACAATCGATTGTTAATGTCCCAGAGCCAAACCTGTTTACTAAATCGATTAGGCCAATCGATTCACTAAAACAAGTTTCAAAATAACTTAGGTCTGGAACATACACAATCGATTACTACAATCTGTTTATATACATCTGTGTTATAAATGTTGGTATCAATCGACTTGGTAAATCGATTGAATAACCCAACTGATGAAAAGTACTTCAGACTTAAAGTCCACAATCGATTGGCACAATCGATTGACATAAAAGTTTTATAAACAGAGATGACTGAATGGTTAAATCGATTAAGCACATCGATGGTTTTGACCTAAATGTGCAACGGCTGGATATCGTGCTACTGTGGGGTCTATGCAAAGAGCTCAAGATGAGCTGGGCATGGATTGTTCTCAGGCACATGCTAGAAGCTGCTCAAGGGAAGTTGGTACTTCCGTATCCACAGCTCGTCACGAAGATTCTCGCTCACTTCAAGGTATCTCTGAAGGGTGAAGAAGTTTCGAAGACCGTCCTAACATTTGGTGAATCCATCGTGAACCAAATGCAGCTGCGAAAAGTCAATGGAGTTTGGAAACGACCTCAGACTTCTACTGAACAAACCCAGCAAGGTGTTGAACAACCAGCTGCGGAGAATGTTTCAGCAGAATCGGAAGTGCTCACCAAACTGCTTGAATTTATGGCAGCACAAGCAGTTCACAACGCTAAGATGGAGGCATCTCATGAAAGGATTGAAGCTGCTATTCAGAAGATTCAAGCAGACCAAAATCAGATGGCGCAAGACGTGGCAGCTATTCAGGAACATTTGGGCATTAAGTTGTCCTTCAGCGATGTTGTTGAAATAGGAAGACAGACGGCTGAAGAACCTGCTCCAACACCAGTAGAGGTTGCTGCAACTCATGGTGAGGAGACACCTGCTGAGGTTAATACAGCGGTCTCAGCCTCATCCCCTGCTAATAATGAGGACCAGCATCTCTAGGCGTTTAGGACCTTAGGCTTCTTAGTTTTGTTTGTCTTTATTTTTTTTTTTTGCTTTCGTTTTGTAATGATCATGATGAATGTAATTCTTTTTGATTAATGAACCTTGAGATTGTTAATCATTTCAACTGCTGCATTTCATTTTCATATTGTCTAGTGCGCGCCATAATCTGTTTATATTTTGTACACTATTCCAAAATTGTTTTCAACTAAGTTATAATATTACTGGCATTACTGCTTGTTATTACTAATCTTTTCTAGATTCTTTGTAGAGCAGTATTCAGGTTTGCTACATCCTCAGGGGGAGCAAACATTTCTCTTTCACCACTTTTTGCCTTAACTGACAAAAGGGGGAGAGAAATTATAACTTGTGCTAACTGTAATTTCTTTATTGCTTTATTTTATCAGTTTTATTGCTCTAATCCTTATCTTTACTCTCTATGAATATTGAACTTAGGGGGAGCTCTACTAAAACTGTTACTTATAATTCCTTTGAATATTTTTTTCTCAAGTTAAAATTGCATGTTTGTCACTTAAATCAGAAAGGGGGAGATTGTTAGACATATGTTCGTTTTTGATGTTATTGACAAGCATCCAATTTGAAATACATCTAACACTGTCAACTGAGAAAAATTTCAGGAACAACAAATTCAATCCTATATACTCGAGACAATTGCTTGGAACTCAAGGAATCAACAAAATCTTGATGATCCATGAGCACATCGATTAGTACAATCGATTCTATAACAGGGTTGAATAAGTTTATAAAGTTTGGTGTTACCCAATCGATTAGCACAATCGATTTGTACATCCTTGAAGAAATCAAACGGGCTATCAATCGATTCTTCAAATCGATTGGTGCACATATTGGAAAATAAATTGTACAAGTCAGAGAGCCAGTTTGCCACAAATCGATTAGGCACATCGATTGAGTAAATCACTAAGACTGAACTGATTGTTTACATCGATTAGACAAATCGATTGACATTCTTACTAAAATTAAAATGTGCAAGTCAGTAGCACGTTTTGCAGGCAATCGATTTGGCAAATCGATTGAAATAATCACATCTATAATTTTGTTTTGTCTACATCGATTGAAACAATCGATTGTTAATGTCCCAGAGCCAAACCTGTTTACTAAATCGATTAGGCCAATCGATTCACTAAAACAAGTTTCAAAATAACTTAGGTCTGGAATATACACAATCGATTACTACAATCTGTTTATATACATCTGTGTTATAAATGTTGGCATCAATCGACTTGGTAAATCGATTGAATAACCCAATTGATGAAAAGTACTTCAGACTTAAAGTCCACAATCGATTGGCACAATCGATTGACATAAAAGTTTTATAAACAGAGATGACTGAATGGTTAAATCGATTAAGCACATCGATGGTTTTGATCTCGTTGTTTGAACAAAATACATCAAGTCGATTATGCAAATCGATTTAATTATATACTGTCATCAAAGTCTGAAGAACTACTTAAAATAATCGATTGAGTAAATCGATTAGAATGTACAGTTTCAAGATTCAAGAAAAACAAGACTCGCGAAATCGATTGAGGAAATCGATTAACCAGCATTATGACTTTAATGAATCGATTGGGTAAATCGATGCATATGTTGTTTTTCCTGAAACTATATAAACTGTTTTTCACTCTCTTCTTCAAAGATATACAACAACGTACACATAACTTTATGATATCTTTGTTTCTCACTGTGAAATAACTTTGAACATTACTTTTTCAGTCATGAAGATTCATCTTTCATGATCAACAAGAACTGAGAAAGATTGCTGAAGAAACAACTTTAGAGAAGAAGACTGCTGAAGAAATTTCTGTGTAATTTCTGTTTAGATACATCTGTAAACAAATTCTTAAAACAAATAACATTGAGAAATCCAGTCTTAACCGGTGGTTATCTTCTGTGATTGAGAGGTCTCATCAAGAAGAAACTTGACTGTAATCTTGGAAGAGTTTATGGGAGATAAACTCTGGGATTCAGGGAGATAAGAATATAATAGAAAGAATCGTTTTAGATTGATAGGCGAGGAGCTAGAACATCTGTAAACGGATTCTGAGATATTCTATTGGAAAGGCCAAGATTGGATTTGATCTTGGGACTGGACGTAGGTCGTTCAACAACGGCTGAACCAGTATAAATCACTGCGTACAATCTTTCTTACCCTTATCTCTTTTTAATTTCTGCATTGTGTATTTGTTTGATATTGATTGAGTACTTGAATATCTTTCTGCATATTTTGATATTACATGAAAGACTGTTTCCAGCATGATTGTAAGTGAATCAATATCTTGAATAATAAACGTAACTGGTGCATCTCTCAATATATTCTTTGATCCATATACTTTGTGCATTCATTTGTATTGTAGTTTTGGGACCTTATTTGATGCTATGTTTAATAAATGTACGATTTGTTAAACTGCTGCGCATATCTCTAAAAATAGGTAATCTTCCGCATAATTTTCATTTAACAGAGGTTACTGGTACTAACAATTGGTATCAGAGCCAATTTTTGTTAGAGTAACTCTCATCAAAAATCATGACCTCTGATTTCCTAGGAGAGGGTGCATCATTAGCTAGGCCTCCCGCTTTTAACGGGGCCGCATACATGTATTGGAAACAACGCATGTTAATTTTTCTTGAAGCTAGTGGTATTGATATTCTAGATGCTGTAGAAAATGGACCATTTGTGCCAACCATAGCAGGTACAGGTGAATCAGCAATCCTAAAGCCAAAAAGTGACTGGACTGATGAAGACAAAAAGAAGGTTGGGTACAACGCCAAAGCAAAGAACATTATAACTGCAGCCTTGAGTCATGATGAATTCTTCAGAGTCTCAAATTGCAAAACAGCAAAACAAATGTGGGATACACTTCAGCAAACGCATGAAGGAACCACAGATGTAAAGAGAGCTCGGATAAATACTCTCATGCACGAGTACGAATTGTTTAGCATGAAGAAAGAAGAATCAGTAAACGACATGCAGACCCGATTCATGCACATAGTCAACAACCTGAATGCCTTAGGCAAAGAGATTGATAATGATCAGCAAATTAGTAAAATAATGAGATGTTTGACTAGAGAATGGCAGCCAAAAATCACTGCCATTGCAGAATCCAAGGATCTAGGAAGCATGACAATTGCTACATTGTTTGGAAAACTGAGAGAGCATGAGATGGAACTACATCGACTAAATGAATCTGAGCAAATTGACAGGAAACGTAAAGGATTGTCGTTGAAAGCCCAAACACAACAGTCCAAATCTGAACATGAGACCAGCTCAGATGAATCAAGCAGTGAGGATGATGAAGAACCTGAACTGGGACTACTTGTCAAAAGATTTAAGAAATTTCTGAAAAAGAAAGACAGTAAATTCAGAAAGCAATCCAGCTCGAAAAACAATGACAGTAAAACAGTTACATGCTACGAATGTGGCAAACCTGGTCATATAAAAGCTGATTGTTACAAGCTGCAGAACAAGAACAAAAATTCCAAACCTAAAGGCAAGGAACCAGCTCAGAAAAACAGAAAAGCATACATTGCGTGGAATGACAACGAAGATTCGTCCACATCTTCTGAAACGGAAGAAGCGAATCTGTGTCTTATGGCTAAAACGGATTCTGAATCAGAAAGTGAGGTAAGCTCTCAATATAATCCTTCTTTTGATGAACTGCAAGATGCATTTAAAGAACTGCATGCTGAATATGTTAAATCTGTTAAGCAATTAGTAAACACTAAGAAAATGCTTGAACAACAATGTAAATTGCATGATCAAATGAAAAATGATTATAAAAAGATTGAGGACTTATGTGAACAACTGAAAAAGGACTCACATGATAAATCTGCCAAATGCATTGATCTTGAGAATTCTGTTGCATTATTGAAGTCTGATTTATTGAAACTCTCTAGTAGCAAGGATAAACTAAATGATATTCTTAGCAACCAGAGAAGTGTCAATATAAAATCTGGACTTGGTTTTAATAGCAAAAAGCATGCAAATCGGAATATGACTAAACATGGCATAGGTTATGAAAATGTTAAACATCACCAAAAATATGCTAAGTCTAGTCATTTGCATAATGTCTTTGTCAAACCGAAACAGTTTGCATCCTCTGTTGTCACTTGTCATTTCTGTTGTAGAAAAGGACATTTTGTTTACAATTGCAAATTTAAAAGACTTGCCAATAGAGGACCTGAATGCAAATTCTAATCCTATTGCAGGTATGCTTGAGATCCACAAAACACCAATGGTATCTTGATAGTGGATGCTCAAAGCATATGACAGGGGACAAATCAATGTTTGTGTCCCTTAATCTGAAAGAAGGTGGTTTCGTAAAGTACGGCGATAACAACAAGGGCAAGATATGCGGTGAAGGTAACATTGGCAACAAATCAACTGCCATAATTAAAAATGTCTTATATGTGGAAGGGCTGAAACATAACCTTCTAAGTATAAGTCAGCTGTGTGACAATGGCTTTCAAGTAAGCTTTTCACCACTCTCTTGCACAATTGAAAACAAGCATGATAAAAGCATGAAATTAGTAGGTAATAGAGTTAATAATATATACATGTTAGATTTAACTGATATGCCTGTTAATTCTGCCTGTTGCTTATTATCAAATGCTGATGAAACATGGTTATGGCATAAACGCATTGCAAACATTCATATTGATCATCTGAATAGACTTGTTAGCAAGCAGTTAGTCATAGGCCTTCCCAATAGAAAGTTTTCTAAAGATAGGCTGTGTGACTCCTGTGAGCAAAGCAAGCTTGTTAAGTCTTCTTTTCCCCCTATAGATATGGTCAAAACCAATAGGGTTTTACAACTTATCCACATGGATTTGTTTGAACCATCTCAGATTAGAAGTTTTGGTGGTAACTTGTATGGATTTGTGTTGATCGATGATTATTCTCGTTTCACATGGACATATTTTCTGACTCATAAAAGTGACACTTTTTCTGTTTTTAAAAAGTTTGCGAAATTAGTTCAAAATGAAACAAGTCAGAAAATTATATCCATCAAGAGTGATCATGGAGGTGAATTCCAAAATGATTCTTTTGATACTTACTGTGAAGAGAATGGCATACATCACATGTTTTCAGCCCCTAGGACACCTCAGCAGAATGGTGTAGTGGAGAGAAAGAATAGGTCTTTAGAAGAGTTGGCTAGGACCATGCTGAAAGACTCAAATACTCCCAAGTATTTCTGGGCTGATGCGATTAACACTGCCACACATAAATAAGGCTACGGAGGTCGAAAATTACCTAAATGTTAATCCAATGACACAAATGAACTTATTGTATACACAAGATTGGTTAAAAACCCTAATTGCACAAGAATAAGCTTAAGGAGGGCGAAAATGACCTAAATGTTAATCCAATGACACAAATGAACTTATTGGATACACAAGATTGGTTAAAAACCCTAATTGCACAAGAATAAGCCTAGGGAGGACGAAAATGACCTAAACGTTAATCCAATGACACAAATGAACTTATTGGATGCACAAGATTGGTTAAAAACCCTAATTGCACACAAATAAGGCTACGGAGGACGAAAATGACCTAAATGTGAATCCAATGACACAAATGAACTTTTTGGATGTACAAGATTGGTTAAAAACCCTTATTGCACATAAATTAGGCTATAGAGGAAAAAAATGACCTAAATGTGAATCCAATGACACAAATGAACTTTTTGGATGCACAAGATAGGTTAAAAACCCTAATTGGACAAGAATAAGCCTTGGGAGGACGAAAATGACCTAAATGTTAATCCAATGTCACAAATGCACTTATTGGATGCACAAGATTGGTTAAAAACCCTAATTGCACAAGAATAAGCTTAGGGAGGACAAAAATGACCTAAATGTTCATCCAATGACATAAACACACCTATTGGATGCACAAGATTGGTTAAAACCCTAATTGCACAACAATAAGCCTAGGGAGGACGAAAATGACCTAAATATTAATCCAATGACACAAATGAACTTATTGGATGCACAAGATTGGTTAAAAACCCTAATTGCTCCATAATAAGTCTAGGAGGACGAAAATGACCTAAATGTTAATCCAATGACACAAATGAACTTATTGGATACACAAGATTGGTTAAAAACCCTAATTGCACAAGAATAAGCCTAGGGAGGACGAAAATGACCTAAACGTAAATCCAATGACACAAATGAACTTATTGGATGCACAAGATTGGTTAAAAACACTAATTGCACATAAATAAGGCTACCGAGTATGAAAATGACCTAAATGTGAATCCAATGATACAAATGAACTTTTTGGATGCACAAGATTGGTTAAAAACCCTAATTGCACATAAATAAGGTTACAGAGGACGAAAATGACCTAAATGTGAATCCAATGACACAAATGAACTTTTTGGATGCACAAGATTGGTTAAAAACCCTAATTGCACAAGAATAAGCCTTGGGAGGACGAAAATGACCTAAATGTTAATCCAATGACACAAATGAACTTATTGGATGCACAAGATTGGTTGAAAACCCTAATTGCACAATAATAAGCTTAGGGAGGACAAAAATGACCTAAATGTTCATTCAATGACATAAACACACCTATTGGATGCACAAGATTGGTTAAAAACCCTAATTGCACAACAATAAGCCTAGGGAGGACAAAAATGACCTAAATGTGAATCCAATGACACAAATGAACTTTTTGGATGCACAAGATTGGTTAAAAACCCTAATTGCACAAGAATAAGCCTAGGGAGGACGAAAATGACCTAAATGTTCATCCAATGACATAAAAACACGTATTGGATGCACAAGATTGGTTAAAAGCCCTAATTGCACATAAATAAGCCTAGGGAGGACGAAAATGACCTAAATGTGAATCCAATGACAAATGAACTTATTGATGCACAAGATTGGTTAAAAACCCTAATTGCACATAAATAAGGCTACGGAGGTCGAAAATGACCTAAATGTGAATCCAATGACACAAATGAACTTTTTGGATGCACAAGATTGGTAAAAAAACCCTAATTGAACAAGAATAAGCCTAGGGAGGACGAAAATGACCTAAATGTTCGTCCAATGACATAAACACACCTATTGGATGCAGAAGATTGGTTAAAAACCCTAATTGGACAAGAATAAGCCAAGGAATGACGAAAATGACCTAAATGTTAATCAAATGACACAAATGAACTTATATGATGCACAAGATTGGTTAAAAACCCTAATTGCACCAGAATAAGTCTAGGGAGGACGAAAATGACCTAAATGTTAATCCAATGACACAAATGAACTTATTGGATACACAAGTTTGGTTAAAAACCCAAATGGCACAAGAATAAGCCCAGGGAGGACGAAAATGACCTACTTGTTAATCCAATGACACAAATGAACTTATTTTATGCACAAGATTGGTTAAAACCCCTAATTGCACATAAATAAGGCTACGGAGGACGAAAATGACCTAAATGTGAATCCAATGACACAAATGAAATTTTTGAATGCACATGATTGGTTAAAAACCCTAATTGCACATAAATAAGGCTACGGAGGACGAAAAATGACCTAAATGTTCATCCAACGACATAAACACACCTATTGGATACACAAGATTGGTTAAAAACCCTAATTGCACAAGAATATGCCTAGGGAGGACGAAAATGACCTAAATGTTAATCCAATGACACAAATGAACTTATTGGATGCACAAGATTGGTTAAAAACCCTAATTGCACATCAATAAGGCTACGGAGGACGAAAATGACCTAAATGTGAATCCAACGACACAAATGAACTTTTTGGATACACAAGATTGATTAAAAACCCTAATTGCACATAAATAAGGCTACAGAGGACGAAAATGACCTAAATGTGAGTCCAATGACACAAATGAACTTTTTGGATGCACAAGATTGGTTAAAAACCCTAATTGGACAAGAATACGCCTTAGGATGATGAAAATGACCTAAATGTTAATCCAATGACACAAAAGAACTTATTGGATGCACAACATTGGTTAAAAACCCTAATTGCACATCAATAAGGCTACGGAGGACGAAAATGACCTAAAGGTGAATCCAACGACGCAAATGAACTTTTTGGATGCACAAGATTGGTTAAAAATCCTAATTGCACATAAATAAGGCTATAGAGGTCGAAAATGACCTTAATGTGAATCCAATGACATAAATGAACTTTTTGGATGCACAAGATTGGTTAAAAACCCTAATTGGACAAGAATACGCCTTAGGAGGATGAAAATGACCTAAATGTTAATCCAATGACACAAATGAACTTATTGGATGCACAAGATTGGTTAAATACCCTAATTGCACATAAATCAGGCTATAGAGGACCAAAATGACCTAAATGTCAATCCAATGACACAAATGAACTTTTTGGATGCACAAGATTGGTTAAAAACCCTAATTGGACAAGAGTAAGCCTTGGGAGGACGAAAATGACCTAAATGTTAATCCAATGACACAAATGAACTTATTGGATGCACAAGATTGGTTAAAAACCCTAATTGCCCAAGAATAAGCTTAGGGAGGACAAAAATGACCTAAATGTTCATCCAACGACCTAAACACACCTATTGGATGCACAAGATTGGTTAAAAACCCTAATTGCACGACAATAAGCCTAGGGAGGACGAAAATGACCTAAATGTTAATCCAATGACACAAATGAACTTATTGATGCACAAAATTGGTTAAAAACCCTAATTGCACATAAATAAGGCTACGGAGGTCGAAAATGACCTAAATGTGAATCCAATTACACAAATGTACTTTTTGGACGCACAAGATTGGTAAAAAAAACCCTAATTGCACAAGAATAAGCCTAGGGAGGACGAAAATGACCTAAATGTGAATCCAATGACACAAATGAACATTTTGGATGTACAAGATTGGTTAAAAATCCTAATTGGACAAGAATAAGCCTTGGGAGGACGAAAATGACCTAAATGTTAATCCAATGACACAAATGAACTTATTGGATGCACAAGATTGGTTAAAAACCCTAATTGCACAAGAATATGCTTAGGGAGGACAAAAATGACCTAAATGTTCATCCAATGACATAAACACACCTATTGGATGCACAAGATTGGTTAAAACCCTAATTGCACAACAATAAGCCTAGGGAGGACGAAATGACCTAAATGTTAATCCAACGACACAAATGAACTTTCTGGATGCACAAGATTTGTTAAAAACCCTAATTGCACAAGAATAAGCCTTTGGAGGACGAAAATAACCTAAATGTTAATCCAATGACACAAAAGAACTTTTTGGATGCACAAGATTGGTTAAAAACCATAATTGCACATAAATAAGGCTACGGAGGACGAAAATGACCTAAATGTTCATCCAATGACATAAACACACCTATTGGATACACAAGATTGGTTAAAAACCCTAATTGCACAAGAATAAGCCAAGGGAGGACGAAAATGACCTAAATGTTAATCCAATGACACAAATGAACTTATTGGATGCACAAGATTTGTTAAAAAACCTTATTGCACATAAATAAGGCTACGGAGGTCGAAAATGACCTAAATGTGAATCCAGTTACACAAATGAACTTTTTGGACGCACAAGATTGGTAAAAAAAACCCTAATTGCACAAGAATAAGCCTAGGGAGGACGAAAATGACCTAAATGTTCATCCATTGACATAAACACACCTATTGGATGCAGAAGATTGGTTAAAAACCCTAATTGGACAAGAATAAGCCTAGTAAGGACGAAAATGACCTAAATGTTAATCCAATGACACAAATGAATTTATTGGATGCACAAGATTGGTTAAAAACCCTAATTGCACCAGAATAAGTCTAGGGAGGACGAAAATGACCTAAATGTTAATCCAATGACACAAATGAACTTATTGGATACACAAGATTGGTTTAAAACCCTAATTGCACAAGAATAAGCCTAGGGAGGACGAAAATGACCTAAATGTTAATCCAATGACACAAATGAACTTATTGGATACACAAGATTGGTTAAAAACCCTAATTGCACAAGAATAAGCCTAGGGAGGACGAAAATGACCTAAACGTTAATCCAATGACACAAATGAACTTATTGGATGCACAAGATTGGTTAAAAACCCTAATTGCACATAAATAAGGCTACGGAGGACGAAAATGACCTAAATGTGAATCCAATAACACAAAAGAACTTTTTGGATGCACAAGATTGGTTAAAAACCCTTATTGCACATAAATAAGGCTATAGAGGAAAAAAAAATGACCTAAATGTGAATCCAATGACACAAATGAACTTTTTGGATGCACAAGATAGGTTAAAAACCCTAATTGGACAAGAATAAGTCGTGGGAGGACGAAAATGACCTAAATGTTAATCCAATGACACAAATGCACTTATTGGATGCACAAGATTGGTTAAAAACCCTAATTGCACAAGAATAAGCTTAGGGAGGACAAAAATGACCTAAATGTTCATCCAATGACATAAACACACCTATTGGATGCACAAGATTGGTTAAAACCCTAATTGCACAACAATAAGCCTAGTTAGGACGAAAATGACCTAAATGTTAATCCAATGACACAAATGAACTTTCTGGATGCACAAGATTTGTTAAAAACCCTAATTGCACAAGAATAAGCCTTTGGAGGACGAAAATAACCTTAATGTTAATCCAATGACACAAATGAACTTTTTGGATGCACAAGATTGGTTAAAAATCCTAATTGCACATAAATAAGGCTACGGAGGACGAAAATGACCTAAATGTTCATCCAATGACATAAACACACCTATTGGATACACAAGATTGGTTAAAAACCCTAATTGGACAAGAATAGGCCTAGGAAGGACGAAAATAACCTAAATGTTAATCCAATGACACAAATGAATTTATTGGATGCACAAGATTGGTTAAAAACCCTAATTGCACCAGAATAAGTCTAGGGAGGACGAAAATGACCTAAATGTTAACCCATTGACATAAACACACCTATTGGACGCAGAAGATTGGTTAAAAACCCTAATTGGACAAGAATAAGCCTAGTAAGGACGAAAATGACCTAAATGTTAATCCAATGACACAAATGAATTTATTGGATGCACAAGATTGGTTAAAAACCCTAATTGCACCAGAATAAGTCTAGGGAGGACGAAAATGACCTAAATGTTAATCCAATGACACAAATGAACTTATTGGATACACAAGATTGGTTTAAAACCCTAATTGCACAAGAATAAGCCTAGGGAGGACGAAAATGACCTAAATGTTAATCCAATGACACAAATGAACTTATTGGATACACAAGATTGGTTAAAAACCCTAATTGCACAAGAATAAG
>JBBPBR010000008.1:27641163-27707524 GCA_037974775.1 Cicer pinnatifidum | reverse complement strand
TGGGAGGACGAAAATGACCTAAATGTTAATCCAATGACACAAATGCACTTATTGGATGCACAAGATTGGTTAAAAACCCTAATTGCACAAGAATAAGCTTAGGGAGGACAAAAATGACCTA
The DNA here is from genome assembly GCA_037974775.1 of Cicer pinnatifidum. Taxonomy (NCBI): domain Eukaryota; kingdom Viridiplantae; phylum Streptophyta; class Magnoliopsida; order Fabales; family Fabaceae; genus Cicer; species Cicer pinnatifidum. Next base: position 27,707,403 of record JBBPBR010000008.1, on the reverse strand, counting down.
AATGTTCATCCAATGACATTAACACACCTATTGGATGCACAAGATTGGTTAAAACCCTAATTGCACAACAATAAGCCTAGGGAGGACGAAAATGACCTAAATATTAATCCAATGACACAAATGAACTTATTGGATGCACAAGATTGGTTAAAAACCCTAATTGCACCATAATAAGTCTAGGACGACGAAAATGACCTAAATGTTAATCCATTGGCACAAATGAACTTATTGGATACACAAGATTGGTTAAAAACCCTAATTGCACAAGAATAAGCCTAGGGAGGACGAAAATGACCTAAATGTAAATCCAATGACACAAATGAACTTATTGGATACACAAGATTGGTGAAAAACCCTAATTGCACAAGAATAAGCTTAGGGAGGACAAAAATGACCTAAATGTTCATCCAATGACATAAACACACCTATTGGATGCACAAGATTGGTTAAAACCCTAATTGCACAACAATAAGCCTAGTTAGGACGAAAATGACCTAAATGTTAATCCAATGACACAAATGAACTTTCTGGATGCACAAGATTTGTTAAAAACCCTAATTGCACAAGAATAAGCCTTTGGAGGACGAAAATAACCTTAATGTTAATCCAATGACACAAATGAACTTTTTGGATGCACAAGATTGGTTAAAAATCCTAATTGCACATAAATAAGGCTACGGAGGACGAAAATGACCTAAATGTTCATCCAATGACATAAACACACCTATTGGATACACAAGATTGGTTAAAAACCCTAATTGGACAAGAATAGGCCTAGGAAGGACGAAAATAACCTAAATGTTAATCCAATGACACAAATGAATTTATTGGATGCACAAGATTGGTTAAAAACCCTAATTGCACCAGAATAAGTCTAGGGAGGACGAAAATGACCTAAATGTTAACCCATTGACATAAACACACCTATTGGACGCAGAAGATTGGTTAAAAACCCTAATTGGACAAGAATAAGCCTAGTAAGGACGAAAATGACCTAAATGTTAATCCAATGACACAAATGAATTTATTGGATGCACAAGATTGGTTAAAAACCCTAATTGCACCAGAATAAGTCTAGGGAGGACGAAAATGACCTAAATGTTAATCCAATGACACAAATGAACTTATTGGATACACAAGATTGGTTTAAAACCCTAATTGCACAAGAATAAGCCTAGGGAGGACGAAAATGACCTAAATGTTAATCCAATGACACAAATGAACTTATTGGATACACAAGATTGGTTAAAAACCCTAATTGCACAAGAATAAGTCTAGGGAGGACGAAAATGACCTAAACGTTAATCCAATGACACAAATGAACTTATTGGATGCACAAGATTGGTTAAAAACCCTAATTGCACATAAATAAGGCTACGAAGGACGAAAATGACCTAAATGTGAATCCAATAACACAAAAGAACTTTTTGGATGCACAAGATTGGTTAAAAACCCTTATTGCACATAAATAAGGCTATAGAGGAAAAAAATGACCTAAATGTGAATCCAATGACACAAATGACCTTTTTGGATGCACAAGATAGGTTAAAAACCCTAATTGGACAAGAATAAGCCTTGGGAGGACGAAAATGACCTAAATGTTAATCCAATGACACAAATGCACTTATTGGATGCACAAGATTGGTTAAAAACCGTAATTGCACAAGAATAAGCTTAGGGAGGACAAAAATGACCTAAATGTTCATCCAGTGACATAAACACACCTATTGGATGCACAAGATTGGTTAAAACCCTAATTGCACAACAATAAGCCTAGGGAGGACGAAAATGACCTAAATATTAATCCAATGACACAAATGAACTTATTGGATGCACAAGATTGGTTAAAAACCCTAATTGCACCATAATAAGTCTAGGACGACGAAAATGACCTAAATGTTAATCCAATGACACAAATGAACTTATTGGATACACAAGATTGGTTAAAAACCCTAATTGCACAAGAATAAACCTAGGGAGGACGAAAATGACCTAAATGTAAATCCAATGACACAAATGAACTTATTGGATACACAAGATTGGTTAAAAACCCTAATTGCACAAGAATAAGCTTAGGGAGGACAAAAATGACCTAAATGTTCATCCAATGACATAAACACACCTATTGGATGCACAAGATTGGTTAAAACCCTAATTGCACAACAATAAGCCTAGTTAGGACGAAAATGACCTAAATGTTAATCCAATGACACAAATGAACTTTCTGGATGCACAAGTTTTGTTAAAAACCCTAATTGCACAAGAATAAGCCTTTGGAGGACGAAAATAACCTAAATGTTAATCCAATGACACAAATGAACTTTTTGGATGCACAAGATTGGTTAAAAATCCTAATTGCACATAAATAAGGCTACGGAGGACGAAAATGACCTAAATGTTCATCCAATGACATAAACACACCTATTGGATACACAAGATTGGTTAAAAACCCTAATTGGACAAGAATAGGCCTAGGAAGGACGAAAATGACCTAAATGTTAATCCAATGACACAAATGAATTTATTGGATGCACATGATTGGTTAAAAACCCTAATTGCACCAGAATAAGTCTAGGGAGGACCAAAATGACCTAAATGTTAATCCAATGACACAAATGAACTTATTGGATACACAAGATTTGTTAAAAACCCTAATTGCACAAGAATAAGCCTAGGGAGGACGAAAATGACCTAAATGTTAATCCAATGACACAAATGAACTTATTGGATACACAAGATTGGTTAAAAACCCTAATTGCACAAGAATAAGCCTAGGGAGGACGAAAATGACGTAAACGTTAATCCAATGACACAAATGAACTTATTGGATGCACAAGATTGGTTAAAAACCCTAATTGCACATAAATAAGGCTACGGAGGACGAAAATGACCTAAATGTGAATCCAATGACACAAATGAATTTTTTGGATGCACAAGATTGGTTAAAAACCCTAATTGGACAAGAATAAGCCTTGGGAGGACGAAAATGACCTAAATGTTAGTCCAATGACACAAATGCACTTATTGTATGCACAAGATTGGTTAAAAACCCTAATTGCACAAGAATAAGCTTAGGGAGGACAAAAATGACCTAAATGTTCATCCAATGACATAAACACACCTATTGGATGCACAAGATTGGTTAAAACCCTAATTGCACAACAATAAGCCTAGGGATGACGAAAATGACCTAAATATTAATCCAATGACACAAATGAACCTATTGGAAGCACAAGATTGGTTAAAAACCCTAATTGCACCATAATAAGTCTAGGAGGACGAAAATGACCTAAATGTTAATCCAATGACCCAAATGAACTTATTGGATACACAAGATTGGTTCAAAACCCTAATTGCTCAAGAGTAAGCCTAGGGAGGACGAAAATGACCTAAATGTAAATCCAATGACACAAATGAACTTATTGGATGCACAAGATTGGTTAAAAACACTAATTGCACATAAATAAGGCTACCGAGGATGAAAATGATCTAAATGTGAATCCAATGATACAAATGAACTTTTTGGATGCACAAGATTGGTTAAAAACCCTAATTGCACATAAATAAGGCTACATAGGACGAAAATGACCTAAATGTGAATCCAATGACACAAATGAACTTTTTGGATGCACAAGATTGGTTAAAAACCCTAATTGCACAAGAATAAGCCTTGGGAGGACGAAAATGACCTAAATGTGAATCCAATGACACAAATGAATTTTTTGGATGCACAAGATTGGTTAAAAACCCTTATTGCACATAAATAAGACTATAGAGGAAAAAAATGACCTAAATGTGAATCCAATGACACAAATGAACTTTTTGGATGCACAAGATAGGTTAAAAACCCTAATTGGACAAGAATAAACCTTGGGAGGACGAAAATGACCTAAATGTTAATCCAATGACACAAATGCACTTATTGGATGCACAAGATTGGTTAAAAACCCTAATTGCACAAGAATAAGCTTAGGGAGGACAAAAATGACCTAAATGTTCATCCAATGACATAAACACACCTATTGGATGCACAAGATTGGTTAAAACCCTAATTGCACAACAATAAGCCTATGGATGACGAAAATGACCTAAATATTAATCCAATGACACAAATGAACTTATTGGATGCACAAGATTGGTTAAAAACCCTAATTGCACCATAATGAGTCTAGGAGGACGAAAATGACCTAAATGTTAATCCAATGACACAAATGAACTTATTGGATACACAAGATTGGTTCAAAACCCTAATTGCTCAAGAGTAAGCCTAGGGAGGACGAAAATGACCTAAATGTAAATCCAATGACACAAATGAACTTATTGGATGCACAAGATTGGTTAAAAACACTAATTGCACATAAATAAGGCTATCGAGGATGAAAATGATCTAAATGTGAATCCAATGATACAAATGAACTTTTTGGATGCACAAGATTGGTTAAAAACCCTAATTTCACATAAATAAGGCTACAGAGGACGAAAATGACCTAAATGTGAATCCAATGACATAAATGAACTTTTTGGATGCACAAGATTGGTTAAAAACCCTAATTGCACAAGAATAAGCCTTGGGAGGACGAAAATGACCTAAATGTTAATCCAATGACACAAATGAACTTATTGGATGCACAAGATTGGTTAAAAACCCTAATTGCACAAGAATAAGCTTAGGGAGGACAAAAATGACCTAAATGTTCATCCAATGACATAAACACACCTATTGGATGCACAAGATTGGTTAAAAACCCTAATTGCACAACAATAAGCCTAGGGAGGACAAAAATGACCTAAATGTGAATCCAATGACACAAATGAACTTTTTGGATGCACAAGATTGGTTAAAAACCCTAATTGCACAAGAATAAGCCTAGGGAGGACGAAAATGACCTAAATGTTCATCCAATGACATAAAAACACGTATTGGATGCACAAGATTGGTTAAAAGCCCTAATTGCACATAAATAAGCCTAGGGAGGACGAAAATGACCTAAATGTGAATCCAATGACAAATGAACTTATTGATGCACAAGATTGGTTAAAAACCCTAATTGCACATAAATAAGGCTACGAAGGTCGAAAATGACCTAAATGTGAATCCAATGACACAAATTAACTTTTTGGATGCACAAGATTGGTAAAAAAAGCCTAATTGCACAAGAATAAGCCTAGGGAGGACGAAAATGACCTAAATGTTCCTCCAATGACATAAACACACCTATTGGATGCAGAAGATTGGTTAAAAACCCTAATTGGACAAGAATAAGCCAAGGAATGACGAAAATGACCTAAATGTTAATCAAATGACACAAATGAACATATAGGATGCACAAGATTGGTTAAAAACCCTAATTGCACCAGAATAAGTCTAGGGAGGTCGAAAATGACCTAAATGTTAATCCAAAGACACAAATGAACTTATTGGATACACAAGATTGGTTAAAAACCCAAATGGCACAGAATAAGCCCAGGGAGGACGAAAATGACCTAAATGTTAATCCAATGACACAAATGAACTTATTTTATGCACAAGATTGGTTAAAACCCCTAATTGCACATAAATAAGGCTACGGAGGACGAAAATGACCTAAATGTGAATCCAATGACACAAATGAACTTTTTGGATGCACATGATTGGTTAAAAACCCTAATTGCACATAAATAAGGCTACAAAGGACGAACATAACCTAAATGTGAATCCAATGACACAAATGAACTTTTTGGATGCACAAGATTCGTTAAAAACCCTAATTGGACAAGAATAAGCCTTGGGAGGACGAAAATGACCTAAATGTTAATCCAATGACACAAATGAACTTATTGGATGCACAAGATTGGTTCAAAATCCTAATTGCACACGAATAAGCTTAGGGAGGAAAAAAATGACCTAAATGTTCATCCAATGACATAAACACACCTATTGGATGCACATGATTGGTTAAAAACCCTAATTGCACAACAATAAGCCTAGGGAGGACGAAAATGACCTAAATGTTAATCCAATGACACAAATGAACTTTCTGGATGCACAAGATTTGTTAAAAACCCTAATTGCACAAGAATAAGCCTATGGAGAACGAAAATGACCTAAATGTTAATCCAATGACACAAATGAACTTTTTGGATGCACAAGATTGGTTAAAAACCCTAATTGCACAAGAATAAGCCTGGGGAGGACGAAAATGACTTAATGTTAATCCAATGACACAAATGAACTTATTGGATGCACAAGATTGGTTAAAAACCCTAATTGGACAAGAATAAGCCTAGGGAGGACGAAAATGACCTAAATGTTAATCCAATGACACAAATGAACTTATTGGATGCACAAGATTTGTTAAAAACCCTAATTGCTCATAAATAACCCTAGTGATGACAAAAATGACCTAAATGTTAATCCAAAGACACAAATGAACTTTTTGGATGCACAATATTGGTTAAAAACCCTAATTGGACAAGAATAAGCCTAAGGAGGACAAAAATGACCTAAATGTTAATCCAATGACACAAATGAACTTATTGGATGCACAAGATTGGTTAAAAACCCTAATTGCACAAGAATATGTCTAGGGAAGACGAAAATGACCTAAATGTTAATCCAAAGACACAAATGAACTTATTGGAAGCACAAGATTGGTGAATAACCCTAATTGCACATAACTAAGTCTAGGGAGGACGAAAATGACCTAAATGTTAATCCAATGACATAAATGAACTTTTTGGATGCAAAAGATTGGTTAAAAACCCTAATTGCACAAGAATAAGCCTAGGGAGGACAAAAATGACCTAAATGTTAATCCAATGTCACAAATGAACTTATTGGATGCACAAGATTGGTTAAAAACCCTAATTGCACAAGAAGAAGCCTAGGGAGGACGAAAATGACCTAAAAGTTAATCCAATGACACAAATGAACTTATTGTATGCACAAGATTTGTTGAAAACCCTAATTGCACATAAATAACCCTAGAGAGGACGAAAATGACCTAAAATTTAATCCAAAGACATAAATGAACGTTTTGGATGCACAAGGTTGGTTAAAAACCCTAATTCGACAAGAATAAGCCTAAGGAGGACGGAAATGACCTAAAAGTTAATCCAATGATACAAATGAACTTATTGGATGCACAAGATTGGATAAAAACCCTAATTGCACAAAGAATATGTCTAGGGAGGACGAAAATGACCTAAATGTTAATCCAATGACACAAATGAACTTATTGGATGCACAAGATTAGTTAAAAACCCTAATTGTACAAGAAAAAGCCTAGGGAGAACGAAAATGACCTTAATGTTAATCCAGTGACACAAATGAACTTATTGGATGCACAAGATTGGTTTAAAACCCTAATTGGACCAGAATAAGCCTTGGGAGGACGAAAATGACCTAAATGTTAATCCAATGAGACCAATGAACTTATTGGATGCACAAGATTTGTTTAAAACCCTAATTGCACATAAATAACCCTAGAGAGGACGAAGATGACCTAAATGTTAATCCAGTGACATAAACACACCTATTGGATGCACAAGATTGGTTAAAAACTGATTAAAAACCCTAATTGGACATAAATAAGGCTACAGAGGACGAAAATGACCTAAATGTGAATCCAATGACATAAATGAACTTTTTGGATGCACAAGACTGATTAAAAACCCTAATTGCACATAAATAAGGCTACATAGGACAAAAATGACCTAAATGTGAATCCAATGACACAAATGAAGTTTTTGGATGCACTAGATTGGTTATAAACCCTAATTGGACAAGAATACGCCTTAGGAGGATGAAAATGACCTAAATGTTAATCCAATGACACAAATGAACTTATTGGATGCACAAGATTGGTTAAAAACCCTAATTGCACATAAATAAGGCTACAGAGGACCAAAATGACCTAAATGTCAATCCAATGACACAAATGAACTTTTTGGATGCACAAGATTGGTTAAAAACCCTAATTGGACAAGAGTAAGCCTTGGGAGGACGAAAATGACCTAAATGTTAATCCAATGACACAAATGAACTTATTGGATGCACAAGATTGGTTAAAAACCCTAATTGCCCAAGAATAAGCTTAGGGAGGACAAAAATGACTTAAATGTTCATCCAACGACATAAACACACCTATTGGATGCACAAGATTGGTTAAAAACCCTAATTGCATGACAATAAGCCTAGGGAGGACGAAAATGACCTAAATGTTAATCCAATGACACAAATGAAATTATTGATGCACAAGATTGGTTAAAAACCATAATTGCACATAAATAAGGGTACGGAGGTCGAAAATGACCTAAATGTGAATCGAATTATACAAATGAACTTTTTGGACGCACAAGATTGGTAAAAAAACCCTAATTGCACAAGAATAAGCCTAGGGAGGACGAAAATGACCTAAATGTTCATCCATTGACATAAACACACCTATTGAATGCAGAAGATTGGTTAAAAACCCTAATTGGACAAGAATAAGCCTAGGAAGGACGAAAATGACCTAAATGTGAATGCAATGACACAAATGAACATGTTGGATGCACAAGATTGGTTAAAAACCCTAATTGGACAAGAATAAGCCTTGGGAGGACGAAAATGACCTAAATGTTAATCCAATGACACAAATGAACTTATTGGATGCACAAGATTGGTTAAAAACCCTAATTGCACAAGAATAAGCTTAGGGAGGACAAAAATGACCTAAATGTTCATCCAATGACATAAACACACCTATTGGATGCACAAGATTGGTTAAAACCCTAATTGCACAACAATAAGCCTAGGGAGGACGAAAATGACCTAAATGTTAATCCAATGACACAAATGAACTTTCTGGATGCACAAGATTTGTTAAAAACCCTAATTGGACAAGAATACGCCTTAGGAGGATGAAAATGACCTAAATGTTAATCCAATGACACAAATGAACTTATTGGATGCACAAGATTGGTTAAAAACCCTAATTGCACATAAATACACCCAAGGAGGACGAAAATGACCTAAATGTTAATCCAAAGACGCAAATGAACTTTTTGGATGCACAAGATTGGTTAAAAACACTAATTGCACATAAATAAGCCTAGGGAAGACGAAAATGACCTAAATGTTAATCCAAAGACGCAAATGAACTTTTTGGATGCACAAGATTGGTTAAAAACCCAAATTGCACAAGAATAAGCCTAGGGAGGACGAAAATGACCTAAATGTTAATCCAATGACACAAATGATCTTATTGGATGCACAAGATTGGTTAAAAACCCTAATTGCACATAAATACGGCAAGGGAGGACGAAAATGACCTAAATGTTAATCCAAAGACGCAAATGAACTTATTGGATGCACAAGATTTGTTAAAAACCCTAAGTGCACATAAATAACCCTAGAGAGGACAAAAATGACCTAAATGTTAATCCAAAAGACACAAATGAACTTTTTGGATGCCAAATATTGGTTAAAAACCCTAATTCGACAAGAATAAGCCTAAGGAGGACAGAAATGACCTAAATGTTAATCCAATGACACAAATGAACTTATTGGATAGACAAGATTGGTTCAAAACCCTAATTGCACAAGAATATGTCTAGGGAAGACGAAATGACCTAAATGTTTATCCAAAGACACAAATGAACTTATTGGAAGCACAAGATTGGTGAAAAACCCTAATTGCACATAACTAAGCCTAGGGAGGACGAAAATGACCTAAATGTTAATCCAATGACATAAATGAACTTTTTGGATGCACAAGATTAGTTAAAAACCCAAATTGCACAAGAATAAGCCTAGGGAGGACGAAAATGACCTAAATGTTAATCCAATGACACAAATGATCTTATTGGATGCACAAGATTGGTTAAAAACCCTAATTGCACATAAATACGCCAAGGGAGGACGAAAATGACCTAAATGTTAATCCAAAGACGCAAATGAGCTTTTTGGATGCACAAGACTGGTTAAAAACCCTAATTGCACATAAATAAGCATAGGGAAGACGAAAATGACCTAAATGTTAATCCAATGACACAAATGAACTTTTTGGATGCACAAGGTTGGTTAAAAACCCTAATTCGACAAGAATAAGCCTAAGGAGGACGGAAATGACCTAAAAGTTAATGCAATAATACAAATGAACTTATTGGATGCACAAGATTGGATAAAAACCCTAATTGCACAAAGAATATGTCTAGGGAGGACGAAAATGACCTAAATGTTAATCCAATGACACAAATGAACTTATTGGATGCACAAGATTAGTTAAAAACCCTAATTGTACAAGAAAAAGCCTAGGGAGAACGAAAATGACCTTAATGTTAATCCAGTGACACAAATGAACTTATTGGATGCACAAGATTGGTTTAAAACCCTAATTGGACCAGAATAAGCCTTGGGAGGACGAAAATGACCTAAATGTTAATCCAATGACACAAATGAACTTATTGGATGCACAAGATTTTTTTAAAACCCTAATTGCACATAAATAACCCTAGAGAGGACGAAGATGACCTAAATGTTAATCCAGTGACATAAACACACCTATTGGATGCACAAGATTGGTTAAAAACTGATTAAAAACCCTAATTGGACATAAATAAGGCTACAGAGGACGAAAATGACCTAAATGTGAATCCAATGACATAAATGAACTTTTTGGATGCACAAGACTGATTAAAAACCCTAATTGCACATAAATAAGGCTACATAGGACAAAAATGACCTAAATGTGAATCCAATGACACAAATGAAGTTTTTGGATGCACTAGATTGGTTATAAACCCTAATTGGACAAGAATACGCCTTAGGAGGATGAAAATGACCTAAATGTTAATCCAATGACACAAATGAACTTATTGGATGCACAAGATTGGTTAAAAACCCTAATTGCACATAAATAAGGCTACAGAGGACCAAAATGACCTAAATGTCAATCCAATGACACAAATGAACTTTTTGGATGCACAAGATTGGTTAAAAACCCTAATTGGACAAGAGTAAGCCTTGGGAGGACGAAAATGACCTAAATGTTAATCCAATGACACAAATGAACTTATTGGATGCACAAGATTGGTTAAAAACCCTAATTGCCCAATAATAAGCTTAGGGAGGACAAAAATGACTTAAATGTTCATCCAACGACATAAACACACCTATTGGATGCACAAGATTGGTTAAAAACCCTAATTGCATGACAATAAGCCTAGGGAGGACGAAAATGACCTAAATGTTAATCCAATGACACAAATGAAATTATTGATGCACAAGATTGGTTAAAAACCATAATTGCACATAAATAAGGCTACGGAGGTCGAAAATGACCTAAATGTGAATCCAATTATACAAATGAACTTTTTGGACGCACAAGATTGGTAAAAAAACCCTAATTGCACAAGAATAAGCCTAGGGAGGACGAAAATGACCTAAATGTTCATCCATTGACATAAACACACCTATTGAATGCAGAAGATTGGTTAAAAACCCTAATTGGACAAGAATAAGCCTAGGAAGGACGAAAATGACCTAAATGTGAATGCAATGACACAAATGAACATGTTGGATGCACAAGATTGGTTAAAAACCCTAATTGGACAAGAATAAGCCTTGGGAGGACGAAAATGACCTAAATGTTAATCCAATGACACAAATGAACTTATTGGATGCACAAGATTGGTTAAAAACCCTAATTGCACAAGAATAAGCTTAGGGAGGACAAAAATGACCTAAATGTTCATCCAATGACATAAACACACCTATTGGATGCACAAGATTGGTTAAAACCCTAATTGCACAACAATAAGCCTAGGGAGGAAGAAAATGACCTAAATGTTAATCCAATGACACAAATGAACTTTCTGGATGCACAAGATTTGTTAAAAACCCTAATTGGACAAGAATACGCCTTAGGAGGATGAAAATGACCTAAATGTTAATCCAATGACACAAATGAACTTATTGGATGCACAAGATTGGTTAAAAACCCTAATTGCACATAAATACACCCAAGGAGGACGAAAATGACCTAAATGTTAATCCAAAGACGCAAATGAACTTTTTGGATGCACAAGATTGGTTAAAAACACTAATTGCACATAAATAAGCCTAGGGAAGACGAAAATGACCTAAATGTTAATCCAAAGACGCAAATGAACTTTTTGGATGCACAAGATTGGTTAAAAACCCAAATTGCACAAGAATAAGCCTAGGGAGGACGAAAATGACCTAAATGTTAATCCAATGACACAAATGATCTTCTTGGATGCACAAGATTGGTTAAAAACCCTAATTGCACATAAATACGGCAAGGGAGGACGAAAATGACCTAAATGTTAATCCAAAGACGCAAATGAACTTATTGGATGCACAAGATTTGTTAAAAACCCTAATTGCACATAAATAACCCTAGAGAGGACAAAAATGACCTAAATGTTAATCCAAAGACACAAATGAACTTTTTGGATGCCAAATATTGGTTAAAAACCCTAATTCGACAAGAATAAGCCTAAGGAGGACAGAAATGACCTAAATGTTAATCCAATGACACAAATGAACTTATTGGATAGACAAGATTGGTTCAAAACCCTAATTGCACAAGAATATGTCTAGGGAAGACGAAATGACCTAAATGTTTATCCAAAGACACAAATGAACTTATTGGAAGCACAAGATTGGTGAAAAACCCTAATTGCACATAACTAAGCCTAGGGAGGACGAAAATGACCTAAATGTTAATCCAATGACATAAATGAACTTTTTGGATGCACAAGATTGGTTAAAAACCCAAATTGCACAAGAATAAGCCTAGGGAGGACGAAAATGACCTAAATGTTAATCCAATGACACAAATGATCTTATTGGATGCACAAGATTGGTTAAAAACCCTAATTGCACATAAATACGCCAAGGGAGGACGAAAATGACCTAAATGTTAATCCAAAGACGCAAATGAGCTTTTTGGATGCACAAGACTGGTTAAAAACCCTAATTGCACATAAATAAGCATAGGGAAGACGAAAATGACCTAAATGTTAATCCAATGACACAAATGAACTTTTTGGATGCACAAGATTGGTTAAAAACCCTAATTGCACAAGAATAAGCCTAGGGAGGACGAAAATGACACAAATGTTAATCCAATGACACAAATGAACTTATTGGATGCACAAGATTTGTTAAATACCCTAATTGCACATAAATAACCCTAGAGAGGATGAAAATGACCTAAATGTTAATCCAAAGACACAAATGAACTTTTTGGATGCACAATATTGGTTAAAACCCTAACTGGACAAGAATAAGCCTATGGAGGACAGAAATGACTTAAATGTTAATCCAATGACACAAATGAACTTATTGGATGCACAAGATTGGTGCAAAACCCTAATTGCACAATAATATGTTTAGGGAAGACGAAAATGACCTAAATGTTTATCCAAAGACACAAATGAACTTATTGGAAGCACAAGATTGGTCATAAACCCTAATTGCACATAACTAAGCCTAGGGAGGACGAAATTGACCTAAATGTTAATCCAATGACTTAAATGAACTTTTTGGATGCACAAGATTGGTTAAAAACCCAAATTGCACAAGAATAAGCCTATGAAGGACGAAAATGACCTAAATGTTAATCCAATGACACAAATGATCTTATTGGATGCACAAGATTGGTTAAAAACCCTAATTGCACATAAATATGCCAAGGGAGGACGAAAATGACCTAAATGTTAATCCAAAGACGCAAATGAACATTTTGGATGCACAAGATTGGTTAAAAACCCTATTTGCACATAAATAAGCCTAGGGAAGACGAAAATGACCTAAATGTTAATCCAGTGACACAAATGAACTTTTTGGATGCACAAGATTGGTCAAAAACCCTAATTGCACAAGAATAAACCTAGGGAGGACGAAAATGACCTAAATGTTAATCCAATGACACAAATGAACTTATTGGATGCACAAGATTGGTTAAAAACCCTAATTGGACAAGAATAAGCCTAGGGAGGACGAAAATGACCTAAATGTTAATCCAATGACACAAATGAACTTATTGGATGCACAAGATTTGTTAAAAACCCTAATTGCACATAAATAACCCTATAGATGACGAAAATGACCTAAATGTTAATCCAAAGACACAAATGAACTTTTTGGATGCACAATATTGGTTAAAAACCCTAATTGGACAAGAATAAGCCTAAGGAGGACATAAATGACCTAAATGTTAATTCAATGACACAAATGAACTTATTGGATGCACAAGATTGGTTAAAAACCCTAATTGCACAAGAATATGTCTAGGGAAGATGAAAATGACCTAAATGTTAATCCAACGACACAAATGAACTTATTGGAAGCACAAGATTGGTGAAAAACCCTAATTGCACATAACTAAGCCTAGGGAGGACGAAAATGACCTAAATGTTAATTCAATGACACAAATGAACTTTTTGGATGCACAAGATTGGTTAAAAACCCTAATTGCACAAGAATAAGCCTAGGGAGGACGAAAATGACACAAATGTTAATCCAATGACACAAATGAACTTATTGGATGCACAAGATTTGTTAAAAACCCTAATTGCACATAAATAACCCTAGAGAGGACGGAAATGACCTAAATGTTAATCCAAAGACACAAATGAACTTTTTGGATGCCAAACATTGGTTAAAAACCCTAATTGGACAAGAATAAGCCTAAGGAGGACAGAAATGACCTAAATGTTAATCCAATGACACAAATGAACTTATTGGATGCACAAGATTGGTTCAAAACCCTAATTGCACAAGAATATGTCTAGGGAAGACGAAGTGACCTAAATGTTTATCCAAAGACACAAATGAACTTATTGGAAGCACAAGATTGGTGAAAAACCCTAATTGCACATAACTAAGCCTAGGGAGGACGAAAATGACCTAAATGTTAATCCAAAGACGCAAATGAGCTTTTTGGATGCACAACATTGGTTAAAAACCCTAATTGCACATAAATAAGTATAGGGAAGACGAAAATGACCTAAATGTTAATCCAATGACACAAATGAACTTTTTGGATGCACAAGATTGGTTAAAAACCCTAATTGCACAAGAATAAGCCTAGGGAGGACGAAAATGACACAAATGTTAATCCAATGACACAAATGAACTTATTGGATTCACAAGACTTGTTAAAAACCCTAATTGCACATCAATAACCCTAGAGAGGACGAAAATGACCTAAATGTTAATCCAAAGACACAAATGAACATTTTGGATGCACAATATTGGTTAAAAACCCTAATTGGACAAGAATAAACCTTAGGAGGACAGAAATGACTTAAATGTTAATCCAATGACACAAATGAACTTATTGGATGCACAAGATTGGTGCAAAACCCTAATTGCACAATAATATGTTTAGGGAAGACGAAAATGACCTAAATGTTTATCCAAAGACACAAATGAACTTATTGGAAGCACAAGATTGGTGAAAAACCCTAATTGCACATAACTAAGCCTAGAGAGGACGAAAATGACCTAAATGTTAATCCAATGACTTAAATGAACTTTTTGGATGCACAAGATTGGTTAAAAACCCAAATTGCACAAGAATAAGCCTAGAAAGGACGAAAATGACCTAAATGTTAATCCAATGACACAAATGATCTTATTGGATGCACAAGATTGGTTAAAAACCCTAATTGCACATAAATACGCCAAGGGAGGACGAAAATGACCTAAATGTTAATCCAAAGACGCAAATGAACTTTTTGGATGCACAAGATTGGTTAAAAACCCTAATTGCACATAAATAAGCCTAGGGAAGACGAAAATGACCTAAATGTTAATCCAATGACACAAATGAACTTTTTGGATGCACAAGATTTGTTAAAAACCCTAATTGCACAAGAATAAACCTAGGGTGGACGAAAATGACCTAAATGTTAATCCAATGACACAAATGAACTTTTTGGATGCACAAGATTGGTTAAAAACCCAAATTGCACAAGAATAAGCCTAGGGAGGACGAAAATGACCTAAATGTTAATCCAATGACACAAATGATCGTATTGGATGCACAAGATTGGTTAAAAACCCTAGTTGCACATAAATACGCCAAGGGAGGACGAAAATGACCTAAATGTTAATCCAATGACGCAAATGAGCTTTTTGGATGCACAAGATTGTTTAAAAACCCTAATTGCACATAAATAAGCATAGGGAAGACGAAAATGACCAAAATGTTAATCAAATGACACAAATGAACTTTTGGGATGCACAAGATTGGTTAAAAACCCTAATTGCACAAGAATAAGCCTAGGGAGGACGAAAATGACACAAATGTTAATCCAATGACACAAATGAACTTATTGGATGCACAAGACTTGTTAAAAACCCTAATTGCACATAAATAACCCTAGAGAGGACGAAAATGACCTAAATGTTAATCCAAAGACGCAAATGAACTTTTTGGATGCACAAGATTGGTTAAAAACCCTAATTGCACATAAATAAGCCTAGGGAAGACGAAAATGACCTAAATGTTAATCCAATGACGCAAATGAGCTTTTTGGATGCACAAGATTGGTTAAAAACCCTAATTGCACATAAATAAGCATAGGGAAGACGAAAATGACCTAAATGTTAATCCAATGACACAAATGAACTTATTGGATGCACAAGATTGGTTAAAAACCCTAATTGGACAAGAATAAGCCTAGGGAGGACGAAAATGACCTAAATGTTAATCCAATGACACAAATGAACTTATTGGATGCACAAGATTTGTTAAAAACCCTAATTGCACATAAATAACCCTATAGATGACGAAAATGACCTAAATGTTAATCCAAAGACACAAATGAACTTTTTGGATGCACAATATTGGTTAAAAACCCTAATTGGACAAGAATAAGCCTAAGGAGGACATAAATGACCTAAATGTTAATTCAATGACACAAATGAACTTATTGGATGCACAAGATTGGTTGAAAACCCTAATTGCACAAGAATATGTCTAGGGAAGACGAAAATGACCTAAATGTTAATCCAACGACACAAATGAACTTATTGGAAGCACAAGATTGGTGAAAAACCCTAATTGCACATAACTAAGGCTAGGGAGGACGAAAATGACCTAAATGTTAATCCAATGACATAAATGAACTTTTTGGATGCACAAGATTGGTTAAAAACCCTAATTGCACAAGAATAAGCCTAGGGAGGACGAAAATGACCTAAATGTTAATCCAATGACACAAATGATCTTATTGGATGCACAAGATTGGTTAAAAACCCTAATTGCACATATATACGCCAAGGGAGGACGAAAATGACCTAAATGTTAATCCAAAGACGCAAATGAACTTTTTGGATGCACAAGATTGGTTAAAAACCCTAATTGCACATAAATAAGCCTAGGGAAGACGAAAATGACCTAAATGTTAATCCAATGACACAAATGAACTTTTTGGATGCACAAGATTGGTTAAAAACCCTAATTGCACAAGAATAAACCTAGGGTGGACGAAAATGACCTAAATGTTAATCCAATGACACAAATGAACTTTTTGGATGCACAAGATTGGTTAAAAACCCAAATTGCACAAGAATAAGCCTAGGGAGGACGAAAATGACCTAAATGTTAATCAAATGACACAAATGATCGTATTGGATGCACAAGATTGGTTAAAAACCCTAGTTGCACATAAATACGCCAAGGGAGGACGAAAATGACCTAAATGTTAATCCAATGACGCAAATGAGCTTTTTGGATGCACAAGATTGGTTAAAAACCCTAATTGCACATAAATAAGCATAGGGAAGACGAAAATGACCTAAATGTTAATCCAATGACACAAATGAACTTTTTGGATGCACAAGATTGGTTAAAAACCCTAATTGCACAAGAATAAGCCTAGGGAGGACGAAAATGACCTAAATGTTAATCCAATGACACAAATGAACTTTTTGGATGCACAAGATTGGTTAAAAACCCTAATTGGACAAGAATAAGCCTAGGGAGGACGAAAATAACCTAAATGTTCATCAAATGACTAAACACACCTATTGGATGCACAAGATTGGTTAGAAACCCTAATTGGACAAGAATAAGCCTAAGGAGGACGAAAATGACCTAAATGTTCATCCAATGACACAAATGAACTTATTGGATGCACAAGATTGGTTAAAAACCCTAATTGGACAAGAATAAGCCTAGGGAGGACGAAAATGACCTAAATGTTCATCCAATGACACAAACACACCTATTGGATCCACAAGATTGGTTAGAAACCCTAATTGGACAAGAATAAACCTAGGGAGGACGAAAATGACCTAAATGTTAATCCAATGACACAAATGAACTTATTGGATGCACAAGATTGGTTAAAAACCCTAATTGGACAAGAATAAGCCTAGGGAGGACGAAAATGACCTAAATGTTAATCCAATGACACAAATGAACTTATTGGATGCAGAAGATTGGTTAAAAACCCTAATTGCAGAAGAATAAGCCTAGGGAGGACGAAAATGACCTAAATGTTAATCTAATGACACAAATGAACTTATTGGATGCACAAGATTGGTTAAAGACCCTAATTGCACATAAATAAGCCTAGGGAGGACGAAAATGACCTAAATATTAATCTAATGACTCAAATGAACTTTTTGGATGCACAAGATTGGTTAAAAACCCTAATTGCACATAAATAAGGCTACGGAGGACGAAAATGACCTAAATGTTAATCCAATGACACAAATGAACTTTTTGGATGCACAAGATTGGTTAAAAACCCTAATTGCACATAAATAAGCCTAGGGAAGACGAAAATGACCTAAATGTTAATCCAATGACACAAATGAACTTTTTGGATGCACAAGATTGGTTAAAAACCCTAATTGCACAAGAATAAACCTAGGGAGGACGAAAATGACCTAAATGTTAATCCAATGACACAAATGAACTTTTTGGATGCACAAGATTGGTTAAAAACCCAAATTGCACAAGAATAAGCCTAGGGAGGACGAAAATGACCTAAATGTTAATCCAATGACACAAATGATCGTATTGGATGCACAAGATTGGTTAAAAACCCTAGTTGCACATAAATACGCCAAGGGAGGACGAAAATGACCTAAATGTTAATCCAATGACGCAAATGAGCTTTTTGGATGCACAAGATTGGTTAAAAACTCTAATTGCACATAAATAAGCATAGGGAAGACGAAAATGACCTAAATGTTAATCCAATGACACAAATGAACTTTTGGGATGCACAAGATTGGTTAAAAACCCTAATTGCACAAGAATAAGCCTAGGGAGGACGAAAATGACACAAATGTTAATCCAATGACACAAATGAACTTATTGGATGCACAAGATTTGTTAAAAACCCTAATTGCACATAAATAACCCTATAGATGACGAAAATGACCTAAATGTTAATCCAAAGACACAAATGAACTTTTTGGATGCACAATATTGGTTAAAAACCCTAATTGGACAAGAATAAGCCTAAGGAGGACATAAATGACCTAAATGTTAATTCAATGACACAAATGAACTTATTGGATGCACAAGATTGGTTGAAAACCCTAATTGCACAAGAATATGTCTAGGGAAGACGAAAATGACCTAAATGTTAATCCAACGACACAAATGAACTTATTGGAAGCACAAGATTGGTGAAAAACCCTAATTGCACATAACTAAGCCTAGGGAGGACGAAAATGACCTAAATGTTAATCCAACGACATAAATGAACTTTTTGGATGCACAAGATTGGTTAAAAACCCTAATTGCACAAGAATAAGCCTAGGGAGGACGAAAATGACCTAAATGTTAATCCAATGACACAAATGATCTTATTGGATGCACAAGATTGGTTAAAAACCCTAATTGCACATAAATACGCCAAGGGAGGACGAAAATGACCTAAATGTTAATCCAAAGACGCAAATGAACTTTTTGGATGCACAAGATTGGTTAAAAACCCTAATTGCACATAAATAAGCCTAGGGAAGACGAAAATGACCTAAATGTTAATCCAATGACACAAATGAACTTTTTGGATGCACAAGATTTGTTAAAAACCCTAATTGCACAAGAATAAACCTAGGGTGGACGAAAATGACCTAAATGTTAATCCAATGACACAAATGAACTTTTTGGATGCACAAGATTGGTTAAAAACCCAAATTGCACAAGAATAAGCCTAGGGAGGACGAAAATGACCTAAATGTTAATCCAATGACACAAATGATCTTATTGGATGCACAAGATTGGTTAAAAACCCTAATTGCACATAAATACGCCAAAGGAGGACGAAAATGACCTAAATGTTAATCCAAAGATGCAAATGAGCTTTTTGGATGCACAAGATTGGTGAAAAACCCTAATTGCACATAACTAAGCCTAGGGAGGACGAAAATGACCTAAATGTTAATCCAATGACATAAATGAACTTTTTGGATGCACAAGATTGGTTAAAAACCAAAATTGCACAAGAATAAGCCTAGGGAGGACGAAAATGACCTAAATGTTAATCCAATGACACAAATGATCTTATTGGATGCACAAGATTGGTTAAAAACCCTAATTGCACATAAATACGCCAAGGGAGGACGAAAATGACCTAAATGTTAATCCAAAGACGCAAATGAGCTTTTTGGATGCACAAGATTGGTTAAAAACCCTAATTGCACATAAATAAGTATAGGGAAGACGAAAATGACCTAAATGTTAATCCAATGACACAAATGAACTTTTTGGATGCACAAGATTGGTTAAAAACCCTAATTGCACAAGAATAAGCCTAGGGAGGACGAAAATGACACAAATGTTAATCCAATGACACAAATGAACTTATTGGATTCACAAGACTTGTTAAAAACCCTAATTGCACATAAATAACCCTAGAGAGGACGAAAATGACCTAAATGTTAATCCAAAGACACAAATGAACATTTTGGATGCACAATATTGGTTAAAAACCCTAATTGGACAAGAATAAGCCTTAGGAGGACAGAAATGACTTAAATGTTAATCCAATGACACAAATGAACTTATTGGATGCACAAGATTGGTGCAAAACCCTAATTGCACAATAATATGTTTAGGGAAGACGAAAATGACCTAAATGTTTATCCAAAGACACAAATGAACTTATTGGAAGCACAAGATTGGTGAAAAACCCTAATTGCACATAACTAAGCCTAGAGAGGACGAAAATGACCTAAATGTTAATCCAATGACTTAAATGAACTTTTTGGATGCACAAGATTGGTTAAAAACCCAAATTGCACAAGAATAAGCCTAGAAAGGACGAAAATGACCTAAATGTTAATCCAATGACACAAATGATCTTATTGGATGCACAAGATTGGTTAAAAACCCTAATTGCACATAAATACGCCAAGGGAGGACGAAAATGACCTAAATGTTAATCCAAAGACGCAAATGAACTTTTTGGATGCACAAGATTGGTTAAAAACCCTAATTGCACATAAATAAGCCTAGGGAAGACGAAAATGACCTAAATGTTAATCCAATGACACAAATGAACTTTTTGGATGCACAAGATTTGTTAAAAACCCTAATTGCACAAGAATAAACCTAGGGTGGACGAAAATGACCTAAATGTTAATCCAATGACACAAATGAACTTTTTGGATGCACAAGATTGGTTAAAAACCCAAATTGCACAAGAATAAGCCTAGGGAGGACGAAAATGACCTAAATGTTAATCCAATGACACAAATGATCTTATTGGATGCACAAGATTGGTTAAAAACCCTAATTGCACATAAATACGCCAAGGGAGGACGAAAATGACCTCAATGTTAATCCAAAGATGCAAATGAGCTTTTTGGATGCACAAGATTGGTTAAAAACCCTAATTGCACATAAATAAGTATAGGGAAGACGAAAATGACCTAAATGTTAATCCAATGACACAAATGAACTTTTTGGATGCACAAGATTGGTTAAAAACCCTAATTGCACAAGAATAAGCCTAGGGAGGACGAAAATGACCTAAATGTTTATCCAAAGACACAAATGAACTTATTGGAAGCACAAGATTGGTTAAAAACCCTAATTGCACATAAATACGCCAAGGGAGGACGAAAATGACCTAAATGTTAATCCAAAGACGCAAATGAACTTTTTGGATGCACAAGATTGCTTAAAAACCCTAATTGCACATAAATAAGCCTAGGGAAGACGAAAATGACCTAAATGTTAATCCAATGACACAAATGAACTTTTTGGATGCACAAGATTGGTTAAAAACCCTAATTGCACAAGAATAAACCTAGGGTGGACGAAAATGACCTAAATGTAAATCCAATGACACAAATGAACTTTTTGGATGCACAAGATTGGTTAAAAACCAAAATTGCACAAGAATAAGCCTAGGGAGGACGAAAATGACCTAAATGTTAATCCAATGACACAAATGATCTTATTGGATGCACAAGATTGGTTAAAAACCCTAATTGCACATAAATACGCCAAGGGAGGACGAAAATGACCTAAATGTTAATCCAAAGACGCAAATGAGCTTTTTGGATGCACAAGATTGGTTAAAAACCCTAATTGCACATAAATAAGTATAGGGAAGACGAAAATGACTTAAATGTTAATCCAATGACACAAATGAACTTATTGGATGCACAAGATTGGTGCAAAACCCTAATTGCACAATAATATGTTTAGGGAAGACGAAAATGACCTAAATGTTTATCCAAAGACACAAATGAACTTATTGGAAGCACAAGATTGGTGAAAAACCCTAATTGCACATAACTAAGCCTAGGGAGGACGAAAATGACCTAAATGTTAATCCAATGACTTAAATGAACTTTTTGGATGCACAAGATTGGTTAAAAACCCAAATTGCACAAGAATAAGCCTAGGGAGGACGAAAATGACCTAAATGTTAATTCAATGACACAAATGATCTTATTGGATGCACAAGATTGGTTAAAAACCCTAATTGCACATAAATACGCCAAGGGAGGACGAAAATGACCTAAATGTTAATCCAAAGACGCAAATGAACTTTTTGGATGCACAAGATTGGTTAAAAACCCTAATTGCACATAAATAAGCCTAGGGAAGACGAAAATGACCTAAATGTTAATCCAATGACACAAATGAACTTTTTGGATGCACAAGATTGGTTAAAAACCCTAATTGCACAAGAATAAGCCTAGGGAGGACGAAAATGACACAAATGTTAATCCAATGACACAAATGAACTTATTGGATGCACAAGATTTGTTAAAAACCCTAATTGCACATAAATAACCCTAGAGAGGACGAAAATGACCTAAATGTTAATCCAAAGACACAAATGAACTTTTTGGATGCCAAATATTGGTTAAAAACCCTAATTGGACAAGAATAAGCCTAAGGAGGACAGAAATGACCTAAATGTTAATCCAATGACACAAATGAACTTATTGGATGCACAAGATTGGTTCAAAACCCTAATTGCACAAGAATATGTCTAGGGAAGACGAAGTGACCTAAATGTTTATCCAAAGACACAAATAAACTTATTGGAAGCACAAGATTGGTGAAAAACCCTAATTGCACATAACTAAGCCTAGGGAGGACGAAAATGACCTAAATGTTAATCCAATGACATAAATGAACTTTTTTGATGCACAAGATTGGTTAAAAACCAAAATTGCACAAGAATAAGCCTAGGGAGGACGAAAATGACCTAAATGTTAATCCAATGACACAAATGATCTTATTGGATGCACAAGATTGGTTAAAAACCCTAATTGCACATAAATACGCCAAGGGAGGACGAAAATGACCTAAATGTTAATCCAAAGACGGAAATGAGCTTTTTGGATGCAGAAGATTGGTTAAAAACCCTAATTGCACATAAAAAAGTATAGGGAAGACGAAAATGACCTAAATGTTAATCCAATGACACAAATGAACTTTTTGGATGCACAAGATTGGTTAAAAACCGTAATTGCACAAGAATAAGCCTAGGGAGGACGAAAATGACACAAATGTTAATCCAATGACACAAATGAACTTATTGGATGCACAAGACTTGTTAAAAACCCTAATTGCACATAAATAACCCTAGAGAGGACGAAAATGACCTAAATGTTAATCCAAAGACACAAATGAACATTTTGGATGCACAATATTGGTTAAAAACCCTAATTGGACAAGAATAAGCCTAAGGAGGACAGAAATGATTTAAATGTTAATCCAATGACACAAATGAACTTATTGGATGCACAAGATTGGTGCAAAACCCTAATTGCACAATAATATGTTTAGGGAAGACGAAAATGACCTAAATGTTTATCCAAAGACACAAATGAACTTATTGGAAGCACAAGATTGGTGAAAAACCCTAATTGCACATAACAAAGCCTAGGGAGGACGAAAATGACCTAAATGTTAATCCAATGACTTAAATGAACTTTTTGGATGCACAAGATAGGTTAAAAACCCAAATTGCACAAGAATAAGCCTAGGGAGGACGAAAATGACCTAAATGTTAATCCAATGACACAAATGATCTTATTGGATGCACAAGATTGGTTAAAAACTCTAATTGCACATAAATACGCCAAGGGAGGACGAAAATGACCTAAATGTTAATCCAAAGACACAAATGAACTTTTTGGATGCACAATATTGGTTAAAAACCCTAATTGGACAAGAATAAGCCTAAGGAGGACAGAAATGACTTAAATGTTAATCCAATGACACAAATGAACTTATTGGATGCACAAGATTGGTGCAAAACACTAATTGCACAATAATATGTTTAGGGAAGACGAAAATGACCTAAATGTTTATCCAAAGACACAAATGAACTTATTGGAAGCACAAGATTGGTGAAAAACCCTAATTGCACATAACAAAGCCTAGGGAGGACGAAAATGACCTAAATGTTAATCCAATGACTTAAATGAACTTTTTGGATGCACAAGATTGGTTAAAAACCCAAATTGCACAAGAATAAGCCTAGGGAGGACGAAAATGACCTAAATGTTAATCCAATGACACAAATGATCTTATTGGATGCACAAGATTGGTTAAAAACCCTAATTGCACATAAATACGCCAAGGGAGGACAAAAATGACCTAAATGTTAATCCAAAGACGCAAATGAACTTTTTGGACGCACAAGATTGGTTAAAAACCCTAATTGCACATAAATAAGCCTAGGGAAGACGAAAATGACCTAAATGTTAATCCAATGACACAAATGAACTTTTTGGATGCACAAGATTGGTTAAAAACCCTAATTGCACAAGAATAAACCTAGGGTGGACGAAAATGACCTAAATGTTAATCCAATGACACATATGAACTTTTTGGATGCACAAGATTGGTTAAAAACCCAAATTGCACAAGAATAAGCCTAGGGAGGACGAAAATGACCTAAATGTTAATCCAATGACACAAATGATCTTATTGGATGCACAAGATTGGTTAAAAACCCTAATTGCACATAAATACGCCAAGGGAGGACGAAAATGACCTAAATGTTAATCCAAAGACGCAAATGAACTTTTTGGATGCAAAAGATTGGTTAAAAACCCTAATTGCACATAAATAAGCCTAGGGAAGACGAAAATGACCTAAATGTTAATCCAATGACACAAATGAACTTTTTGGATGCACAAGATTGGTTAAAAACCCTAATTGCACAAGAATAAACCTAGGGAGGACGAAAATGACCTAAATGTTAATCCAATGACACAAATGAACTTTTTGGATGCACAAGATTGGTTAAAAACCCAAATTGCACAAGAATAAGCCTAGGGAGGACGAAAATGACCTAAATGTTAATCCAATGACACAAATGATCGTATTGGATGCACAAGATTGGTTAAAAACCCTAGTTGCACATAAATACGCCAAGGGAGGACGAAAATGACCTAAATGTTAATCCAATGACGCAAATGAGCTTTTTGGATGCACAAGATTGGTTAAAAACTCTAATTGCACATAAATAAGCATAGGGAAGACGAAAATGACCTAAATGTTAATCCAATGACACAAATGAACTTTTGGGATGCACAAGATTGGTTAAAAACCCTAATTGCACAAGAATAAGCCTAGGGAGGACGAAAATGACACAAATGTTAATCCAATGACACAAATGAACTTATTGGATGCACAAGATTTGTTAAAAACCCTAATTGCACATAAATAACCCTATAGATGACGAAAATGACCTAAATGTTAATCCAAAGACACAAATGAACTTTTTGGATGCACAATATTGGTTAAAAACCCTAATTGGACAAGAATAAGCCTAAGGAGGACATAAATGACCTAAATGTTAATTCAATGACACAAATGAACTTATTGGATGCACAAGATTGGTTGAAAACCCTAATTGCACAAGAATATGTCTAGGGAAGACGAAAATGACCTAAATGTTAATCCAACGACACAAATGAACTTATTGGAAGCACAAGATTGGTGAAAAACCCTAATTGCACATAACTAAGGCTAGGGAGGACGAAAATGACCTAAATGTTAATCCAATGACATAAATGAACTTTTTGGATGCACAAGATTGGTTAAAAACCCTAATTGCACAAGAATAAGCCTAGGGAGGACGAAAATGACCTAAATGTTAATCCAATGACACAAATGAACTTATTGGATGCACAAGATTGGTTAAAAACCCTAATTGCACAAGAATAAGCCTAGGGAGGACGAAAATGACCTAAATGTTCATCCAATGACACAAATGAACTTATTGGATGCACAAGATTGTTTAAAACCCTAATTGGACAAGAATAAGACTAGGGAGGACGAAAATGACCTAAATGTTCATCCAATGACACAAACACACCTATTGGATGCACAAGATTGGTTAAAAACCCTAATTGGACAAGAATAATCCTAGGGTGGACGAAAATGACCTAAATGTTCATCCAATGACACAAATGAACTTATTGGATGCACAAGATTGGTTAAAAACCCTAATTGGACAAGAATAAGCCTTGGGAGGACGAAAATGACCTAAATGTTCATCCAATGACACAAATGAACTTATTGGATGCACAAGATTGGTTAAAAACCCTAATTGGACAAGAATAAGCCTTGGGAGGACGAAAATGACCTAAATGTTCATCCAATGACACAAATGAACTTATTGGATGCACAAGATTGGTTAAAAACCCTAATTAGACAAGAATAAGCCTAGGGAGGACGAAAATGACCTAAAAGTTTATCCAATGACACAAATGAACTTATTGGATGCACAAGATTGGTTAAAAACCCTAATTGGACAAGAATAAGCCTAGGGAGGACGAAAATGATCTAAATGTTCATCCAATGACACAAACACACCTATTGGATGCACAAGATTGGTTAAAAACCCTAATTGGACAAGAATAAGCCTAGGGAGGACGAAAATGACCTAATTGATCATCCAATGACACAAACACACCTATTGGATGCACAAGATTGGTTAAAAACCCTAATTGGACAAGAATAAGCAAGGGTGGACGAAAATGACCTAAATGTTAATCCAATAACACAAATGAACTTATTGGATGCACAAGATTGGTTAAAAACCCTAATTGGACAAGAATAAGCCTAGGGAGGACGAAAATGACCTAAATGTTAATCCAATGACACAAATGAACTTATTGGATGCACAAGATTTGTTAAAAACCCTAATTGCACATAAATAACCCTATAGATGACGAAAATGACCTAAATGTTAATCCAAAGACACAAATGAACTTATTGGATGCACAATATTGGTTAAAAACCCTAATTGGACAAGAATAAGCCTAAGGAGGACATAAATGACCTAAATGTTAATTCAATGACACAAATGAACTTATTGGATGCACAAGATTGGTTGAAAACCCTAATTGCACAAGAATATGTCTAGGGAAGACGAAAATGACCTAAATGTTAATCCAACGACACAAATGAACTTATTGGAAGCACAAGATTGGTGAAAAACCCTAATTGCACATAACTAAGCCTAGGGAGGACGAAAATGACCTAAATGTTAATCCAATGACATAAATGAACTTTTTGGATGCACAAGATTGGTTAAAAACCCTAATTGCACAAGAATAAGCATAGGGAGGACGAAAATGACCTAAATGTTAATCCAATGACACAAATGATCTTATTGGATGCACAAGATTGGTTAAAAACCCTAATTGCACATAAATATACGCCAAGGGAGGACGAAAATGACCTAAATGTTAATCCAAAGACGCAAATGAACTTTTTGGATGCACAAGATTGGTTAAAAACCCTAATTGCACATAAATAAGCCTAGGGAAGACGAAAATGACCTAAATGTTAATCCAATGACACAAATGAACTTTTTGGATGCACAAGATTGGTTAAAAACCCTAATTGCACAAGAATAAACCTAGGGTGGACGAAAATGACCTAAATGTTAATCCAATGACACAAATGAACTTTTTGGATGCACAAGATTGGTTAAAAACCCAAATTGCACAAGAATAAGCCTAGGGAGGACGAAAATGACCTAAATGTTAATCCAATGACACAAATGAACTTATTGGATGCACAAGATTGGTTAAAAACCCTAATTGCACATAAATACGCCAAGGGAGGACGAAAATGACCTAAATGTTAATCCAAAGACGCAAATGAACTTTTTGGATGCACAAGATTGGTTAAAAACCCTAATTGCACATAAATAAGCCTAGGGAAGACGAAAATGACCTAAATGTTAATCCAATGACACAAATGAACTTTTTGGATGCACAAGATTTGTTAAAAACCCTAATTGCACAAGAATAAACCTAGGGTGGACGAAAATGACCTAAATGTTAATCCAATGACACAAATGAACTTTTTGGATGCACAAGATTGGTTAAAAACCCAAATTGCACAAGAATAAGCCTAGGGAGGACGAAAATGACCTAAATGTTAATCCAATGACACAAATGATCTTATTGGATGCACAAGATTGGTTAAAAACCCTAATTGCACATAAATACGCCAAGGGAGGACAAAAATGACCTAAATGTTAATCCAAAGACGCAAATGAACTTTTTGGACGCACAAGATTGGTTAAAAACCCTAATTGCACATAAATAAGCCTAGGGAAGACGAAAATGACCTAAATGTTAATCCAATGACACAAATGAACTTTTTGGATGCACAAGATTGGTTAAAAACCCTAATTGCACAAGAATAAACCTAGGGTGGACGAAAATGACCTAAATGTTAATCCAATGACACATATGAACTTTTTGGATGCACAAGATTGGTTAAAAACCCAAATTGCACAAGAATAAGCCTAGGGAGGACGAAAATGACCTAAATGTTAATCCAATGACACAAATGATCTTATTGGATGCACAAGATTGGTTAAAAACCCTAATTGCACATAAATACGGCAAGGGAGGACGAAAATGACCTAAATGTTAATCCAAAGACGCAAATGAACTTTTTGGATGCACAAGATTGGTTAAAAACCCTAATTGCACATAAATAAGCCTAGGGAAGACGAAAATGACCTATATGTTAATCCAATGACACAAATGATCTTTTTGGATGCACAAGATTGGTTAAAAACCCTAATTGCACAAGAATAAACCCAGGGAGGACGAAAATGACCTAAATGTTAATCCAATGACACAAATGAACTTATTGGATGCACAAGATTGGTTAAAAACCCTAATTGGACAAGAATAAGCCTAGGGAGGACGAAAATGACCTAAATGTTAATCCAATGACACAAATGAACTTATTGGATGCACAAGATTTGTTAAAAACCCTAATTGCACATAAATAACCCTATAGATGACGAAAATGACCTAAATGTTAATCCAAAGACACAAATGAACTTTTTGGATGCACAATATTGGTTAAAAACCCAAATTGGACAAGAATAAGCCTAAGGAGGACATAAATGACCTAAATGTTAATTCAATGACACAAATGAACTTATTGGATGCACAAGATTGGTTGAAAACCCTAATTGCACAAGAATATGTCTAGGGAAGACGAAAATGACCTAAATGTTAATCCAACGACACAAATGAACTTATTGGAAGCACAAGATTGGTGAAAAACCCTAATTGCACATAACTAAGCCTAGGGAGGACGAAAATGACCTAAATGTTAATCCAATGACATAAATGAACTTTTTGGATGCACAAGATTGGTTAAAAACCCTAATTGCACAAGAATAAGCATAGGGAGGACGAAAATGACCTAAATGTTAATCCAATGACACAAATGATCTTATTGGATGCACAAGATTGGTTAAAAACCCTAATTGCACATAAATACGCCAAGGGAGGACGAAAATGACCTAAATGTTAATCCAAAGACACAAATGAACTTTTTGGATGCACAATATTGGTTAAAAACCCTAATTGGACAAGAATAAGCCTAAGGAGGACAGAAATGACTTAAATGTTAATCCAATGACACAAATGAACTTATTGGATGCACAAGATTGGTGCAAAACCCTAATTGCACAATAATATGTTTAGGGAAGACAAAAATGACCTAAATGTTTATCCAAAGACACAAATGAACTTATTGGAAGCACAAGATTGGTGAAAAACCCTAATTGCACATAACAAAGCCTAGGGAGGACGAAAATGATCTAAATGTTAATCCAATGACTTAAATGAACTTTTTGGATGCACAAGATTGGTTAAAAACCCAAATTGCACAAGAATAAGCCTAGGGAGGACGAAAATGACCTAAATGTTAATCCAATGACACAAATGATCTTATTGGATGCACAAGATTGGTTAAAAACCCTAATTGCACATAAATACGCCAAGGGAGGACAAAAATGACCTAAATGTTAATCCAAAGACGCAAATGAACTTTTTGGACGCACAAGATTGGTTAAAAACCCTAATTGCACATAAATAAGCCTAGGGAAGACGAAAATGACCTAAATGTTAATCCAATGACACAAATGAACTTTTTGGATGCACAAGATTGGTTAAAAACCCTAATTGCACAAGAATAAACCTAGGGTGGACGAAAATGACCTAAATGTTAATCCAATGACACATATGAACTTTTTGGATGCACAAGATTGGTTAAAAACCCAAATTGCACAAGAATAAGCCTAGGGAGGACGAAAATGACCTAAATGTTAATCCAATGACACAAATGATCTTATTGGATGCACAAGATTGGTTAAAAACCCTAATTGCACATAAATACGCCAAGGGAGGACGAAAATGACCTAAATGTTAATCCAAAGACGCAAATGAACTTTTTGGATGCAAAAGATTGGTTAAAAACCCTAATTGCACATAAATAAGCCTAGGGAAGACGAAAATGACCTAAATGTTAATCCAATGACACAAATGAACTTTTTGGATGCACAAGATTGGTTAAAAACCCTAATTGCACAAGAATAAACCTAGGGAGGACGAAAATGACCTAAATGTTAATCCAATGACACAAATGAACTTTTTGGATGCACAAGATTGGTTAAAAACCCAAATTGCACAAGAATAAGCCTAGGGAGGACGAAAATGACCTAAATGTTAATCCAATGACACAAATGATCGTATTGGATGCACAAGATTGGTTAAAAACCCTAGTTGCACATAAATACGCCAAGGGAGGACGAAAATGACCTAAATAATAATCCAATGACGCAAATGAGCTTTTTGGATGCACAAGATTGGTTAAAAACCCTAATTGCACATAAATAAGCATAGGGAAGACGAAAATGACCTAAATGTTAATCCAATGACACAAATGAACTTATTGGATGCACAAGATTGGTTAAAAACCCTAATTGCACAAGAATAAGCCTAGGGAGGACGAAAATGACCTAAATGTTAATCCAATGACACAAATGAACTTATTGGATGCACAAGATTGGTTAAAAACCCTAATTGGACAAGAATAAGCCTACGGAGGACGAAAATGACCTAAATGTTAATCCAACGACACAACTCAACTTATTGGATGCAAAGATTGGTTAAAAACCCTAATTGGACAAGAATAAGCCTATGGAGGACGAAAATGACCTAATTGATCATCCAATGACACAAACACACCTATTGGATGCACAAGATTGGTTAAAAACCCTAATTGGACAAGAATAAGCCTAGGGAGGACAAAATGACCTAAATGTTAATCCAATGACACAACTCAACTTATTGGATGCACAAGATTGGTTAAAAACCCTAATTGGACAAGAATAAGCCTAGGGAGGACGAAAATGACCTAATTGATCATCCAATGACACAAACACACCTATTGGATGCACAAGATTGGTTAAAAACCCTAATTGGACAAGAATATGCTTAGGGAGGACGAAAATGACCTAAATGTTAATCCAATGACACAAACACACCTATTGGATGCACAAGATCGGTTAAAAACCCTAATTGGACAAGAATAAGCCTAGGGAGGACGAAAATGACCTAATTGATCATCCAATGACACAAACACACCTATTGGATGCACAAGATTGGTTAAAAACCCTAATTGGACAAGAATAAGCCTAGGTAGGACGGAAATGACCTAAATGTTAATCCAATGACATATCCCAACTTATTGGATGCACAAGATTGGTTAAAAACCCTAATTGGACAAGAATAAGCCTAGGGAGGACGAAAATGACCTAATTGATCATCCAATGACACAAACACACCTATTGGATGCACAAGATTGGTTAAAAACCCTAATTGGACAAGAATAAGCCTAGGGAGGACAACAATGACCTAATTGATCATCCAATGACACAAACACACCTATTGGATGCACAAGAATGGTTAAAAACCCTAATTGGACAAGAATAAGCCTAGGGAGGACGAAAATGACCTAATTGATCATCCAATGACACAAACACACCTATTGGATGCACAAGATTGGTTAAAAACCCTAATTGGACAAGAATAAGCCTAGGGAGGACGAAAATGACCTAATTGATCATCCAATGACACAAACACACCTATTGGATGCACAAGATTGGTTAAAAACCCTAATTGGACAAGAATATGCCTAGGGAGGACGAAAATGACCTAAATGTTAATCCAATGACACAACTCAACCTATTGGATGCACAAGATTGGTTAAAAACCCTAATTGGACAAGAATAAGCCTAGGGAGGACGATAAATGACCTAATTGATCATCCAATGACACAAACACACCTATTGGATGCACAAGATTGGTTAAAAACCCTAATTGGACAAGAATAAGCCTAGGGAGGACGAAAATGACCTAATTGATCATCCAATGACACAAACACACCTATTGGATGCACAAGATTGGTTAAAAACCCTAATTGGACAAGAATAAGCCTAGGGAGGACGAAAATGACCTAATTGATCATCCAATGACACAAACACACCTATTGGATGCACAAGATTGGTTAAAAACCCTAATTGGACAAGAATAAGCCTAGGGAGGACGAAAATGACCTAATTGATCATCCAATGACACAAACACACCTATTGGATGCACAAGATTGGTTTAAAACCCTAGTTGATCAAGAATATGCCTAGGAAGGACGAAAATGACCTAATTGATCATCCAATGACACAAATGAACTTATTGGATGCACAAGATTGGTTAAAAACCCTAATTGGACAAGAATAAGCCTAGGGAGGACGAAAATGACCTAATTGATCATCCAATGACACAAACACACCTATTGGATGCACAAGATTGGTTAAAAACCCTAATTGGACAAGAATAAGCCTAGGGAGGACGAAAATGACCTAATTGATCATCCAATGACACAAACACACCTATTGGATGCGCATGATTGGTTCAAAACCCTAATTGGACAAGAATATGCCTAGGGAGGACGAAAATGACCTAAATGTTAATCCAATGACACAAATGAACTTATTGGATGCACAAGATTGGTTAAAAACCCTAATTGGACAAGAATAAGCCTAGGGAGGACGAAAATGACCTAAATGTTAATCCAATGACACAAATGAACTTATTGGATGCACAAGATGGGTTAAAACCCTAATTGCACATAAATAAGCCTAGAGAGGACGAAAATGACCTAAATGTTAATCCAATGACATAAATGAAATTTTTGGATGCACAAGATTGGTTAAAATCCATAATTGCACAAGAATAAGCCTAGGGAGGACGAAAATGACCTAAATGTTCATCCAATAACATAAACACACCTATTGGATGCACAAGATTGGTTAAAAACCCAAATTGGACTAGATTAAGCCTATGGAGGACGAAAATGACCTAAATGTTAATCCAATGACACAAATTAACTTATTGGATGCACAAGATTGGTTAAAAACCCAAATTGGACAAGAATAAGCCTAGGGAGGAAGAAGATGACCTAAATGTTCATCCAGACACAAACACACCTACTGGATGCACTGGATTGATAAAAAAACCCTAATCGCATAAGAATAAGTCTAGGGAGGACGAAAATGACCTAATTGTTCATCCAATGACACAAACACACCTACTGGATGCACAAGACTGGTTAAAAACCCTAATTGTACAAGAATATGCCTAGGGAGGACGAAAATTACCTAAATGTTAATCCAATGACACAAATGAACTAATTGGAGCTCAAGATTGGTTAAAAACCCTAATTGGACAAGAATAAGCCTAGGGAGGACGAAAATGACCTAAATGTTAATCTAATGACACAAATGAACTTATTGGATGCACAAGATTGGTTAAAAACCCTAATTGGACAAGAATAAGCCTAGGGAGGACGAAAATGACCTAAATGTTAATCCAATGACACAAATGAACTTATTGGATGCACAAGATTGGTTAAAAACCCTAATTGGACTAGAATAAGCCTAGGGAGGACGAAAATGACCTAAATGTTCACCCAATGACACAAACACACCTATTGGATGCACAAGATTGGTTAGAAACCCTAATTGGACAAGAATAAGCCTAGGGAGGACGAAAATGATCTAAATGTTCATCCAATGACACAAATGAACTTATTGGATGCACAAGATTTGTTAAAAACCCTAATTGGACAAGAATAAGCCTAGGGAGGACGAAAATGACCTAAATGTTCATCCAATGACACAAATGAACTTATTGGATGCACAAGA
The DNA here is from genome assembly GCA_037974775.1 of Cicer pinnatifidum. Classification (NCBI taxonomy): domain Eukaryota; kingdom Viridiplantae; phylum Streptophyta; class Magnoliopsida; order Fabales; family Fabaceae; genus Cicer; species Cicer pinnatifidum. The sequence goes on along the minus strand of JBBPBR010000008.1, from coordinate 27,672,360 downwards.
TTGGTTAAAAACCCTAATTGGACAAGAATAAGCCTAGGGAGGACGAAAATGACCTAAATGTTAATCCAATGACACAAATGAACTTATTGGATGCACAAGATTTGTTAAAAACCCTAATTGCACATAAATAACCCTATAGATGACGAAAATGACCTAAATGTTAATCCAAAGACACAAATGAACTTATTGGATGCACAATATTGGTTAAAAACCCTAATTGGACAAGAATAAGCCTAAGGAGGACATAAATGACCTAAATGTTAATTCAATGACACAAATGAACTTATTGGATGCACAAGATTGGTTGAAAACCCTAATTGCACAAGAATATGTCTAGGGAAGACGAAAATGACCTAAATGTTAATCCAACGACACAAATGAACTTATTGGAAGCACAAGATTGGTGAAAAACCCTAATTGCACATAACTAAGCCTAGGGAGGACGAAAATGACCTAAATGTTAATCCAATGACATAAATGAACTTTTTGGATGCACAAGATTGGTTAAAAACCCTAATTGCACAAGAATAAGCATAGGGAGGACGAAAATGACCTAAATGTTAATCCAATGACACAAATGATCTTATTGGATGCACAAGATTGGTTAAAAACCCTAATTGCACATAAATATACGCCAAGGGAGGACGAAAATGACCTAAATGTTAATCCAAAGACGCAAATGAACTTTTTGGATGCACAAGATTGGTTAAAAACCCTAATTGCACATAAATAAGCCTAGGGAAGACGAAAATGACCTAAATGTTAATCCAATGACACAAATGAACTTTTTGGATGCACAAGATTGGTTAAAAACCCTAATTGCACAAGAATAAACCTAGGGTGGACGAAAATGACCTAAATGTTAATCCAATGACACAAATGAACTTTTTGGATGCACAAGATTGGTTAAAAACCCAAATTGCACAAGAATAAGCCTAGGGAGGACGAAAATGACCTAATTGTTAATCCAATGACACAAATGATCGTATTGGATGCACAAGATTGGTTAAAAACCCTAGTTGCACATAAATACGCCAAGGGATGACGAAAATGACCTAAATGTTAATCCAATGACGCAAATGAGCTTTTTGGATGCACAAGATTGGTTAAAAACCCTAACTGCACATAAATAAGCATAGGGAAGACGAAAATGACCTAAATGTTAATCCAATGACACAAATGAACTTTTGGGATGCACAAGATTGGTTAAAAACCCTAATTGCACAAGAATAAGCCTAGGGAGGACGAAAATGACACAAATGTTAATCCAATGACACAAATGAACTTATTGGATGCACAAGATTTGTTAAAAACCCTAATTGCACATAAATAACCCTATAGATGACGAAAATGACCTAAATGTTAATCCAAAGACACAAATGAACTTTTTGGATGCACAATATTGGTTAAAAACCCTAATTGGACAAGAATAAGCCTAAGGAGGACATAAATGACCTAAATGTTAATTCAATGACACAAATGAACTTATTGGATGCACAAGATTGGTTGAAAACCCTAATTGCACAAGAATATGTCTAGGGAAGACGAAAATGACCTAAATGTTAATCCAACGACACAAATGAACTTATTGGAAGCACAAGATTGGTGAAAAACCCTAATTGCACATAACTAAGCCTAGGGAGGACGAAAATGACCTAAATGTTAATCCAACGACATAAATGAACTTTTTGGATGCACAAGATTGGTTAAAAACCCTAATTGCACAAGAATAAGCCTAGGGAGGACGAAAATGACCTAAATGTTAATCCAATGACACAAATGATCTTATTGGATGCACAAGATTGGTTAAAAACCCTAATTGCACATAAATACGCCAAGGGAGGACGAAAATGACCTAAATGTTAATCCAAAGACGCAAATGAACTTTTTGGATGCACAAGATTGGTTAAAAACCCTAATTGCACATAAATAAGCCTAGGGAAGACGAAAATGACCTAAATGTTAATCCAATGACACAAATGAACTTTTTGGATGCTCAAGGTTGGTTAAAAACCCTAATTGCACAAGAATAAACCTAGGGTGGACGAAAATGACCTAAATGTTAATCCAATGACACAAATGAACTTTTTGGATGCACAAGATTGGTTAAAAACCCAAATTGCACAAGAATAAGCCTAGGGAGGACGAAAATGACCTAAATGTTAATCCAATGACACAAATGATCGTATTGGATGCACAAGATTGGTTAAAAACCCTAGTTGCACATAAATACGCCAAGGGAGGACGAAAATGACCTAAATGTTAATCCAAAGACGCAAATGAACTTTTTGGATGCACAAGATTGGTTAAAAACCCTAATTGCACATAAATAAGCCTAGGGAAGACGAAAATGACCTAAATGTTAATCCAATGACACAAATGAACTTTTTGGATGCACAAGATTGGTTAAAAACCCTAATTGCACAAGAATAAACCTAGGGTGGACGAAAATGACCTAAATGTTAATCCAATGACACAAATGAACTTTTTGGATGCACAAGATTGGTTAAAAACCCAAATTGCACAAGAATAAGCCTAGGGAGGACGAAAATGACCTAATTGTTAATCCAATGACACAAATGATCGTATTGGATGCACAAGATTGGTTAAAAACCCTAGTTGCACATAAATACGCCAAGGGATGACGAAAATGACCTAAATGTTAATCCAATGACGCAAATGAGCTTTTTGGATGCACAAGATTGGTTAAAAACCCTAACTGCACATAAATAAGCATAGGGAAGACGAAAATGACCTAAATGTTAATCCAATGACACAAATGAACTTTTGGGATGCACAAGATTGGTTAAAAACCCTAATTGCACAAGAATAAGCCTAGGGAGGACGAAAATGACACAAATGTTAATCCAATGACACAAATGAACTTATTGGATGCACAAGATTTGTTAAAAACCCTAATTGCACATAAATAACCCTATAGATGACGAAAATGACCTAAATGTTAATCCAAAGACACAAATGAACTTTTTGGATGCACAATATTGGTTAAAAACCCTAATTGGACAAGAATAAGCCTAAGGAGGACATAAATGACCTAAATGTTAATTCAATGACACAAATGAACTTATTGGATGCACAAGATTGGTTGAAAACCCTAATTGCACAAGAATATGTCTAGGGAAGACGAAAATGACCTAAATGTTAATCCAACGACACAAATGAACTTATTGGAAGCACAAGATTGGTGAAAAACCCTAATTGCACATAACTAAGCCTAGGGAGGACGAAAATGACCTAAATGTTAATCCAACGACATAAATGAACTTTTTGGATGCACAAGATTGGTTAAAAACCCTAATTGCACAAGAATAAGCCTAGGGAGGACGAAAATGACCTAAATGTTAATCCAATGACACAAATGATCTTATTGGATGCACAAGATTGGTTAAAAACCCTAATTGCACATAAATACGCCAAGGGAGGACGAAAATGACCTAAATGTTAATCCAAAGACGCAAATGAACTTTTTGGATGCAAAAGATTGGTTAAAAACCCTAATTGCACATAAATAAGCCTAGGGAAGACGAAAATGACCTAAATGTTAATCCAATGACACAAATGAACTTTTTGGATGCACAAGATTGGTTAAAAACCCTAATTGCACAAGAATAAACCTAGGGAGGACGAAAATGACCTAAATGTTAATCCAATGACACAAATGAACTTTTTGGATGCACAAGATTGGTTAAAAACCCAAATTGCACAAGAATAAGCCTAGGGAGGACGAAAATGACCTAAATGTTAATCCAATGACACAAATGATCGTATTGGATGCACAAGATTGGTTAAAAACCCTAGTTGCACATAAATACGCCAAGGGAGGACGAAAATGACCTAAATGTTAATCCAATGACGCAAATGAGCTTTTTGGATGCACAAGATTGGTTAAAAACCCTAATTGCACATAAATAAGCCTAGGGAAGACGAAAATGACCTAAATGTTAATCCAATGACACAAATGAACTTTTTGGATGCACAAGATTGGTTAAAAACCCTAATTGCACAAGAATAAACCTAGGGTGGACGAAAATGACCTAAATGTTAATCCAATGACACAAATGAACTTTTTGGATGCACAAGATTGGTTAAAAACCCAAATTGCACAAGAATAAGCCTAGGGAGGACGAAAATGACCTAAATGTTAATCCAATGACACAAATGATCGTATTGGATGCACAAGATTGGTTAAAAACCCTAGTTGCACATAAATACGCCAAGGGAGGACGAAAATGACCTAAATGTTAATCCAATGACGCAAATGAGCTTTTTGGATGCACAAGATTGTTTAAAAACCCTAATTGCACATAAATAAGCATAGGGAAGACGAAAATGACCAAAATGTTAATCAAATGACACAAATGAACTTTTGGGATGCACAAGATTGGTTAAAAACCCTAATTGCACAAGAATAAGCCTAGGGAGGACGAAAATGACACAAATGTTAATCCAATGACACAAATGAACTTATTGGATGCACAAGACTTGTTAAAAACCCTAATTGCACATAAATAACCCTAGAGAGGACGAAAATGACCTAAATGTTAATCCAAAGACGCAAATGAACTTTTTGGATGCACAAGATTGGTTAAAAACCCTAATTGCACATAAATAAGCCTAGGGAAGACGAAAATGACCTAAATGTTAATCCAATGACGCAAATGAGCTTTTTGGATGCACAAGATTGGTTAAAAACCCTAATTGCACATAAATAAGCATAGGGAAGACGAAAATGACCTAAATGTTAATCCAATGACACAAATGAACTTATTGGATGCACAAGATTGGTTAAAAACCCTAATTGGACAAGAATAAGCCTAGGGAGGACGAAAATGACCTAAATGTTAATCCAATGACACAAATGAACTTATTGGATGCACAAGATTTGTTAAAAACCCTAATTGCACATAAATAACCCTATAGATGACGAAAATGACCTAAATGTTAATCCAAAGACACAAATGAACTTTTTGGATGCACAATATTGGTTAAAAACCCTAATTGGACAAGAATAAGCCTAAGGAGGACATAAATGACCTAAATGTTAATTCAATGACACAAATGAGCTTATTGGATGCACAAGATTGGTTGAAAACCCTAATTGCACAAGAATATGTCTAGGGAAGACGAAAATGACCTAAATGTTAATCCAACGACACAAATGAACTTATTGGAAGCACAAGATTGGTGAAAAACCCTAATTGCACATAACTAAGGCTAGGGAGGACAAAAATGACCTAAATGTTAATCCAATGACATAAATGAACTTTTTGGATGCACAAGATTGGTTAAAAACCCTAATTGCACAAGAATAAGCCTAGGGAGGACGAAAATGACCTAAATGTTAATCCAATGACACAAATGATCTTATTGGATGCACAAGATTGGTTAAAAACCCTAATTGGACATAAATACGCCAAGGGAGGACGAAAATGACCTAAATGTTAATCCAAAGACGCAAATGAACTTTTTGGATGCACAAGATTGGTTAAAAACCCTAATTGCACATAAATAAGCCTAGGGAAGACGAAAATGACCTAAATGTTAATCCAATGACACAAATGAACTTTTTGGATGCACAAGATTGGTTAAAAACCCTAATTGCACAAGAATAAACCTAGGGTGGACGAAAATGACCTAAATGTTAATCCAATGACACAAATGAACTTTTTGGATGCACAAGATTGGTTAAAAACCCTAATTGCACAAGAATAAGCCTAGGGAGGACGAAAATGACCTAAATGTTAATCCAATGACACAAATGATCGTATTGGATGCACAAGATTGGTTAAAAACCCTAGTTGCACATAAATACGCCAAGGGAGGACGAAAATGACCTAAATGTTAATCCAATGACGCAAATGAGCTTTTTGGATGCACAAGATTGGTTAAAAACCCTAATTGCACATAAATAAGCATAGGGAAGACGAAAATGACCTAAATGTTAATCCAATGACACAAATGAACTTATTGGATGCACAAGATTGGTTAAAAACCCTAATTGCACAAGAATAAGCCTAGGGAGGACGAAAATGACCTAAATGTTAATCCAATGACACAAATGAACTTATTGGATGCACAAGATTTGTTAAAAACCCTAATTGCACATAAATAACCCTATAGATGACGAAAATGACCTAAATGTTAATCCAAAGACACAAATGAACTTTTTGGATGCACAATATTGGTTAAAAACCCTAATTGGACAAGAATAAGCCTAAGGAGGACATAAATGACCTAAATGTTAATTCAATGACACAAATGAACTTATTGGATGCACAAGATTGGTTGAAAACCCTAATTGCACAAGAATATGTCTAGGGAAGACGAAAATGACCTAAATGTTAATCCAACGACACAAATGAACTTATTGGAAGCACAAGATTGGTGAAAAACCCTAATTGCACATAACTAAGGCTAGGGAGGACGAAAATGACCTAAATGTTAATCCAATGACATAAATGAACTTTTTGGATGCACAAGATTGGTTAAAAACCCTAATTGCACAAGAATAAGCCTAGGGAGGACGAAAATGACCTAAATGTTAATCCAATGACACAAATGATCTTATTGGATGCACAAGATTGGTTAAAAACCCTAATTGCACATATATACGCCAAGGGAGGACGAAAATGACCTAAATGTTAATCCAAAGACGCAAATGAACTTTTTGGATGCACAAGATTGGTTAAAAACCCTAATTGCACATAAATAAGCCTAGGGAAGACGAAAATGACCTAAATGTTAATCCAATGACACAAATGAACTTTTTGGATGCACAAGATTGGTTAAAAACCCTAATTGCACAAGAATAAACCTAGGGTGGACGAAAATGACCTAAATGTTAATCCAATGACACAAATGAACTTTTTGGATGCACAAGATTGGTTAAAAACCCAAATTGCACAAGAATAAGCCTAGGGAGGACGAAAATGACCTAATTGTTAATCCAATGACACAAATGATCGTATTGGATGCACAAGATTGGTTAAAAACCCTAGTTGCACATAAATACGCCAAGGGATGACGAAAATGACCTAAATGTTAATCCAATGACGCAAATGAGCTTTTTGGATGCACAAGATTGGTTAAAAACCCTAACTGCACATAAATAAGCATAGGGAAGACGAAAATGACCTAAATGTTAATCCAATGACACAAATGAACTTTTGGGATGCACAAGATTGGTTAAAAACCCTAATTGCACAAGAATAAGCCTAGGGAGGACGAAAATGACACAAATGTTAATCCAATGACACAAATGAACTTATTGGATGCACAAGATTTGTTAAAAACCCTAATTGCACATAAATAACCCTATAGATGACGAAAATGACCTAAATGTTAATCCAAAGACACAAATGAACTTTTTGGATGCACAATATTGGTTAAAAACCCTAATTGGACAAGAATAAGCCTAAGGAGGACATAAATGACCTAAATGTTAATTCAATGACACAAATGAACTTATTGGATGCACAAGATTGGTTGAAAACCCTAATTGCACAAGAATATGTCTAGGGAAGACGAAAATGACCTAAATGTTAATCCAACGACACAAATGAACTTATTGGAAGCACAAGATTGGTGAAAAACCCTAATTGCACATAACTAAGCCTAGGGAGGACGAAAATGACCTAAATGTTAATCCAACGACATAAATGAACTTTTTGGATGCACAAGATTGGTTAAAAACCCTAATTGCACAAGAATAAGCCTAGGGAGGACGAAAATGACCTAAATGTTAATCCAATGACACAAATGATCTTATTGGATGCACAAGATTGGTTAAAAACCCTAATTGCACATAAATACGCCAAGGGAGGACGAAAATGACCTAAATGTTAATCCAAAGACGCAAATGAACTTTTTGGATGCACAAGATTGGTTAAAAACCCTAATTGCACATAAATAAGCCTAGGGAAGACGAAAATGACCTAAATGTTAATCCAATGACACAAATGAACTTTTTGGATGCACAAGATTTGTTAAAAACCCTAATTGCACAAGAATAAACCTAGGGTGGACGAAAATGACCTAAATGTTAATCCAATGACACAAATGAACTTTTTGGATGCACAAGATTGGTTAAAAACCCAAATTGCACAAGAATAAGCCTAGGGAGGACGAAAATGACCTAAATGTTAATCCAATGACACAAATGATCGTATTGGATGCACAAGATTGGTTAAAAACCCTAGTTGCACATAAATACGCCAAGGGAGGACGAAAATGACCTAAATGTTAATCCAATGACGCAAATGAGCTTTTTGGATGCACAAGATTGGTTAAAAACTCTAATTGCACATAAATAAGCATAGGGAAGACGAAAATGACCTAAATGTTAATCCAATGACACAAATGAACTTTTGGGATGCACAAGATTGGTTAAAAACCTTAATTGCACAAGAATAAGCCTAGGGAGGACGAAAATGACACAAATGTTAATCCAATGACACAAATGAACTTATTGGATGCACAAGATTTGTTAAAAACCCTAATTGCACATAAATAACCCTATAGATGACGAAAATGACCTAAATGTTAATCCAAAGACACAAATGAACTTTTTGGATGCACAATATTGGTTAAAAACCCAAATTGCACAAGAATAAGCCTAGGGAGGACGAAAATGACCTAAATGTTAATCCAATGACACAAATGATCGTATTGGATGCACAAGATTGGTTAAAAACCCTAGTTGCACATAAATACGCCAAGGGAGGACGAAAATGACCTAAATGTTAATCCAATGACGCAAATGAGCTTTTTGGATGCACAAGATTGGTTAAAAACCCTAATTGCACATAAATAAGCATAGGGAAGACGAAAATGACCTAAATGTTAATCCAATGACACAAATGAACTTATTGGATGCACAAGATTGGTTAAAAACCCTAATTGGACAAGAATAAGCTTAGGGAGGACGAAAATGACCTAAATGTTAATCCAATGACACAAATGAACTTATTGGATGCACAAGATTTGTTAAAAACCCTAATTGCACATAAATAACCCTATAGATGACGAAAATGACCTAAATGTTAATCCAAAGACACAAATGAACTTTTTGGATGCACAATATTGGTTAAAAACCCTAATTGGACAAGAATAAGCCTAAGGAGGACATAAATGACCTAAATGTTAATTCAATGACACAAATGAACTTATTGGATGCACAAGATTGGTTGAAAACCCTAATTGCACAAGAATATGTCTAGGGAAGACGAAAATGACCTAAATGTTAATCCAACGACACAAATGAACTTATTGGAAGCACAAGATTGGTGAAAAACCCTAATTGCACATAACTAAGGCTAGGGAGGACGAAAATGACCTAAATGTTAATCCAATGACATAAATGAACTTTTTGGATGCACAAGATTGGTTAAAAACCCTAATTGCACAAGAATAAGCCTAGGGAGGACGAAAATGACCTAAATGTTAATCCAATGACACAAATGATCTTATTGGATGCACAAGATTGGTTAAAAACCCTAATTGCACATAAATACGCCAAGGGAGGACGAAAATGACCTAAATGTTAATCCAAAGACGCAAATGAACTTTTTGGATGCAAAAGATTGGTTAAAAACCCTAATTGCACATAAATAAGCCTAGGGAAGACGAAAATGACCTAAATGTTAATCCAATGACACAAATGAACTTTTTGGATGCACAAGATTGGTTAAAAACCCTAATTGCACAAGAATAAGCCTAGGGAGGACGAAAATGACCTAAATGTTAATCCAATGACACAAATGAACTTTTTGGATGCACAAGATTGGTTAAAAACCCTAATTGGACAAGAATAAGCCTAGGGAGGACGAAAATGACCTAATTGATCATCCAATGACACAAACACACCTATTGGATGCACAAGATTGGTTAAAAACCCTAATTGGACAAGAATAAGCCTAGGGAGGACGAAAATGACCTAATTGATCATCCAATGACACAAACACACCTATTGGATGCACAAGATTGGTTAAAAACCCTAATTGGACAAGAATAAGCCTAGGGAGGACGAAAATGACCTAATTGGTCATCCATTGCCACAGACACACCTATTGGATGCACAAGATTGGTTAAAAACCCTAATTGGACAAGAATATGCCTATTGAGGACGAAAATGACTTAATTGGTCATCCAATGACACAAACACACCTATTGGATGCACAAGATTGGTTAAAAACCCTAATTGGACAAGAATATGCCTAGGGAGGATGAAAATAACCTAATTGATCATCCAATGAGACAAACACACCTATTGGATGCACAAGATTGGTTAAAAACCCTAACTGGACAAGAATATGCCTAGGGAGGACGAAAATGACCTAAATGTTAATCCAATGACACAAATGAACTTATTGGATGCACAAGATTGGTTAAAAACCCTAATTGGACAAGAATAAGCCTAGGGAGGACGAAAATGACCTAATTGATCATCCAATGACACAAACACACCTATTGGATGCACAAGATTGGTTAAAAACCCTAACTGGACAAGAATATGCCTAGGGAGGACGAAAATGACCTAAATGTTAATCCAATGACACAAATGAACTTATTGGACGCACAAGATTGGTTAAAAACCCTAATTGGACAAGAATAAGCCTAGGGAGGACGAAAATGACCTAATTGATCATCCAATGACACAAACACACCTATTGGATGCACAAGATTGGTTAAAAACCTTAATTGGACAAGAATAAGCCTAGGGAGGACGAAAATGACCTAATTGATCATTCAATGACACAAATGAACTTATTGGATGCACAAGATTTGTTAAAAACCCTAATTGGACAAGAATAAGCCTAGGGAGGACGAAAATGACCTAATTGATCATCCAATGACACAAACACACCTATTGGATGCACAAGATTGGTTAAAAACCCTAATTTGACTAGAATAAGCCTAGGGTGGACGATAATGACCTAATTGATCATCCAATGCCACAAACACACCTATTGGATGCACAAGATTGGTTAAAAACCCTAATTGGACAAGAATAAGCCTAGGGAGGACGAAAATGACCTAATTGATCATCCAATGACACAAACACACCTATTGGATGCACAAGATTGGTTAAAAACCCTAATTGGACAAGAATAAGCCTAGGGAGGACGAAAATGACCTAATTGATCATCCAATGACACAAACACACCTATTGGATGCACAAGATTGGTTAAAAACCCTAGTTATACAAGAATATGCCTAGGGAGGACGAAAATGACCTAATTGATCATCCAATGACACAAACACACCTATTGGATGCACAAGATTGGTTAAAAAGCCTAATTGGACAAGAATATGCCTAGGGAGGACGAAAATGACCTAAATATTAATTCAATGACACAAACAAACTTATTGGATGCACAAGATTGGTTAAAAACCCTAATTGGACAAGAATAAGCCTAGGGAGGACAAAAATGACCTAATTGATCATCCAATGACACAACCACACCTATTTGATGCACAAGATTGGTTAAAAACCCTAATTGGACAAGAATATGCCTAGGGAGGACGAAAATGACCTAAATGTTAATCCAATGACACAAATGAACTTATTGGATGCACAAGATTGGTTAAAAACCCTAATTGGACAAGAATAAGCCTAGGGAGGACGAAAATGACCTAAATGTTAATCCAATGACACAAATGAACTTATTGGATGCACAAGATTTGTTAAAAACCCTAATTGCACATAAATAACCCTATAGATGACGAAAATGACCTAAATGTTAATCCAAAGACACAAATGAACTTATTGGATGCACAATATTGGTTAAAAACCCTAATTGGACAAGAATAAGCCTAAGGAGGACATAAATGACCTAAATGTTAATTCAATGACACAAATGAACTTATTGGATGCACAAGATTGGTTGAAAACCCTAATTGCACAAGAATATGTCTAGGGAAGACGAAAATGACCTAAATGTTAATCCAACGACACAAATGAACTTATTGGAAGCACAAGATTGGTGAAAAACCCTAATTGCACATAACTAAGCCTAGGGAGGACGAAAATGACCTAAATGTTAATCCAATGACATAAATGAACTTTTTGGATGCACAAGATTGGTTAAAAACCCTAATTGCACAAGAATAAGCATAGGGAGGACGAAAATGACCTAAATGTTAATCCAATGACACAAATGATCTTATTGGATGCACAAGATTGGTTAAAAACCCTAATTGCACATAAATATACGCCAAGGGAGGACGAAAATGACCTAAATGTTAATCCAAAGACGCAAATGAACTTTTTGGATGCACAAGATTGGTTAAAAACCCTAATTGCACATAAATAAGCCTAGGGAAGACGAAAATGACCTAAATGTTAATCCAATGACACAAATGAACTTTTTGGATGCACAAGATTGGTTAAAAACCCTAATTGCACAAGAATAAACCTAGGGTGGACGAAAATGACCTAAATGTTAATCCAATGACACAAATGAACTTTTTGGATGCACAAGATTGGTTAAAAACCCAAATTGCACAAGAATAAGCCTAGGGAGGACGAAAATGACCTAATTGTTAATCCAATGACACAAATGATCGTATTGGATGCACAAGATTGGTTAAAAACCCTAGTTGCACATAAATACGCCAAGGGATGACGAAAATGACCTAAATGTTAATCCAATGACGCAAATGAGCTTTTTGGATGCACAAGATTGGTTAAAAACCCTAACTGCACATAAATAAGCATAGGGAAGACGAAAATGACCTAAATGTTAATCCAATGACACAAATGAACTTTTGGGATGCACAAGATTGGTTAAAAACCCTAATTGCACAAGAATAAGCCTAGGGAGGACGAAAATGACACAAATGTTAATCCAATGACACAAATGAACTTATTGGATGCACAAGATTTGTTAAAAACCCTAATTGCACATAAATAACCCTATAGATGACGAAAATGACCTAAATGTTAATCCAAAGACACAAATGAACTTTTTGGATGCACAATATTGGTTAAAAACCCTAATTGGACAAGAATAAGCCTAAGGAGGACATAAATGACCTAAATGTTAATTCAATGACACAAATGAACTTATTGGATGCACAAGATTGGTTGAAAACCCTAATTGCACAAGAATATGTCTAGGGAAGACGAAAATGACCTAAATGTTAATCCAACGACACAAATGAACTTATTGGAAGCACAAGATTGGTGAAAAACCCTAATTGCACATAACTAAGCCTAGGGAGGACGAAAATGACCTAAATGTTAATCCAACGACATAAATGAACTTTTTGGATGCACAAGATTGGTTAAAAACCCTAATTGCACAAGAATAAGCCTAGGGAGGACGAAAATGACCTAAATGTTAATCCAATGACACAAATGATCTTATTGGATGCACAAGATTGGTTAAAAACCCTAATTGCACATAAATACGCCAAGGGAGGACGAAAATGACCTAAATGTTAATCCAAAGACGCAAATGAACTTTTTGGATGCACAAGATTGGTTAAAAACCCTAATTGCACATAAATAAGCCTAGGGAAGACGAAAATGACCTAAATGTTAATCCAATGACACAAATGAACTTTTTGGATGCACAAGATTTGTTAAAAACCCTAATTGCACAAGAATAAACCTAGGGTGGACGAAAATGACCTAAATGTTAATCCAATGACACAAATGAACTTTTTGGATGCACAAGATTGGTTAAAAACCCAAATTGCACAAGAATAAGCCTAGGGAGGACGAAAATGACCTAAATGTTAATCCAATGACACAAATGATCGTATTGGATGCACAAGATTGGTTAAAAACCCTAATTGCACATAAATACGCCAAGGGAGGACGAAAATGACCTAAATGTTAATCCAAAGACGCAAATGAACTTTTTGGATGCACAAGATTGGTTAAAAACCCTAATTGCACATAAATAAGCCTAGGGAAGACGAAAATGACCTAAATGTTAATCCAATGACACAAATGAACTTTTTGGATGCACAAGATTGGTTAAAAACCCAAATTGCACAAGAATAAGCCTAGGGAGGACGAAAATGACCTAAATGTTAATCCAATGACACAAATGATCGTATTGGATGCACAAGATTGGTTAAAAACCCTAGTTGCACATAAATACGCCAAGGGAGGACGAAAATGACCTAAATGTTAATCCAATGACGCAAATGAGCTTTTTGGATGCACAAGATTGGTTAAAAACCCTAATTGCACATAAATAAGCATAGGGAAGACGAAAATGACCTAAATGTTAATCCAATGACACAAATGAACTTTTGGGATGCACAAGATTGGTTAAAAACCCTAATTGCACAAGAATAAGCCTAGGGAGGACGAAAATGACACAAATGTTAATCCAATGACACAAATGAACTTATTGGATGCACAAGATTTGTTAAAAACCCTAATTGCACATGAATAACCCTATAGATGACGAAAATGACCTAAATGTTAATCCAAAGACACAAATGAACTTTTTGGATGCACAATATTGGTTAAAAACCCTAATTGGACAAGAATAAGCCTAAGGAGGACATAAATGACCTAAATGTTAATTCAATGACACAAATGAACTTATTGGATGCACAAGATTGGTTGAAAACCCTAATTGCACAAGAATATGTCTAAGGAAGACGAAAATGACCTAAATGTTAATCCAACGACACAAATGAACTTATTGGAAGCACAAGATTGGTGAAAAACCCTAATTGCACATAACTAAGCCTAGGGAGGATGAAAATGACCTAAATGTTAATCCAATGACATAAATGAACTTTTTGGATGCACAAGATTGGTTAAAAACCCTAATTGCACAAGAATAAGCCTAGGGAGGACGAAAATGACCTAAATGTTAATCCAATGACACAAATGATCTTATTGGATGCACAAGATTGGTTAAAAACCCTAATTGCACATAAATACGCCAAGGGAGGACGAAAATGACCTAAATGTTAATCCAAAGACGCAAATGAACTTTTTGGATGCACAAGATTGGTTAAAAACCCTAATTGCACATAAATAAGCCTAGGGAAGACGAAAATGACCTAAATGTTAATCCAATGACACAAATGAACTTTTTGGATGCACAAGATTGGTTAAAAACCCTAATTGCACAAGAATAAACCTAGGGTGGACGAAAATGACCTAAATGTTAATCCAATGACATAAATGAACTTTTTGGATGCACAAGATTGGTTAAAAACCCTAATTGCACAAGAATAAGCCTAGGGAGGACGAAAATGACCTAAATGTTAATCCAATGACACAAATGATCTTATTGGATGCACAAGATTGGTTAAAAACCCTAATTGCACATAAATACGCCAAGGGAGGACGAAAATGACCTAAATGTTAATCCAAAGACGCAAATGAACTTTTTGGATGCACAAGATTGGTTAAAAACCCTAATTGCACATAAATAAGCCTAGGGAAGACGAAAATGACCTAAATGTTAATCCAATGACACAAATGAACTTTTTGGATGCACAAGATTTGTTAAAAACCCTAATTGCACAAGAATAAACCTAGGGTGGACGAAAATGACCTAAATGTTAATCCAATGACACAAATGAACTTTTTGGATGCACAAGATTGGTTAAAAACCCAAATTGCACAAGAATAAGCCTAGGGAGGACGAAAATGACCTAAATGTTAATCCAATGACACAAATGATCGTATTGGATGCACAAGATTGGTTAAAAACCCTAGTTGCACATAAATACGCCAAGGGAGGACGAAAATGACCTAAATGTTAATCCAATGACGCAAATGAGCTTTTTGGATGCACAAGATTGTTTAAAAACCCTAATTGCACATAAATAAGCATAGGGAAGACGAAAATGACCTAAATGTTAATCCAATGACACAAATGAACTTTTGGGATGCACAAGATTGGTTAAAAACCCTAATTGCACAAGAATAAGCCTAGGGAGGACGAAAATGACACAAATGTTAATCCAATGACACAAATGAACTTATTGGATGCACAAGACTTGTTAAAAACCCTAATTGCACATAAATAACCCTAGAGAGGACGAAAATGACCTAAATGTTAATCCAAAGACGCAAATGAACTTTTTGGATGCACAAGATTGGTTAAAAACCCTAATTGCACATAAATAAGCCTAGGGAAGACGAAAATGACCTAAATGTTAATCCAATGACACAAATGATCTTTTTGGATGCACAAGATTGGTTAAAAACCCTAATTGCACAAGAATAAACCCAGGGAGGACGAAAATGACCTAAATGTTAATCCAATGACACAAATGAACTTATTGGATGCACAAGATTGGTTAAAAACCCTAATTGGACAAGAATAAGCCTAGGGAGGACGAAAATGACCTAAATGTTAATCCAATGACACAAATGAACTTAATGGATGCACAAGATTTGTTAAAAACCCTAATTGCACATAAATAACCCTATAGATGACGAAAATGACCTAAATGTTAATCCAAAGACACAAATGAACTTTTTGGATGCACAATATTGGTTAAAAACCCTAATTGGACAAGAATAAGCCTAAGGAGGACATAAATGACCTAAATGTTAATTCAATGACACAAATGAACTTATTGGATGCACAAGATTGGTTGAAAACCCTAATTGCAAAAGAATATGTCTAGGGAAGACGAAAATGACCTAAATGTTAATCCAACGACACAAATGAACTTATTGGAAGCACAAGATTGGTGAAAAACCCTAATTGCACATAACTAAGCCTAGGGAGGACGAAAATGACCTAAATGTTAATCCAATGACATAACTGAACTTTTTGGATGCACAAGATTGGTTAAAAACCCTAATTGCACAAGAATAAGCCTAGGGAGGACGAAAATGACCTAAATGTTAATCCAATGACACAAATGATCTTATTGGATGCACAAGATTGGTTAAAAACCCTAATTGCACATAAATACGCCAAGGGAGGACGAAAATGACCTAAATGTTAATCCAAAGACGCAAATGAACTTTTTGGATGCACAAGATTGGTTAAAAACCCTAATTGCACATAAATAAGTCTATGGAAGACGAAAATGACCTAAATGTTAATCCAATGACACAAATGAACTTTTTGGATGCACAAGATTGGTTAAAAACCCTAATTGCACAAGAATAAACCTAGGGTGGACGAAAATGACCTAAATGTTAATCCAATGACACAAATGAACTTTTTGGATGCACAAGATTGGTTAAAAACCCAAATTGCACAAGAATAAGCCTAGGGAGGACGAAAATGACCTAAATGTTAATCAAATGACACAAATGATCGTATTGGATGCACAAGATTGGTTAAAAACCCTAGTTGCACATAAATACGCCAAGGGAGGACGAAAATGACCTAAATGTTAATCCAATGACGCAAATGAGCTTTTTGGATGCACAAGATTGGTTAAAAACCCTAATTGCACATAAATAAGCATAGGGAAGACGAAAATGACCTAAATGTTAATCCAATGACACAAATGAACTTTTGGGATGCACAAGATTGGTTAAAAACCCTAATTGCACAAGAATAAGCCTAGGGAGGACGAAAATGACACAAATGTTAATCCAATGACACAAATGAACTTATTGGATGCACAAGACTTGTTAAAAACCCTAATTGCACATAAATAACCCTAGAGAGGACGAAAATGACCTAAATGTTAATCCAAAGACACAAATGAACTTTTTGGATGCACAATATTGGTTAAAAACCCTAATTGGACAAGAATAAGCCTAAGGAGGACAGACATGACTTAAATGTTAATCCAATGACACAAATGATCTTATTGGATGCACAAGATTGGTTAAAAACCCTAATTGCACAATAATACGGCAAGGGAAGACGAAAATGACCTAAATGTTTATCCAAAGACACAAATGAACTTATTGGAAGCACAAGATTGGTGAAAAACCCTAATTGCACATAAATAAGCCTAGGGAGGACGAAAATGACCTAAATGTTAATCCAATGACACAAATGATCTTTTTGGATGCACAACATTGGTTAAAAACCCTAATTGCACAAGAATAAACCCAGGGAGGACGAAAATGACCTAAATGTTAATCCAATGACACAAATGAACTTATTGGATGCACAAGATTGGTTAAAAACCCTAATTGGACAAGAATAAGCCTAGGGAGGACGAAAATGACCTAAATGTTAATCCAATGACACAAATGAACTTATTGGATGCACAAGATTTGTTAAAAACCCTAATTGCACATAAATAACCCTATAGATGACGAAAATGACCTAAATGTTAATCCATTAACATAAATGAACTTTTTGGATGCACAATATTGGTTAAAAACCCTAATTGGACAAGAATAAGCCTAAGGAGGACATAAATGACCTAAATGTTAATTCAATGACACAAATGAACTTATTGGATGCACAAGATTGGTTGAAAACCCTAATTGCACAAGAATATGTCTAGGGAAGACGAAAATGACCTAAATGTTAATCCAACGACACAAATGAACTTATTGGAAGCACAAGATTGGTGAAAAACCCTAATTGCACATAACTAAGCCTAGGGAGGACGAAAATGACCTAAATGTTAATCCAATGACATAAATGAACTTTTTGGATGCACAAGATTGGTTAAAAACCCTAATTGCACAAGAATAAGCCTAGGGAGGTCGGAAATGGCCTAAATGTTCAACCAATGACACAAATGAACTTATTGGATGCACAAGATTGGTTAAAAATCCTAATTGCACAAGAATATGTCTAGGGAGGACGAAAATGACCTAAATGTTAATCCAATGACACAAATGAACTTATTGGATGCACAAGATTGGTTAAAAACCCTAATTGCACAAGAAGAAGCCTAGGGAGGACGAAAATAACCTAAATGTTAATCCAATGACACAAATGAACTTATTGGATGCACAAGATTTGTTAAAAATGATGGTACCAGTAAGAATGCCTATTCTAAGAGATATGTGCAGCAGTTTAACAAATTGTAAATTTATTAAACACAACATCAAACAAGGTTCTTAATATACAATTCTAATGAATGCACAAAGTATATGGATCACAGTATATATGGAGAAATGCATCAGAAACAATCTTTCAAGATATTGATTTTCATGCAATCATGTTAAGATAATCAATCATATACATGCACTTAACACAAAAACTTTATCATGCATTCAATCAATATCAAAAACGTAATAATTGCAGAAATTTAAACGAGATAAGGGAAAGAAAAGTGTACGCGGATATTTATACTGGTTCAGCCGTCCCTTGACGACTTACATCCAGTCCCAAGATCCAAAGGGATCTTAGCCTTTCTTATAGAACTTCTTAGAATCAGTTTACAGATTTTACACAGTGCCTCGCACCAATCTTAAACTATTCTACTTGTTCTATCTTTCCCTCCCTGAATTCCCAAGTTTAAGTCCCATAAACTTGACCAAGAATTCAGTCAAGCGTCTTCTTGTTGACTACCTTCAACCTCAAAGAACACCACCAGTAACAACTGGATTTTCTCAAAGTAATTTGGTTACAGACAATGGTTTACAGAAATTGCAACATATCAATATTACAAAGTTCTTGATCTTTCTTCTTCTCAAAGCAATCTTTCTCAATTCAGTCTTTTTCCATCCTTGTTGATCACAAAGTGTATATTGTTCATGGCTGAAAATGATATTCAAAGTAATATCAGTTGAGAAAGAATTAGTGGTTATTGTTATGATTCTATGTATTGTTATCTTGTTGTGTTATGAGAAGAAGTGAACGAAAGTAGTTTTTATAGTTTCAGGAAAAACAACATATGAATCGATTGACCCAATCGATTCATTAAAGTCATAAAGCTGGCTAATCGATTGCCTCAATCGATTTCGCGAATCTTGTTTTTCTTGAATCTTGAAACTGTACATTCTAATCGATTTACCCAATCGATTATTTTAAGGAGTTCTTCAGACTTTGATGACAGTATATAATTGAATCGATTTGCATAATCGACTTGATGTGTTTTGTTCAAACAACGAGATCAAAACAATCGATGTACTTAATCGATTCAACCATTCAGTCATCTCTGTTTCTAAAACTTTTTGTACCAATCGATTATGCCAATCGATTGTGGACTTTAAGTCTGAAGCACTTTTCATCAGTTCGTTTATTCAATCGATTTACCAAGTCCATTGATGCCAACATTTGTAACAACCGATGTATATAAGTCGATTGTGTTAATCGATTGTGTAAGTTCCAGACCAAAGTTATTTTGAAACTTGTTTTAGTGAATCGATTGGCCTAATCGATTCAGTAAACATTGGTTTGCCTCTAGGACATTTACAATCGATTGTGTCAATCGATGTAGACAAAGCAAAAATAACGATGTGATTGGTTTAATCGATTTGCCAAATCAATTGCCTGCAAAACGTGCCACTGACTTGCACATTTTAATTTCATTAAGTATGTCAATTAATTTGTCTAATCGATGTAAACAATCAGTTCAGTCTTGGTGATTTAATCAATCGATTTGCCTAATCAATTTGTGGCAAATTGGCTCTCTGACTTGCACAATTTATTTTCTAATAAGTGTACCAATCGATTGATCTAATCGATTGATAGCCTGTTTGATTTTTTTTCAATGATGTGCAAATCGATTGTGCCAATCGATTGGTTAACCCCAGACTTCATAAAAATATTCAACCCTGTTGCAGAATCGATTTTACTAATCGATTTGCTCATGGATCTTCAAGCTTTTGTTGATTTCTTGAGTTCCAAGCAATTGTCTCGAGTATGTAGGATTGAATTTGTTGTTCCTGAAATTTTTCTCAGTTTACAATGTTAGATTTATTTTAGGCTGTATCTTCAAAAACGAACATATGTCTAGCAATCTCCCCCGTTTTGATTTCAGTGACAAACATGCAATTTTAACTTGAAAAAAAATTTCAAAGGAAAAACATTTGTAACAGTTTTAGTGAAGCTCCCCCTAAATCCAATATTCATGTAGTAAAATAAGGGTTAGAGCATAAAACTGTTAAAATAATGTTAGTACAACTTATAACAAGTTATAATTTCTCTCCCGCTTTGTCAATTAAGGCAAAAAGTGGTGAAAGAGAAATGTTTGCTCCCCCTGAGGTGGTAGCAAACCTAGATACTGCTGTCCAATGAAGTTTAAAGAGATTAGTAACAAAAGCAGTAACAATAGTATGATTATAAACTTAGTTGAAAACAATTTTGGATTAGATCAAAAAACAGAAAACAGATTAAGGCGCGCATTAGACAATATGAAAATGAAATGCAGCAGTCAATATGATCAACAAGCTCAAATAGTTCATTAATCAATAATTCAATATTACATTCATCAGGTTCATTACAAGAAGAAAGGCACAAAAAAGAAACAAAAACAACACACGAAAGCTAAGAAACCTAAAGTCCTAAACGCCTAGAGTTGCTGGTCCTCATTATTAGCAGGGGATGAGGCTGAGACCGCTGTATTATCCTCAGCAGGTGTCTCCTCACCATGAGTTGCAGCAACCTCTACTTGTGTTGGAGCAGGTTCTTCAGCCGTCTGTCTTCCTATTTCAGCAACATCGCTGAAGGACAACTTAATGCCCAGATGTTCCTGAATAGTTTCCACGTCGTGCGCCATCTGATTCTGATCTGCTTGAATCTTCTGAATAGCAGCCTCCATCTTGGCGTTGTGAACCGCTTGAGCTGCCATAAATTCAAGCAGTTTGGTGAGAACCTCAGATTCTGCTGAAACAGACTCCGCAGCTTGTGGTTCAACACCTTGCTGGGTTTGTTCAATAGTGGCTTGAGGTCGCTTCCAAACGCCGTTCACCTTTCGCAGTTGCATTTGGTTCACGATGGATTCACCAAATGTTAGGACAGTCTTCGACACTTCTTCACCCTTTAGAGATACCTTGAAGTGGGTGAGAATCTTCGTGACTAGATGTGGATACGGAAGTACCAGCTTCCCTTGAGCTGCTTCCAGCATGTGCCAGAGAACGATCCATGCCCAACTCATCTTGAGCTCTTTGCACAGACCCCACAGTAGCACGATGTCCAGCCGTTGCACAACCGCGTGATTGCCGGAACGTGGAACCAGCATCCGGGTGAGGGCGTACATCAGCATTCGTTGCTGAACCTTCATCTGGCCTATAGGGAGTGAAACAGATTCCACGAACCCTTCGACCATGAGATCCTGCACAGCTGCTTGCCTATCCAGATACTCTTCCCATCTGTCGTCATCAGCGTCGACTTCGGTGCTGCCATCCACAGAATTTCCAAAATAGGGAAGTCCCGACAGATTCGAGAACTCGTCGAATGACATTGAGATCTTCTTCCCTTTGACTGTGGCTTTGAAACCTATGTCTGTCATCTTGAAAGTAGAGTAGAACGCCCGAATAAGGTTTGGATACGTGTCGAGTGAGCAGGACAAGAAGTCTTCCAAACCATGAAACCTGAGATGGTTTTGAAAAGAGAAACCATCGCTGTCAAAGTAATTGAAGTCCAAGACGCGAGCTTCATGAATTTTCCTTTTGACAAAAGCCGGTGGAAGCTTGAATTCCTCAGCTTGCTTAGGTTGAGGAGCAACAGTTTTCTTCTGTGGAGTAGTCTTCTTCTGTGGTGTAGAAGAAGTACTCTTTTTCTTCTTCTTGTGCGATATTTCCTTCATCGCATCGGCTAGCAATTTCTCAGTCGGAGCCTCCTTTCTCTTCTTAGGTTTACCTTGATCTGGGGCAATACCTTTACCTTTGTCTTGAGCGGCAATTTTGTGCGTAGGTATTGGTACCCGTTTTGGAAGAGTGGGTGGTGGAGACGGAGTCCTCCCACTAGAAGAAGAAGATGAAGGAGAAAGAGAAGGAGTTCGGGGTTGAGTTTGCTTAACACGTGCCATTTGTGAAAGAAAGATTGTGAAAAGACAAAGACAAGTGAAGAAATGTAGTGTTTGTGGGTTGAAAGCAGAGAATTAGAGAGAATTTGATTGATTTTGCAGACAAACTGAAGATGCAATCGATTAGGGGAAGTGATTGGAAGTGGGTGAAATCGATTGTCACTGTTCCTTTTATAGATGAAATTGCAGAAATCGATTGGTCCAATCGATTTGATGACTGTTACTGGGGAAGTCCAACCATCAGAGCCGTTAGATCCTGCAACGGCTAGTAAAAACTGTAATGGTAACTATGTCAATCGATTACCCAAATCGATTCATTCAGTTACTCAATCGATTTCCCACATCGATTTCGTATTAAATCAACAGCTTTCATACTAGTTCAACTCAGAATCCATCTCAACAACCATCTTAGAATCGATTTCCCCAATCGATTCTTTAAAAAAAGAAAAACAAACCAACTAGCTCAATCGATTTCCCAAATCGATTTCGAGTAAGTTCAGAGAACTTTCATCTCAGTCCAGAAGATACCTGCCTCAGCATCAATTTTCCAAATCGATTCTTTAAATAAAAATCCACATTTATTTAAGTCAATCGATTTACCAAATCGATTTCGTGTTCACAGTTTGATAAAAAAAGACATATTATGGGTCACGTCGATTAGGACAATCGATTGTGTAACACATTTTCATGTGTAATCACAGGACAATCGATTTACCTAATCGATTAGACACATAAATCAGATCTGACTAGGATCAATTATGCCTAATTTCATCCTAATGTGATGGAAGCTTTCCTTTGGCAATGCTTTGGTGAAGATGTCTGCTAGCTGTTCAGTTGTGTTGACGTATTCCAACTTGATGTTCCCACACTGAAACTGATCTCGAATGAAGTGATGCCGAATCTCGATTTGCTTGGTCCTGGAATGCATAACCGGGTTCTTAGTGATACTGATCGCACTTGTGTTGTCGCACAAGATAGGAACAGTTCCTAAGTTCACACCAAAATCTAACAAATGTTGTTTCATCCACATGATCTGAGCACAGCAACTTCCAACTGCAATGTACTCAGCTTCTGCTGTTGACAAAGCGATACTGGTTTGCTTCTTGCTGAACCAAGATACAAGTGAATTACCCAGCAAATGACAAGTACCAGAGGTACTTTTCCTATCCAGTTTGCGCCCTGCAAAGTCTGAATACGAAACCCAACCAAAGAACTAGTTGATCCCTTAGGATACCATAATCCAAGGCTCCTAGTCCCAACTAGATACTTGAAAATCCTCTTGACTGCACTAAGGTGAGACTCTTTAGGATTTGATTGATACCTCGCACACAAGCAAACACTGAACATGATGTCAGACCTGCTTGCTGTGAGATAGAGCAATGATCCTATCATGCCTCTATACCTTGTAACATCCACTAGTTTACCCAACTCATCTCTATCTAAAAGGTTTCCTTGGCTCATTGGAGTATCAATGGGCTTGAAGCTATCAAAGGAGAATTTCTTTATCAAATCATTACCATATTTTGTTTGACTAATGAAGATACCTTGCTTGCTTTGGTTAATTTGAAATCCCAAAAAGTATGATAGTTCACCCATCATTGACATTTCAAATTGACCTTTCATTAAATTTTCAAAATTTTTGCACAACATATCATTTGTGGATCCAAATATTATGTCATCAACATAAACTTGGACCAGCAAGATATCTTTATCATTAGTTTGTATGAAAAGTGTCTTGTCCACATTTCCTCTCAAAAAGTTTTGTGAAATGAGGAAATTGCTAAGTTTCTCATACCAAGCTCTAGGGGCTTGTTTCAATCCATAGAGGGATTTTGTTAACTTGTACAGATGATTTGGAAATTCTGGATTTTCAAAGCCAAGTGTTTGGCTAACAAAAACTTCCTCTTGGATCTCACCATTGAGGAAGGCACTTTTCACAATATGAGGCTAGTTCTTAGGCTTCTTTAATGTTCTTAGGCTCAATATGAGATACAAAGGTTGTAAGGTTACAAAAATGGCTAAGGTTCCTCCTAGTTGCCACTCCTTTAGAGATGTCACCTATGATGTTGTCTATGGGATGGTTTCTATTGAACTTCCACTCCTTAGGTAACTCATCTATTCTAATGGGTTCAACACAGTCTCTATTTGTTGGAGGTGTAGGTTCCTTTGGTTCTAAAGGTTCAGATTCTATAACTTCATCCAAAGTAGCATCAACAATAGAAGGAGTTTTGTTCAAGTTTTCTTTGAAAAGCTCATCAAATTTCACATGAACTGACTCTTCAATTGTTTTTTTTTCTCTTGTTATAGATTCTATAGGCTTTGCTAGTTTGGGAATAACCTAGAAAGATACCCTCATCTGCCTTGGGATCAAACTTGCCTAGGTGTTCTTTACCATTATTCAAAACAAAGCACTTGCAACCGAACACCCGAAAATAGGATATATTAGGCTTTCTACCCTTGAACAACTCATAAGGAGTTTTCTTAAGTATGGGCCTAATCAACACCCTGTTGATAACATGCGTGGTAGTGTTAATCGCATCAGCCCAAAAATACTAGGGAGTATTTGAGTCTTTCAGCATGGTCCTAGCCAACTCTTCTAAAGACCTATTCTTTCTCTCCACTACACCATTCTGCTGAGGTGTCCTAGGGGCTGAAAACATGTGATGTATGCCATTCTCTTCACAGTAATTATCAAAAGAATCATATTGGAATTCACCTCCATGATCACTTTTGATGGACATAATTTTCTGACTTGTTTCATTTTGAACTAATTTTGCAAACTTTTTGTAAACAGAAAAAGTGTCACTTTTATGAGTCAGAAAGTAGGTCCAAGTGAATCTAGAATAGTCATCGATTAACACAAATCCATACAAGTTACCACCAAAACTTCTCACTTGGGATGGTCCAAACAAATCCATGTGGATAAGTTGTAAAACCCTATTGGTTTTGACCAGATCTATTGGGGGAAAAGAAGACTTAACAAGCTTGCTTTTCTCACAGGAGTCACACAGCCTATCTTTAGAAATCATTCTATTGGGAAGGCCTATGACTAACTGCTTGCTAACAAGTCTATTCAAATGATCAATATGAATGTGTGCAATGCGTTTATGCCATAACCATGTTTCATCAGCATTTGATAATAAGCAACAAACAGAATTAACAAGCATAGCAGTTAAATCCAACATGTAGATATTATTAACTCTATTACCAACGAGTTTTATGCTTTTATCAAGTTCATACTCAATAATACAGGAAAGTGGTGAAAAACTAACTTGAAATCCATTATCACACAGTTGACTTATGCTTAGAAAATTGTGCTTCAATCCTTCCACGTATAAGACATTTTTAATGATAACAGTTGATTCGCTGCCTATGTCACCAATTCCGCAGATCTTACCCTTATTGTTGTCACCGTATTTAACAAATCCATCTTCTTTTAGGCTTAGGGACATGAACATAGATTTGTCCCCTCTCATGTGCTTTGAGCATCCACTATCAAGATACCATTGGTGTTTTGTGGATCTCAAACATACCTGCAATAGAATTAGAATTTGAATTTAGGTCCCCAATACAAATTGGGTCCTGGGGGGTTAATATTAACATCTTGTGTCTTAATCTTCCAAATCTGTTTACATCCTCTATTGGCAAGTCTTTTAAATTTGCAATTGTAAACAAAATGTCCTTTTCTACAACAGAAATGACAAGTGACAGCAGAGGATGCAGACTGTTTCGGTTTGACAAAGACATTATGCATGTGACTAGACTTAGCGAATGTTTGGTGATGTTTAACATTACCATAACCTATGCCATGTTTAGTCATATTGTGATTTGCATGCTTTTTGCTATTAAAACCAAGTCCAGATTTTATATTGACACTTCTCTGGTTGCTAAGAATATCATTCAGTTTATCCTTGCTATTAGAGAGTTTCAATAACTCAGACTTCAATAATGCAACAGAATTCTCAAGATCAATGCATTTGGCAGATTTATCATGTGAGTCCTTTTTCAATTGTTCAAATAAGTCCTCAATCTTTTTATAATCAGTTTTCATTTGATCATGCAATTTACATTGTTGTTCAAGCATTTTCTTAGTGCTAACTAACTGCTTAACAGATTTAACATATTCAACATGCAGTTCCTTAAATGCATCTTGCAGTTCATCAAAAGAAGGATTATATTGAGAGCTTACCTCACTTTCTGATTCAGAATCCGTTTTAGCCATGAGGCACATATTTGCTTCTTCATTTTCAGAAGATGTGGACGATTCTTCGTTGTCATTCCATGCAATGTATGCTTTTCTGTTTTTCTGAGCTGGTTCCTTGCCTTTAGTTTTGGAATTTCTGTTCTTGTTCTGCATGTAACTGTTTTACCGTCATTGTTTTTCGAGCTGGATTGTTTTCTGAATTTACTGTCTTTCTTTTTCAGAAATTTCTTAAATCTCTTGACAAATAACCCCAATTCAGGTTCCTCATCATCCTCACTGCTTGATTCATCTGAGCTGGTCTCATGTTCAGATTTAGACTGATGTGTTTGGGCTTTTAACGACAATCCTTTAGGTTTCTTGTCAACTTGCTCAGCTTCATTTAGTCGATGTAGTTCCATCTCATGGTCTCTCAGTTTTCCAAACAATGTAGCTATTGTCATGCTTCCTAGATCCTTAGATTCTGCAATGGCAGTGATTTTTGGATGCCATTCCCTAGTCAAACACCTCATCACTTTACTAATTTGCTGATCATTATCAATCTCTTTGCCTAAGGCATTTAGGTTGTTGACTATGTGCGTGAATCGGGTCTGCATGTCGTTTACTGATTCTTCTTTCTTCATGCTAAACAATTCGTACTCGTGCATGAGAGTATTTATCCGAGCTCTCTTTACGTCTGTGGTTCCTTCATGTGTTTGCTGAAGTGTATCCCACATTTGTTTTGTTGTTTTGCAATTTGAGACTCTGAAGAATTCATCATGACTCAAGGCTGCAGTTATGATGTTCTTGGCTTTGGCGTTGTACCCAACCTTCTTTTTGTCTTCATCAGACCAGTCACTTTTTGGCTTTAGGATTGCTGATTCACCTGTACCTGCTATGGTTGGCACAAAAGGTCCATTTTCTACAGCATCTAGAATGTCAATACCACTAGCTTCAAGAAAAATTAACATGCGTTGTTTCCAATACATGTATGCGGCCCCGTTAAAGGCGGGAGGCCTAGCTAATGATGCACCCTCTCCTAGGAAATCAGAGGTCATGATTTTTGATGAGAGTTACTCTAACAAAAATAGGCTCTGATACCAATTTATGGTACCAGTAACCTCTGTTAGATGAAAAATATGCGGAAGAATGCCTATTCTAAGAGATATGCGCAGCAGTTTAACAAATTGTAAATTTATTAAACACAACATCAAACAAGGTCCCTAATATACAATTCTAATGAATGCACAAAGTATATGGATCACAGTATATATGGAGAAATGCATCAGAGACAATCTTTCAAGATATTGATTTTCATGCAATCATGTTAAGATAATCAATCATATACATGCACTTAACACAGAAACTTTATCATGCATTCAATCAATATCAAAAACGTAATAATTGCAGAAATTTAAACGAGATAAGGGAAAGAAAAGTGTACGCGGATATTTATACTGGTTCAGCCGTCCCTTGACGACTTACATCCAGTCCCAAGATCCAAAGGGATCTTAGCCTTTCTTATAGAACTTCTTACAATCAGTTTACAGATTTTACACAGTGCCTCGCACCAATCTTAAACTATTCTACTTGTTCTATCTTTCCCTCCCTAAATTCCCAAGTTTAAGTCCCATAAACTTGACCAAGAATTCAGTCAAGCGTCTTCTTGTTGACTACCTTCAACCTCGAAGAACACCACCAGTAACAACTAGATTTTCTCAAAGTAATTTGGTTGCAGACAATGGTTTACAGAAATTGAAACATATCAATATTACAAAGTTCTTGATCTTTCTTCTTCTCAAAGCAATCTTTCTCAATTCAGTCTTTTTCCATCCTTGTTGATCACAAAGTGTATATTGTTCATGGCTGAAAAGGATATTGAAAGTAATATCAGTTGAGAAAGAATTAGTGGTTATTGTTATGATTCTATGTATTGTTATCTTGTTGTGTTATGAGAAGAAGTGAATGAAAGCAGATTTTATAGTTTCACGAAAAACAACATATGAATCGATTGACCCAATCGATTCATTAAAGTCATAAAGCTGATTAATCGATTGCCTCAATCGATTTCGCGAATCTTGTTTTTCTTGAATCTTGAAACTGTACATTCTAATCGATTTACCCAATCGATTATTTTAAGGAGTTCTTCAGACTTTGATGACAGTATATAATTGAATCGATTTGCATAATCGACTTGATGTGTTTTGTTCAAACAACGAGATCAAAACAATCGATGTACTTAATCGATTCAACCATTCAGTCATCTCTGTTTCTAAAACTTTTTGTACCAATCGATTGTGCCAATCGATTGTGGACTTTAAGTCTGAAGCACTTTTCATCAGTTGGTTTATTCAATCGATTTACCAAGTCGATTGATGACAACATTTGTAACAACAGATGTATATAAGTCGATTGTGTTAATCGATTGTGTATGTTCCAGACCAAAGTTATTTTGAAACTTGTTTTAGTGAATCGATTGGCCTAATCGATTCAGTAAACATTGGTTTGGCTCTGGGAAATTTACAATCGATTGTGTCAATCGATGTAGACAAAGCAAAAATAAAGATGTGATTGGTTTAATCGATTTGCCAAATCGATTGCTTGCAAAACGTGCCACTGACTTGCACATTTTAATTTCAGTAAGTATGTCAATCGATTTGTCTAATCGATGTAAACAATCAGTTCAGTCTTGGTGATTTAATCAATCGATTTGCCTAATCGATTTGTGGCAAACAGGCTCTCTTACTTGCACAATTTATTTTCTAATGAGTGTACCAATCGATTGATCTAATCGATTGATAGACTGTTTGATTTTTTTTCAAAGATGTGCAAATCGATTGTGCCAATCGATTGGTTAACCCCATACTTCATAAAAATATTCAACCCTGTTGCAGAATCGATTTTACTAATCGATTTGCTCATGGATCTTCAAGCTTTTGTTGATTTCTTGAGTTCCAAGCAATTGTCTCGAGTATGTAGGATTGAATTTGTTGTTCCTGAAATTTTTCTCAGTTTACAATGTTAGATTTATTTCAGGCTGTATGTTTGTCAATAACATAAAAAACGAACATATGTCTAACAAAAAACCCTAATTGCACATAAATAACCCTTGAGTGGACGAAAATGACCTAAATGTTAATCCAAAGACACAAATGAACTTTTTGGATGCACAAGATTGGATAATAACCCAAATTGCACATAAATAAGCCTAGGAAAGACGAAAATGACCTAAATGTTTATCCAATGACACAAATGAACTTATTGTATGCACAAGATTTGTTAAAAACCCTAATTGCACATAAATAACCCTAGAGAGGACGAAAATGACCTAAATGTTAATCCAAAGACATAAATGAACTTTTTGGATGCACAAGGTTGGTTAAAAACCCTAATTCGATAAGATTAAGCCTAAGGAGGACGGAAATGACCTAAATGTTAATCCAATGACACAAATGAACTTATTGGATGCACAAGATTGGTAAAAAATCCTAATTGGACCAGAATAAGCCTTGGGAGGTAGAAAATGACCTAAATGTTAATCCAATGACACAAATGAACTTATTGGATGCACAGGATTTGTTTAAAACCCTAATTGCACATAAATAACCCTAGAGAGGACGTAGATGACCTAAATGTTAATCCATTGACATAAACACACCTATTGGGTGCACAAG
The DNA here is from genome assembly GCA_037974775.1 of Cicer pinnatifidum. Lineage (NCBI taxonomy): Eukaryota > Viridiplantae > Streptophyta > Magnoliopsida > Fabales > Fabaceae > Cicer > Cicer pinnatifidum. The sequence continues at coordinate 27,641,646 of JBBPBR010000008.1, read as the reverse complement.
ATTGGTTAAAAACCCACATTGGACCATAATAAGCCTAGGGAGGATGAAAATGACCTCAATGTTAATCCAATGACACAAATGATCTTATTGGATGCACAGGATTGGTTAAAAACCCTAATTGCACATAAATACACCAAGGGAGGACGAAAATGACCTAAATGTTAATCCAAAGACGCAAATGAACTTTTTGGATGCACAAGATTGGTTAAAACCCCTAATTGCACATAAATAAGCCTAGGGAAGACGAAAATGACCTAAATGTTAATCCAAAGATGCAAATGAACTTTTAGGATGCACCAGATTGGTTAAAAACCGTAATTGCACAAGAGTAAGCCTAGGGAGGACGAAAATGACCAAAATGTTAATCCAATGACACAAATGAACTTATTCGATGCACAAGATTGGTTAAAAACCCTAATTGGACAAGAATAAGCCTAGGGAGGACAAAAATGACCTAAATGTTAATCCAATGACACAAATGAA
>JBBPBR010000008.1:27626310-27641153 GCA_037974775.1 Cicer pinnatifidum | reverse complement strand
TTGTACAAGAAAAAGCCTAGTGAGAACGAAAATGACCTAAATGTTAATCCTGTGACACAAATGAACTTATTGGATGCACAAGATTGGATAAAAACCCTAATTGGACCAGAATAAGCCTTGGGAGGACGAAAATGACCTAAATGTTAATCCAATGACACAAATGAACTTATTGGATGCACAAGATTTGTTTAAAACCCTAATTGCACATAAATAACCCTAGAGAGGACGGTGATGACCTAAATGTTAATCCAGTGACATAAACAGACCTATTGGGTGCACAAGATTGGTTAAAAACCCTAATTGGACAAGAATAAGCCTAGGGAGGATGAAAATGACCTATATGTTAATCCAATGACACAAATGATCTTATTGGATGCACAAGATTGGTTAAAAAACCCTAATTGCACATAAATACGCCAAGGGAGGACGAAAATGAACTAAATGTTAATCCAAAGACCCAAATGAACTTTTTGGATGCACAAGATTGGTTAAAACCCCTAATTGCACATAAATAAGCCTAGGGAAGACGAAAATGACCTAAATGTTAATCCAAAGATGCAAATGAACTTTTAGGATGCACCAGATTGGTTAAAAACCGTAATTGCACAAGAGTAAGCCTAGGGAGGACGAAAATGACCAAAATGTTAATCCAATGACACAAATGAACTTATTCGATGCACAAGATTGGTTAAAAACCCTAATTGGACAAGAATAAGCCTAGGGAGGACAAAAATGACCTAAATGTTAATCCAATGACACAAATGAACTTATTGGATGCACAAGATTGGTTCAAAACCCTACTTGCACAAGAATATGTCTAGGGAAGACGAAAATGACCTAAATGTTTATCCAATGACACAAATGAACTTATTGGAAGCACAAGATTGGTGAAAAACCCTAATTGCACATAACTAAGCCTAGGGAGGACGAAAATGACCTAAATGTTAATCCAATGACATAAATGAACTTTTTGGATGCACAAGATTGGTTAAAAACCCAAATTGCACAAGAATAAGCTTAGGGAGGACGAAAATGACCTAAATGTTAATCCAATGACACAAATGAACTTATTGGATGCACAAGATTGGTTAAAAACCCTAATTGCACAAGAAGAAGACTAGGGAGGACGAAAATGACCTAAATGTTAATCCAATGACACAAATGAACTTATTGGATGCACAAGATTGGTTAAAAACCCTAATTGCACATAAATAACCCTTGAGTGGACGAAAATGACCTAAATGTTAACCCAAAGACACAAATGAACTTTTTGGATGCACAAGATAGGTTAATAACCCAAATTGCACATAAATAAGCCTAGGGAAGACGTAAATGACCTAAATGTTAATCCAATGACACAAATGAACTTTTTGGATGCACAAGATTGGTTAAAAACCCTAATTGCACAAGAATAAGCCTAGGGAGGACGAAAATGACCTAAATGTTAATCCAATGACATAAATGAACTTATTGGATGCACAAGATTGGTTAAAAACCCTAATTGCACAAGAAGAATCCTAGGTAGGACGAAAAATACCTAAATGTTAATTCAATGACACAAATGAACTTATTGGATGCACAAGATTGGTTAAAAACCCTAATTGCACCTAAATAACCCTTGATTGGACGAAAATGACCTAAATGTTAATCCAAAGACACAAATGAACTTTTTGGATGCACAAGATTGGATAATAACCCAAATTGCACATAAATAAGCCTAGGAAAGACGAAAATGACCTAAATGTTAATCCAATGACACAAATGAACTTATTGTATGCACAAGATTTGTTAAAAACCCTAATTGCACATAAATAACCCTAGAGAGGACGAAAATGACCTAAATGTTAATCCAAAGACATAAATGAACTTTTTAGATGCACAAGGTTGGTTAAAAACCCTAATTCGACAAGAATAAGCCTAAGGAGGACGGAGATGACCTAAATGTTAATCCAATGACACAAATAAACTTATTGGATGCACAAGATTGGTTAAAAACTCTAATTGGACAAGAATATGTCTAGGGAGGACGAAAATGACCTAAATGTTAATCCAATGACACAAATGAACTTTTAGGATGCACAAGATTAGTTAAAAACCCTAATTGTACAAGAAAAAGCCTAGTGAGAACGAAAATGACCTAAATGTTAATCCTGTGACACAAATGAACTTATTGGATGCACAAGATTGGATAAAAACCCTAATTGGACCAGAATAAGCCTTGGGAGGACGAAAATGACCTAAATGTTAATCCAATGACACAAATGAACTTATTGGATGCACAAGATTTGTTTAAAACCCTAATTGCACATAAATAACCCTAGAGAGGACGGTGATGACCTAAATGTTAATCCAGTGACATAAACAGACCTATTGGGTGCACAAGATTGGTTAAAAACCCTAATTGGACAAGAATAAGCCTAGGGAGGATGAAAATGACCTATATGTTAATCCAATGACACAAATGATCTTATTGGATGCACAAGATTGGTTAAAAAACCCTAATTGCACATAAATACGCCAAGGGAGGACGAAAATGAACTAAATGTTAATCCAAAGACCCAAATGAACTTTTTGGATGCACAAGATTGGTTAAAAACCCTAATTGCAGATAAATAAGCTTAGGGAAAACGAAAATGACCTAAATGTTAATCTAATGACACAAACGAACTTTTTGGATGCACAAGATTGGTTAAAAACCCTAATTGCACAAGAATAAGCCTAGGGAGGACGAAAATGACCTAAATGTTAATCCAATCACACAAATGAACTTATTGGATGCACGAGATTGGTTAAAAACCCTAATTGGACAAGAATAAGCCTAGGGATGAGGAAAATGACCTAAATGTTAATCCAATGACACAAATGAACTTATTGGATGCACAAGATTGGTTAAAAACCCTAATTGCACATAAATAACCCTTGAGTGGACGAAAATGACCTAAATGTTAACCCAAAGACACAAATGAACTTTTTGGATGCACAAGATAGGTTAATAACCCAAATTGCACATAAATAAGCCTAGGGAGGACGAAAATGACCTAAATGTTAATCCAATGACATAAATGAACTTTTTGGATGCACAAGATTGGTTAAAAACCCAAATTGCACAAGAATAAGCTTAGGGAGGACGAAAATGACTTAAATGTTAATCCAATGACACAAATGAACTTATTGGATGCACAAGATTGGTTAAAAACCCTAATTGCACAAGAAGAAGACTAGGGAGGACGAAAATGACCTAAATGTTAATCCAATGACACAAATGAACTTATTGGATGCACAAGATTGGTTAAAAACCCTAATTGCACATAAATAACCCTTGAGTGGACGAAAATGACCTAAATGTTAACCCAAAGACACAAATGAACTTTTTGGATGCACAAGATAGGTTAATAACCCAAATTGCACATAAATAAGCCTAGGGAAGACGTAAATGACCTAAATGTTAATCCAATGACACAAATGAACTTTTTGGATGCACAAGATTGGTTAAAAACCCTAATTGCACAAGAATAAGCCTAGGGAGGACGAAAATGACCTAAATGTTAATCCAATGACATAAATGAACTTATTGGATGCACAAGATTGGTTAAAAACCCTAATTGCACAAGAAGAAGCCTAGGTAGGACGAAAATGACCTAAATGTTAATCCAATGACACAAATGAACTTATTGGATGCACAAGATTGGTTAAAAACCCTAATTGCACATAAATAACCCTTGATTGGACGAAAATGACCTAAATGTTAATCCAAAGACACAAATGAACTTTTTGGATGCACAAGATTGGATAATAACCCAAATTGCACATAAATAAGCCTAGGAAAGACGAAAATGACCTAAATGTTAATCCAATGACACAAATGAACTTATTGTATGCACAAGATTTGTTAAAAACCCTAATTGCACATAAATAACCCTAGAGAGGACGAAAATGACCTAAATGTTAATCCAAAGACATAAATGAACTTTTTAGATGCACAAGGTTGGTTAAAAACCCTAATTCCACAAGAATATGCCTAAGGAGGACGGAGATGACCTAAATGTTAATCCAATGACACAAATAAACTTATTGGATGCACAAGATTGGTTAAAAACTCTAATTGCACAAGAATATGTCTAGGGAGGACGAAAATGACCTAAATGTTAATCCAATGACACAAATGAACTTATAGGATGCACAAGATTAGTTAAAAACCCTAATTGTACAAGAAAAAGCCTAGAGCGAACGAAAATGACCTAAATGTTAATCCTGTGACACAAATGAACTTATTGGATGCACAAGATTGGATAAAGACCCTAATTGGACCAGAATAAGCCTTGGGAGGACGAAAATGACCTAAATGTTAATCCAATGACACAAATGAACTTATTGGATGCACAAGATTTGTTTAAAACCCTAATTGCACATAAATAACCCTAGAGAGGACGATGATGACCTAAATGTTAATCCAGTGACATAAACAGACCTATTGGGTGCACAAGATTGGTTAAAAACCCTAATTGCACAAATGAACTTATTGGAAGCACAAGATTGGTGAAAAACCCTAATTGCACATAACTAAGCCTAGGGAGGACGAAAACGACCTAAATGTTAATCCAATGACATAAACGAAATTTTTAGATGCACAAGATTGGTTAAAAACCCTAATTGCACAAGAATAAGCCTAGGGAGGACGAAAATGACCTAAATGTTAATCCAATGACACAAATGAACTTATTGGATGCACAAGATTGGTTAAAAACCCTAATTGGACAAGAATAAGCCTAGGGATGACGAAAATGACCTAAATGTTAATCCAATGACACAAATGAACTTTTTGGTTGCACAAGATTGGTTAAAAACCCTAATTGCACAAGAATAAGCCTAGGGTGGACGAAAATGACCTAAATGTTAATCCAATGACACAAATGAACTTATTGGATGCACAAGATTGGTTAAAAACCCTAATTGGACAAGAATAAGCCTAGGGAGGACGAAAATGACCTAAATGTTAATCCACTGACACAAATGACCTTATTGGATGCACAAGTATTGGTTAAAAACCCTAATTGGACCAGAATAAGCCGTGGGAGGACGAAAATGACCTAAATGTTAATCCAATGACACAAATGAACTTATTGGATGCACAAGATTTGCTTAAAACCCTAATTGCACATAAATAACCCTAGAGAGGACGAAGATGACCTAAATGTTAATCCAGTGACATAAACACACCTATTGGGTGCACAAGATTGGTTAAAAACCCTAATTGGACAAGAATAAGCCTAGGGAGGACGAAAATGACCTAAATGTTAATCCAATGACACAAATGAAATTTCTGGATGCACAAGATTGGTTTAAAACCCTAATTGGACAAGAATAAGCCTAGGGAGGACGAAAATGACATAAATGTTCATCCAATGACATAAACACAACTATTGGATGCAGAAGATTGGTTTAAAACCGTAATTGGACAAGAATAAGCGTACGGAGGACGAAAATGACCTAAATGTTAATCCCATGACACAAATGAACTTTTTGGATGCACAAGATTGGTTAAAAACCCTAATTGCACAAGAATAAGCCTTGGGAGGACGAAAATTACCTAACTGTTAATCCAATGACACAAATGAACTTATTGGGTGCACAAGATTGGTTAAAAACCCTAATTGGACAAGAATAAGCCTAGGGAGGACGAAAATGACCTAAATGTTAATCCAATGACACAAATGAACTTATTGGATTCAAAAGATTTGTTAAAAACCCTAAATGCACATAAATAACCCTAGAGAGGACGAAAATGACGTAAATGTTAATCCAATGACACAAATGAACTTGTTGGATGCACAAGATTGGTTAAAAACCCTAATTGCACAAGAATATGTCTAGGGAAGACGAAAATGACGTAAATGTTAATCCAAAGACACAAATGAACTTATTGGAAGCACAAGATTGGTGAAAAACCCTAATTGCACATAAATAACCCTAGAGAGCACGAAAATGACCTAAATGTTAATCCAGTGACATAAACACACCTATTGGGTGCACAAGATTGGTTAAAAACCCTAATTGGACAAGAATAAGCCTAGGGAGGATGGAAATGACCTAAAGGTTAATCCAATGACACAAATGATCTTATTGGATGCACAAGATTGGTTAAAAACCCTAATTGCACATAAATACGCCAAGGGAGGACGAAAATGACCTAAATGTTAATCCAAAGACGCAAATGAACTTTTTGGATGCACAAGATTGGTTAAAAACCCTAATTGCACATAAATACGCCAAGGGAGGACGAAAATGACCTAAATGTTAATCCAAAGACGCAAATGAACTTTTTGGATGCACAAGATTTGTTAAAAACCCTAATTGCACATAAATAAGCCTAGGGAAGACGAAAATGACCTAAATGTTAATCCAATGACACAAATGATCTTTTTGGATGCACAAGATTGGTTAAAAACCCTAATTGCACAAGAAGAAGCCTAGGGAGGACGAAAATGACCTAAAAGTTAATCCAATGACACAAATGAACTTATTGGATGCACAAGATTGGTTAAAAACCCTAATTGCACATAAATAACCCTTGATTGGACGAAAATGACATAAATGTTAATCCAAAGACACGAATGAACTTTTTGGATGCACAAGATTGGATCATAACCCAAATTGCACTTAAATAAGCCTAGGAAAGACGAAAATGACTTAAATGTTAATCCTATGACACAAATGAACTTATTGTATGCACAAGATTTGTTAAAAACCCTAATTGCACATAAATAACCCTAGAGAGGACGAAAATGACCTAAATGTTAATCCAAAGATGCAAATGAACTTTTTGGATGCACAAGATTGGTTAAAAACCCTAATTGCACAAGAATAAGCCTAGGGAGGACAAAAATGTCCTAAATGTTAATCCAATGACACAAATGAACTTATTGGATGCACAAGATTGGTTAAAAACCCTAATTGGACAAGAATAAGCCTAGGGATGATGAAAATGACCTAAATGTTAATCCAATGACACAAATGATCTTATTGGATGCACAAGATTTGTTTAAAACCCTAATTGCACATAAATAACCCTAGAGATGACGAAAATGACCTAAATGTTAATCCAGTGACATAAACACACCTATTGGGTGCACAAGATTGGTTAAAAACCTTAATTGGACAAGAATAAGCCTAGGGAGGATGAAAATGACCTAAATGTTAATCCAATGACACAAATGATCTTATTGGATGCACAAGATTGGTTAAAAACCCTAATTGCACATAAATACGCCAAGGGAGGACGAAAATGACCTAAATGTTAATCCAAAGACGCAAATGAACTTTTTGGATGCACAAGATTGGATAATAACCCAAATTGCACATAAATAAGCCTAGGAAAGACGAAAATGACCTAAATGTTAATCCAATGACACAAATGAACTTATTGTATGCACAAGATTTGTTAAAAACCCTAATTGCACATAAATAACCCTAGAGAGGACGAAAATGACCTAAATGTTAATCCAAAGACATAAATGAACTTTTTAGATGCAAAAGGTTGGTTAAAAACCCTAATTCGACAAGAATAAGCCCAAGGAGGACGAAAATGACCTAAATGTTAATCCAATGACACAAATGAACTTATTGGATGCACAAGATTGGTTAAAATCCCTAATTGCACAAGAATATGTCTTGGGAGGACGAAAATGACCTAAATGTTAATCCAATGACACAAATGAACTTATAGGATGCACAAGATTAGTTAAAAACCCTAATTGTACAAGAAAAAGCCTAGTGAGAACGAAAATGACCTAAATGTTAATCCTGTGACACAAATGAACTTATTGGATGCACAAGATTGGATAAAGACCCTAATTGGACCAGAATAAGCCTTGGGAGGACGAAAATGACCTAAATGTTAATCCAATGACACAAATGAACTTATTGGATGCACAAGATTTGTTTAAAACCCTAATTGCACATAAATAACCCTAGAGAGGACGATGACGACCTAAATGTTAATCCAGTGACATAAACAGACCTATTGGGTGCACAAGATTGGTTAAAAACCCTAATTGCACAAATGAACTTATTGCAAGCACAAGATTGGTGAAAAACCCTAATTGCACATAACTAAGCCTAGGGAGGACGAAAACGACCTAAATGTTAATCCAATGACATAAACGAAATTTTTAGATGCACAAGATTGGTTAAAAACCCTAATTGCACAAGAATAAGCCTAGGGAGGACGAAAATGACCTAAATGTTAATCCAATGACACAAATGAACTTATTGGATGCACAAGATTGGTTAAAAACCCTAATTGGACAAGAATAAGCCTAGGGATGACGAAAATGACCTAAATGTTAATCCAATGACACAAATGAACTTTTTGGTTGCACAAGATTGGTTAAAAACCCTAATTGCACAAGAATAAGCCTAGGGTGGACGAAAATGACCTAAATGTTAATCCAATGACACAAATGAACTTATTGGATGCACAAGATTGGTTAAAAACCCTAATTGGACACGAATAAGCCTAGGGAGGACGAAAATGACCTAAATGTTAATCCACTGACACAAATGACCTTATTGGATGCACAAGTATTGGTTAAAAACCCTAATTGGACCAGAATAAGCCGTGGGAGGACGAAAATGACCTAAATGATAATCCAATGACACAAATGAACTTATTGGATGCACAAGATTTGCTTAAAACCCTAATTGCACATAAATAACCCTAGAGAGGACGAAGATGACCTAAATGTTAATCCAGTGACATAAACACACCTATTGGGTGCACAAGATTGGTTAAAAACCCTAATTGGACAAGAATAAGCCTAGGGAGGACGAAAATGACCTAAATGTTAATCCAATGACACAAATGAAATTTCTGGATGCACAAGATTGGTTAAAAACCCTAATTGGACAAGAATAAGCCTAGGGAGGACGAAAAATGACATAAATGTTCATCCAATGACATAAACACAGCTATTGGATGCAGAAGATTGGTTTAAAACCGTAATTGGACAAGAATAAGCGTACGGAGGACGAAAATGACCTAAATGTTAATCCCATGACACAAATGAACTTTTTGGATGCACAAGATTGGTTAAAAACCCTAATTGCACTAGAATAAGCCTTGGGAGGACGAAAATTACCTAACTGTTAATCCAATGACACAAATGAACTTATTGGGTGCACAAGATTGGTTAAAAACCCTAATTGGACAAGAATAAGCCTAGGGAGGACGAAAATGACCTAAATGTTAATCCAATGACACAAATGAACTTATTGGATTCAAAAGATTTGTTAAAAACCCTAATTGCACATAAATAACCCTAGAGAGGACGAAAATGACGTAAATGTTAATCCAATGACACAAATGAACTTGTTCGATGCACAAGATTGGTTAAAAACCCTAATTGCACAAGAATATGTCTAGGGAAGACGAAAATGACGTAAATGTTAATCCAAAGACACAAATGAACTTATTGGAAGCACAAGATTGGTGAAAAACCCTAATTGCACATAAATAACCCTAGAGAGCACGAAAATGACCTAAATGTTAATCCAGTGACATAAACACACCTATTGGGTGCACAAGATTGGTTAAAAACCCTAATTGGACAAGAATAAGCCTAGGGAGGATGAAAATGACCTAAAGGTTAATCCAATGACACAAATGATCTTATTGGATGCACAAGATTGGTTAAAAACCCTAATTGCACATAAATACGCCAAGGGAGGACGAAATTGACCTAAATGTTAATCCAAAGACGCAAATGAACTTTTTGGATGCACAAGATTGGTTAAAAACCCTAATTGCACATAAATACGCCAAGGGAGGACGAAAATGACCTAAATGTTAATCCAAAGACGCAAATGAACTTTTTGGATGCACAAGATTTGTTAAAAACCCTAATTGCACATAAATAAGCCTAGGGAAGACGAAAATGACCTAAATGTTAATCCAATGACACAAATGATCTTTTTGGATGCACAAGATTGGTTAAAAACCCTAATTGCACAAGAAGAAGCCTAGGGAGGACGAAAATAACCTAAATGTTAATCCAATGACACAAATGAACTTATTGGATGCACAAGATTGGTTAAAAACCCTAATTGCACATAAATAACCCTTGATTAGACGAAAATGACCTAAAGGTTAATCCAAAGACACGAATGAACTTTTTGGATGCACAAGATTGGATCATAACCCAAATTGCACTTAAATAAGCCTAGGAAAGACGAAAATGACCTAAATGTTAATCCAATGACACAAATGAACTTATTGTATGCACAAGATTTGTTAAAAACCCTAATTGCACATAAATAACCCTAGAGAGGACGAAAATGACCTAAATGTTAATCCAAAGACATAAATGAACTTTTTAGATGCAAAAGGTTGGTTAAAAACCCTAATTCGACAAGAATAAGCCCAAGGAGGACGAAAATGACCTAAATGTTAATCCAATGACACAAATGAACTTATTGGATGCACAAGATTGGTTAAAATCCCTAATTGCACAAGAATATGTCTTGGGAGGACGAAAATGACCTAAATGTTAATCCAATGACACAAATGAACTTATTGGATGCACAAGATTGGTTAAAAACCCTAATTGGACAAGAATAAGCCTAGTGAGAACGAAAATGACCTAAATATTAATCCAATGACACAAATGAACTTATTGGATGCACAAGATTGGTTAAAAACCCTAATTGGGCCAGAATAAGCCTTTGGAGGACGAAAATGACCTAAATGTTAATCCAATGACACAAACGAACTTATTGGATGCACAAGATTTATTTAAAACCCTAATTGCACATAAATAACCCTAGAGAGGACGAAGATGACCTAAATGTTAATCCAGTGACATAAAAACACCTATGGGGTGCACAAGATTGGTTAAAAACCCTAATTGGACAAGAATAATCCTAGGGAGGATGAAAATGACCTAAATGTTAATCCAATGACACAAATGATCTTATTGGATACACAAGATTGGTTAAAAAACCCTAATTGCACATAAATACGCCAAGGGAGGACGAAAATGAACTAAATGTTAATACAAAGATGCAAATGAACTTTTTGGATGCACAAGATTGGTTAAAAACCCTAATTGCACAAGAATAAGCCTAGGGAGGACGAAAATGTCCTAAATGTTAATCCAATGACACAAATGAACTTATTGGATGAAAGAGATTGGTTAAAAACCCTAATTGGACAAGAATAAGCCTAGGGATGATGAAAATGACCTAAATGTTAATCCAATGACACAAATGATCTTATTGGATGCACAAGATTTGTTTAAAACCCTAATTGCACATAAATAACCCTAGAGAGGACGAAAATGACCTAAATGTTAATCCAGTGACATAAACACACCTATTGGGTGCACAAGATTGGTTAAAAACCCTAATTGTACCAGAATAAGCCTAGGGAGGATGAAAATGACCTAAATGTTAATCCAATGACACAAATGATCTTATTGGATGCACAAGATTGGTTAAAAACCCTAATTGCACATAAATACGCCAAGGGAGGACGAAAATGACCTAAATGTTAATCCAAAGACGCAAATGAACTTTTTGGATGCACATGATTGGTTAAAAACCCTAATTCCACATAAATAAGCCAAGGGAAGACGAAAATGACCTAAATGTTAATCCAACGACACAAATGAACTTTTTGGATGCACAAGATTGGTTAAAAACCCTAATTGCACAAGAATAAGCCTAGGGAGGACGAAAATTACCTAAATGTTAATCCAATGACACAAATGAACTTATTGGGTGCACAAGATTGGTTAAAAACCCTAATTGGACAAGAATAAGCCTAGGGAGGACGAAAATGACCTAAATGTTTATCCAATGACACAAATGAACTTATTGGATGCAAAAGATTTGTTAAAAACCCTAATTGCACATAAATAACCCTAGAGAGGACGAAAATGACCTAAGTGTTAATCCAATGACACAAATGAACTTATTGGATGCACATGATTGGTTAAAAACCCTAATTGCACAAGAATATGTCTAGGGAAGACGAAAATGACGTAAATGTTAATCCAAAGACACAAATGAACTTATTGGAATCACAAGATTGGTGAAAAACCCTAATTGCACATAACTAAGCCTAGGGAGGACGAAAGTGACCTAAATGTTAATCCATTGACATAAACGAAATTTTTAGATGCACAAGATTGGTTAAAAACCCTAATTGCACAAGAATAAGCCTAGGGAGGACGAAAATGACCTAAATGTTAATCCAATGACACAAATGAACTTATTGGATGCACAAGATTGGTTAAAAACCCTAATTGGACAAGAATAAGCCTAGGGATGACGAAAATGACCTAAATGTTAATCCAATGACACAAATGAACTTTTTGGATGCACAAGACTGGTTAAAAACCCTAATTGCACAAGAATAAGCCTAAGGAGGACGAAAATGACCTAAATGTTAATCCAATGACACAAATGAACTTATTGGATGCACAAGATTGGTTAAAAACCCTAATTGGACAAGAATAAGCCTAGGGAGGACTAAAATGACCTAAATGTTAATCCAACGACACAAATGAACTTATTGGATGCACAAGATTTGTTAAAAACCCTAATTGCACATAAATAACCCTAGAGATGACGAAAATGACCTAAATATTAATCCAAAGGCACAAATGAACTTTTTGGATGCACAATATTGGTTAAAATCCCTAATTGGACAAGAATAAGCCTAAGGAGGACAGAAATTATCTAAATGTTAATCCAATGACACAAATGAACTTATTGGATGCACAAGATTGGTTAAAAACCCTAATTGCACAAGAATATGTCTAGGGAAGACGAAAATGACCTAAATTTTAATCCAAAGACACAAATGAACTTATTGGAAGCACAAGATTGGTGAAAAACCCTAATTGCACATAACTAAGCCTAGGGAGGACGAAAATGACCTAAATGTAAATCCAATGACATAAATGAACTTTTTGGATGCACAAGATTGGTTAAAAACCCTAATTGCACAAGAATAAGCCTAGGAAGGACGAAAATGACCTAAATGTTAATCCAATGACACAAATGAACTTATTGGATGCACAAGATTGGTTAAAAACCCTAATTGCACAAGAAGAAGCCTAGGGAGGACGAAAATGACCTAAATGTTAATCCAATGACACAAATGAACTTATTGGATGCACAAGATTGGTTAAAAACCCTAATTGCACATAAATAACCCTTGATTAGACGAAAATGACCTAAAGGTTAATCCAAAGACACGAATGAACTTTTTGGATGCACAAGATTGGATCATAACCCAAATTGCACTTAAATAAGCCTAGGAAAGACGAAAATGACCTAAATGTTAATCCAATGACACAAATGAACTTATTGTATGCACAAGATTTGTTAAAAACCCTAATTGCACATAAATAACCCTAGAGAGGACGAAAATGACCTAAATGTTAATCCAAAGATGCAAATGAACTTTTTGGATGCACAAGATTGGTTAAAAACCCTAATTGCACAAGAATAAGCCTAGGGAGGACGAAAATGTCCTAAATGTTAATCCAATGACACAAATGAACTTATTGGATGCACAAGATTGGTTAAAAACCCTAATTGGACAAGAATAAGCCTAGGGATGATGAAAATGACCTAAATGTTAATCCAATGACACAAATGATCTTATTGGATGCACAAGATTTGTTTAAAACCCTAATTGCACATAAATAACCCTAGAGATGACGAAAATGACCTAAATGTTAATCCAATGACATAAACACACCTATTGGGTGCACAAGATTGGTTAAAAACCCGAATTGGACAAGAATAAGCCTAGGGAGGATGAAAATGACCTAAATGTTAATCCAATGACACAAATGATCTTATTGGATGCACAAGATTGGTTAAAAACCCTAATTGCACATAAATACGCCAAGGGAGGACGAAAATGACCTAAATGTTAATCCAAAGACGCAAATGAACTTTTTGGATGCACAAGATTGGATCATAACCCAAATTGCACTTAAATAAGCCTAGGAAAGACGAAAATGACCTAAATGTTAATCCAATGACACAAATGAACTTATTGTATGCACAAGATTTGTTAAAAACCCTAATTGCACATAAATAACCCTAGAGAGGACGAAAATGACCTAAATGTTAATCCAAAGACATAAATGAACTTTTTAGATGCAAAAGGTTGGTTAAAAACCCTAATTCGACAAGAATAAGCCCAAGGAGGACGAAAATGACCTAAATGTTAATCCAATGACACAAATGAACTTATTGGATGCACAAGATTGGTTAAAATCCCTAATTGCACAAGAATATGTCTTGGGAGGACGAAAATGACCTAAATGTTAATCCAATGACACAAATGAACTTATTGGATGCACAAGATTGGTTAAAAACCCTAATTGGACAAGAATAAGCCTAGTGAGAACGAAAATGACCTAAATATTAATCCAATGACACAAATGAACTTATTGGATGCACAAGATTGGTTAAAAACCCTAATTGGGCCAGAATAAGCCTTTGGAGGACGAAAATGACCTAAATGTTAATCCAATGACACAAACGAACTTATTGGATGCACAAGATTTATTTAAAACCCTAATTGCACATAAATAACCCTAGAGAGGACGAAGATGACCTAAATGTTAATCCAGTGACATAAACACACCTATTGGGTGCACAAGATTGGTTAAAAACCCTAATTGGACAAGAATAATCCTAGGGAGGATGAAAATGACCTAAATGTTAATCCAATGACACAAATGATCTTATTGGATACACAAGATTGGTTAAAAAACCCTAATTGCACATAAATACGCCAAGGGAGGACGAAAATGAACTAA
>JBBPBR010000008.1:27548323-27625997 GCA_037974775.1 Cicer pinnatifidum | reverse complement strand
GGGTGCACAAGATTGGTTAAAAACCCTAATTGGACAAGAATAATCCTAGGGAGGATGAAAATGACCTAAATGTTAATCCAATGACACAAATGATCTTATTGGATACACAAGATTGGTTAAAAAACCCTAATTGCACATAAATACGCCAAGGGAGGACGAAAATGAACTAAATGTTAATACAAAGATGCAAATGAACTTTTTGGATGCACAAGATTGGTTAAAAACCCTAATTGCACAAGAATAAGCCTAGGGAGGACGAAAATGTCCTAAATGTTAATCCAATGACACAAATGAACTTATTGGATGAAAGAGATTGGTTAAAAACCCTAATTGGACAAGAATAAGCCTAGGGATGATGAAAATGACCTAAATGTTAATCCAATGACACAAATGATCTTATTGGATGCACAAGATTTGTTTAAAACCCTAATTGCACATAAATAACCCTAGAGAGGACGAAAATGACCTAAATGTTAATCCAGTGACATAAACACACCTATTGGGTGCACAAGATTGGTTAAAAACCCTAATTGTACCAGAATAAGCCTAGGGAGGATGAAAATGACCTAAATGTTAATCCAATGACACAAATGATCTTATTGGATGCACAAGATTGGTTAAAAACCCTAATTGCACATAAATACGCCAAGGGAGGACGAAAATGACCTAAATGTTAATCCAAAGACGCAAATGAACTTTTTGGATGCACATGATTGGTTAAAAACCCTAATTCCACATAAATAAGCCAAGGGAAGACGAAATTGACCTAAATGTTAATCCAATGACACAAATGAACTTTTTGGATGCACAAGATTGGTTAAAAACCCTAATTGCACAAGAATAAGCCTAGGGAGGACGAAAGTTACCTAAATGTTAATCCAATGACACAAATGAACTTATTGGGTGCACAAGATTGGTTAAAAACCCTAATTGGACAAGAATAAGCTTAGGGAGGACGAAAATGACCTAAATGTTAATCCAATGACACAAATGAACTTATTGGATGCAAAAGATTTGTTAAAAACCCCTAATTGCACATAAATAACCCTAGAGAGAACGAAAATGACCTAAATGTTAATCCAGTGACATAAACACACCTATTGGGTGCACAAGATTGGTTAAAAACCCTAATTGGACAAGAATAAGCCTAGGGAGGACGGAAATGACCTAAATGTTAATCCAATGACACAAATGAAATTTCTGGATGCACAAGATTGGTTAAAAACCCTAATTGGACAAGAATAAGCCTAGGGAGGACGAAAATGACATAAATGTTCATCCAATGACATAAACACAGCTATTGGATGCAGAAGATTGGTTTAAAACCGTAATTGAACAAGAATAAGCTTACGGAGGACGAAAATGACCTAAATGTTAATCCAATGACACAAATGAACTTTTTGGATGCACAAGATTGGTTAAAAACCCTAATTGCACAAGAATAAGCCTAGGGAGGACGAAAATTACCTAACTGTTAATCCAATGACACAAATGAACTTATTGGGTGCACAAGATTGGTTAAAAACCCTAATTGGACAAGAATAAGCCTAGGGAGGACGAAAATGACCTAAATGTTAATCCAACGACACAAATGAACTTATTGGATTCAAAAGATTTGTTAAAAACCCTAATTGCACATAAATAACCCTAGAGAGGACGAAAATGACGTAAATGTTAATCCAATGACACAAATGAACTTATTGGATGCACAAGATTGGTTAAAAACCTTAATTGCACAAGAATATTTCTAGGGAAGACGAAAATGACGTAAATGTTAATCCAAAGACACAAATGAACTTATTGGAAGCACAAGATTGGTGAAAAACCCTAATTGCACATAAATAACCCTAGAGAGCACGAAAATGACCTAAATGTTAATCCAGTGACATAAACACACCTATTGGGTGCACAAGATTGGTTAAAAACCCTAATTGGACAAGAATTAGCCTAGGGAGGATGAAAATGACCTAAAGGTTAATCCAATGACACAAATGATCTTATTGGATGCACAAGATTGGTTAAAAACCCTAATTGCACATAAATACGCCAAGGGAGGACGAAAATGACCTAAATGTTAATCCAAAGACGCAAATGAACTTTTTCGATGCACAAGATTGGTTAAAAACCCTAATTGCACATAAATACGCCAAGGGAGGACGAAAATGACCTAAATGTTAATCCAAAGACGCAAATGAACTTTTTGGATGCACAAGATTTGTTAAAAACCCTAATTGCACATAAATAAGCCTAGGGAAGACGAAAATGACCTAAATGTTAATCCAATGACACAAATGATCTTTTTGGATGCACAAGATTGGTTAAAAACCCTAATTGCACAAGAAGAAGCCTAGGGAGGACGAAAATGACCTAAATGTTAATCCAATAACACAAATGAACTTATTGGATGCACATGATTGGTTAAAAACCCTAATTGCACATAAATAACCCTTGATTGGCCGAAAATGACCTAAATGTTAATCCAAAGACACAAATGAACTTTTTGGATGCACAAGATTGGATCATAACCCAAATTGCACTTAAATAAGCCTAGGAAAGACGAAAATGACCTAAATGTTAATCCAATGACACAAATGAACTTATTGTATGCACAAGATTTGTTAAAAACCCTAATTGCACATAAATAACCCTAGAGAGGACGAAAATGACCTAAATGTTAATCCAAAGACATAAATGAACTTTTTAGATGCAAAAGGTTGGTTAAAAACCCTAATTCGACAAGAATAAGCCCAAGGAGGACGAAAATGACCTAAATGTTAATCCAATGACACAAATGAACTTATTGGATGCACAAGATTGGTTAAAATCCCTAATTGCACAAGAATATGTCTTGGGAGGACGAAAATGACCTAAATGTTAATCCAATGACACAAATGAACTTATTGGAAGCACAAGATTGGTTAAAAACCCTAATTGGACAAGAATAAGCCTAGTGAGAACGAAAATGACCTAAATGTTAATCCAATGACACAAATGAACTTATTGGATGCACAAGATTGGTTAAAAACCCTAATTGGGCCAGAATAAGCCTTCGGAGGACGAGAATGACCTAAATGTTAATCCAATGACACAAACGAACTTATTGGATGCACAAGATTTATTTAAAACCCTAATTGCACATAAATAACCCTAGAGAGGACGAAGATGACCTAAATGTTAATCCAGTGACATAAAAACACCTATGGGGTGCACAAGATTGGTTAAAAACCCTAATTGGACAAGAATAATCCTAGGGAGGATGAAAATGACCTAAATGTTAATCCAATGACACAAATGATCTTATTGGATACACAAGATTGGTTAAAAAACCCTAATTGCACATAAATACGCCAAGGGAGGACGAAAATGAACTAATTGTTAATCCAAAGATGCAAATGAACTTTTTGGATGCACAAGATTGGTTAAAAACCCTAATTGCACAAGAATAAGCCTAGGGAGGACGAAAATGTCCTAAATGTAAATTCAATGACACAAATGAACTTATTGGATGCACAAGATTGGTTAAAAACCCTAATTGGACAAGAATAAGCCTAGGGATGATGAAAATGACCTAAATGTTAATCCAATGACACAAATGATCTTATTGGATGCACAAGATTTGTTTAAAACCCTAATTGCACATAAATAACCCTAGAGAGGACGAAAATGACCTAAATGTTAATCCAGTGACATAAACACACCTATTGGGTGCACAAGATTGGTTAAAATCCCTAATTGGACAAGAATAAGCCTAGGGAGGATGAACATGACCTAAATGTTAATCCAATAACACAAATGATCTTATTGGATGCACAAGATTGGTTAAAAACCCTAATTGCACATAAATACGCCAAGGGAGGACGAAAATGACCTAAATGTTAATCCAAAGACGCAAATGAACTTTTTGGATGCACATGATTGGTTAAAAACCCTAATTCCACATAAATAAGCCAAGGGAAGACGAAAATGACCTAAATGTTAATCCAACGACACAAATGAACTTTTTGGATGCACAAGATTGGTTAAAAACCCTAATTGCACAAGAATAAGCCTAGGGAGGACGAAAATTACCTAAATGTTAATCCAATGACACAAATGAACTTATTGGGTGCACAAGATTGGTTAAAAACCCTAATTGGACAAGAATAAGCTTAGGGAGGACGAAAATGACCTAAATGTTAATCCAATGACACAAATGAACTTATTGGATGCAAAAGATTTGTTAAAAACCCCTAATTGCACATAAATAACCCTAGAGAGAAAGAAAATGACCTAAATGTTAATCCAATGACACAAATGAACTTATTGGATGCACAAGATTGGTTAAAAACCCTAATTGCACAAGAATATGTCTAGGGAAGACGAAAATGACGTAAATGTTAATCCAAAGACACAAATGAACTTATTGGAAGCACAAGATTGGTGAAAAACCCTAATTGCACATAACTACGCCTAGGGAGGACGAAAATGACCTAAATGTTAATCCAATGACATAAACGAAATTTTTAGATGCACAAGATTGGTTAAAAACCCTAATTGCACAAGAATAAGCCTAGGGAGGACGAAAATGACCTAAATGTTAATCCAATGACACAAATGAACTTATTGGATGCACAAGATTGGTTAAAAACCCTAATTGGACAAGAATAAGCCTAGGGATGATGAAAATGACCTAAATGTTAATCCAATGACACAAATGAACTTTTTGGATGCACAAGATTGGTTAAAAACCCTAATTGCACAAGAATAAGCCTAGGGTGGACGAAAATGACCTAAATGTTAATCCAATGACACAAATGAACTTATTGGATGCACAAGATTGGTTAAAAACCCTAATTGGACAAGAATAAGCCTAGGGAGGACGAAAATGACCTAAATGTTAATCCAATGACACAAATGAATTTATTGGATGCAAAAGATTTGTTAAAAACCCTAATTGCACATAAATAACCCTAGAGAGGACGAAAATGACCTAAATGTTAATCCAATGACACAAATGAACTTATTGGATGCACAAGATTGGTTAAAAACCCTAATTGCACAAGAATATGTCTAGGGAAGACGAAAATGACGTAAATGTTAATCCAAAGACACAAATGAACTTATTGGAAGCACAAGATTGGTGAAAAACCCTAATTGCACATAACTAAGCCTAGGGAGGACGAAAATGACCTAAATGTTAATCCAATGACATAAACAAAATTTTTTGATGCACAAGATTGGTTAAAAACCCTAATTGCACAAGAATAAGTCTACGGAGGACGAAAATGACCTAAATGTTAATCCAATGACACAAATGAACTTATTGGATGCACAATATTGGTTAAAAAACTTAATTGGACAAGAATAAGCCTAGGGATGACGAAAATGACCTAAATGTTAATCCAATGACACAAATGAACTTTTTGGATGCACAAGATTGGTTAAAAACCCTAATTGCACAAGAATAAGCCTAGGGTGGACGAAAATGACCTAAATGTTAATCCAATGACACAAATGAACTTATTGGATGCACAAGATTGGTTAAAAACCCTAATTGGACAAGAATAAGCCTAGGGAGGACGAAAATGACCTAAATGTTAATCCAATGACACAAATGACCTTATTGGATGCACAAGATTGGTTAAAAACCCTAATTGGACCAGAATAAGCCTTGGGCGGACGAAAATGACCTAAATGTTAATCCAATGACACAAATGAACTTATTGGATGCACAAGACTTGTTTAAAACCCTAATTGCACATAAATAACCCTAGAGAGGACGAAGATGACCTAAATGTTAATCCAGTGACATAAACACACCTATTGGGTGCACAAGATTGGTTAAAAACCCTAATTGCACAAGAATAAGCATAGGGTGGACGAAAATGACCTAAATGTTAATCCAATGACACAAATGAACTTATTGGATGCACAAGATTGGTTAAAAACCCTAATTGGACAAGAATAAGCCTAGGGAGGACGAAAATGACCTAAATCTTAATCCAATGACACAAATGAACTTATTGGATGCAAAAGATTTGTTAAAAACCCTAATTGCACATAAATAACCCAAGAGAGGACGAAAATGACCTAAATGTTAATCCAATGACACAAATGAACTTATTGGATGCACAAGATTGGTTAAAAACCCTAATTGCACAAGAATATGTCTAGGGAAGACGAAAATGACGTAAATGTTTATCCAAAGACACAAATGAACTTATTGGAAGCACAAGATTGGTGAAAACTCCCTAATTGCACATAACTAAGCCTAGGGAGGACGAAAATGACCTAAATGTTAATCCAATGACATAAACGAAATTTTTAGATGCACAAGATTGGTTAAAAACCCTAATTGCACAAGAATAAGCCTAGGGAGGACGAAAATGACCTAAATGTTAATCCAATGACACAAATGAACTTATTCGATGCACAAGATTGGTTAAAAATCCTAATTGGACAAGAATAAGCCTAGGGATGACGAAAATGACCTAAATGTTAATCCAATGACACAAATGAACTTTTTGGATGCACAAGATTGGTTAAAAACCCTAATTGCACAAGAATAAGCCTAGGGTGGACGAAAATGACCTAAATGTTAATCCAATGACACAAATGAACTTATTGGATGCACAAGATTGGTTAAAAACCCTAATTGGCCAAGAATAAGCCTAGGGAGGACGAAAATAACCTAAATGTTAATCCAATGACACAAATGACCTTATTGGATGCACAAGATTGGTTAAAAACCCTAATTGGACCAGAATAAGCCTTGGGAGGACGAAAATGACCTAAATGTTAATCCAATGACACAAATGAACTTATTGGATGCACAAGATTGGTTAAAAACCCTAATTGGACAAGAATAAGCCTAGGGAGGATGAAAATGACCTAAATGTGTTAATCCAATGACACAAATGATCTTATTGGATGCACAAGATTGGTTAAAAAACCCTAATTGCACATAAATACGCCAAGGAAGGACGAAAATGAACTAAATGTTAATCCAAAGACGCAAATGAACTTTTTGGATGCACAAGATTGGTTCAAAACCCTAATTGCACATAAATAAGCCTAGGGAAGACGAAAATGACCTAAATGTTAATCCAATGACACAAATGAACTTATTCGATGCAAAAGATTTGTTAATAACCCTAATTGCACATAAATTACCCCAGAGAGGACGAAAATGACCTAAATGTTAATCCAATGACACAAATGAACTTATTGGATGCACAAGATTGGTTAAAAACCATAATTGCACAAGCATATGTCTAGGGAAGACGAAAATGACGTAAATGTTAATCCAAAGACAAAAATGAACTTATTGGAAACACAAGATTGGAGAAAAACCCTAATTGCACATAACTAAGCCTAGGGAGGACGAAAATGACCTAAATGTTAATCCAATGACATAAACGAAATTTTTAGATGCACAAGATTGGTTAAAAACCCTAATTGCACAAGAATAAGCCTGGGGAGGACGAAAATGACCTCAATGTTAATCCAATGACACAAATGAACTTATTGGATGCACAAGATTGGTTAAAAACCCTAATTGGACAAGAATAAGCCTAGGGATAACGAAAATGACCTAAATGTTAATCCAATGACACAAATGATCTTATTGGATGCACAAGATTGGTTAAAAAACCCTAATTGCACATAAATACGCCAAGGGAGGACGAAAATGAACTAAATGTTAATCCAAAGACACAAATGAACTTTTTGGATGCACAAGATTGGTTAAAAACTCTAATTGCACATAAATAAGCCTAGGGAAGACGAAAATGACCTAAATGTTAATCCAATGACACAAACGAACTTTTTGGATGCACAAGATTGGTTAAAAACCCTAATTGCACAAGAATAAGCCTAGGGAGGATGGAAATGACCTAAATGTTAATCCAATGACACAAATGAACTTATTGGATGCACAAGATCGGTTAAAAACCCTAATTGGACAAGAAAAACCCTAGGGATGACGAAAATGACCTAAATGTTAATCCAATGACACAAATGAACTTATTGGATGCACAAGATTTGTTTAAAACCCTAATTGCACATAAATAACCCTAGAGAGGACGAAAATGACCTAAATGTTAATCCAGTGACATAAACACACCTATTGGGTGCACAAGATTGGTTAAAAACCCTAATTGGACAAGAATAAGCCTAGGGAGGATGAAAATGACCTAAATGTTAATCCAATGACACAAATGATCTTATTGGATGCACAAGATTGGTTAAAAACCCTAATTGCACATAAATACGCCAAGGGAGGACGAAAATGACGTAAATGTTAATCCAAAGATGCAAATGAACTTTTTGGATGCACAAGATTGGTTAAAAACCCTAATTGCACATAAATAAGCCTAGGGAAGACGAAAATGACCTAAATGTTAATCCAATGACACAAATGAACTTTTTGGATGCACAAGATTGGTTAAAAACCCTAATTGCACAAGAATAAGCCTAGGGAGGACGAAAATTACCTAAATGTTAATCCAATGACACAAATGAACTTATTGGGTGCACAAGATTGGTTAAAAACCCTAATTGGACAAGAATAAGCCTAGGGAGGACGAAAATGACCTAAATGTTTATCCAATGACACAAATGAACTTATTGGATGCAAAAGATTTGTTAAAAACCCTAATTGCACATAAATAACCCTAGAGAGGACGAAAATGACCTAAGTGTTAATCCAATGACACAAATGAACTTATTGGATGCACATGATTGGTTAAAAACCCTAATTGCACAAGAATATGTCTAGGGAAGACGAAAATGACGTAAATGTTAATCCAAAGACACAAATGAACTTATTGGAATCACAAGATTGGTGAAAAACCCTAATTGCACATAACTAAGCCTAGGGAGGACGAAAGTGACCTAAATGTTAATCCATTGACATAAACGAAATTTTTAGATGCACAAGATTGGTTAAAAACCCTAATTGCACAAGAATAAGCCTAGGGAGGACGAAAATGACCTAAATGTTAATCCAATGACACAAATGAACTTATTGGATGCACAAGATTGGTTAAAAACCCTAATTGGACAAGAATAAGCCTAGGGATGACGAAAATGACCTAAATGTTATACCAATGACACAAATGAACTTTTTGGATGCACAAGATTGGTTAAAAACCCTAATTGCACAAGAATAAGCCTAGAGAGGACGGAAATCACCTAAATGTTAATCCAATGACACAAATGAACTTATTGGATGCACAAGATTGGTTAAAAATCCTAATTGGACAAGAATAAGCCTAGGGAGGACGAAAACGACCTAAATGTTAATCTAATGACACAAATGACCTTATTGGATGCACAAGATTAGTTAAAAACCCTAATTTGACCAGAATAAGCCTTGGGAGGACGAAAATGACCTAAATGTTAATCGAATGACACAAATGAATTTACTGGATACACAAGATTTGTTTAAAACCCTAATTGCACATAAATAACCGTAAAGAGGACGAAGATGACCGAAATGTTAATCCAGTGACATAAACACACCTATTGGGTGCACAAGATTGGTTAAAAACCCTTATTGGACAAGAATAAGCCTAGGGAGGATGAAAATGACCTAAATGTTAATCTAATGACACAAATGATCTTATTGGATGCACAAGATTGGTTAAAAAACCCTAATTGCACATAAATACGCCAAGGGAGGACGAAAATGAACTAAATGTTTAACCAAAGACACAAATGAACTTATTGGAAGCACAAGATTGGTGAAAAACCTTAATTGCACATAACTAAGACTAGGGAGGACGAAAATGACCTAAATGTTAATCCAATGACATAAATGAACTTTTTGGATGCACAAGATTGGTTAAAAACCCAAATTGCACAAGAATAAGCCTAGGGAGGACGAAAATGACCTAAATGTTAATCCAATGACACAAATGAACTTATTGGATGCACAAGATTGGTTAAAAACCCTAATTGAACAAGAATATGTCTAGGGAAGACGAAAATGACATAAATGTTAATCCAAAGACACAAATGAACTTATTGGAAGCACAAGATTGGTGGAAAACCCTAATTGCACATAACTAAGCCTAAGGAGGACGAAAATGACCTAAATGTTAATCCAATGACATAAACGAAATTTTTAGATGCACAAGATTGGGTAAAAACCCTAATTGCACAAGAATAAACCTAGGGAGGACGAAAATGACCTAAATGTTAATCCAATGACACAAATGACCTTATTGGATGCACAAGATTTGTTAAAAACCCTAATAAGACCAGATTAAGCCTTGGGAGGACGAAAATGGCCTAAATGTTAATCCAATGACACAAATGAACTTATTGGATGCTCAAGATTTGTTTAAAACCCTAATTGCACATAAATAACCCTAGAGAGGATGAAGATGACCTAAATGTTAATCCAGTGACATAAACACACCTATTGGGTGCACAAGATTGGTTAAAAACCCTAATTGGACAAGAATAAGCCTAGGGAGGATGAAAATGACCTAAATGTAAATCCAATGACACAAATGATCTTATTGGATGCACAAGATTGGTTAAAAAAAACCCTAATTGCACATAAATACGCAAAGGGAGGACGAAAATGAACTAAATGTTAATCCGAAGACGCAAATGAACTTTTTGGATGCACAAGATTGGTTAAAAACCCTAATTGCACATAAATAAACCGAGGGAAGACGAAAATTACCTAAATGTTAATCCAATGACACAAACGAAGTTATTGGGTGCAAATGATTGGTTAAAAACCCTAATTGGACAAGAATAAGCCTAGGGAGGACGAAAATGACCTAAATGTTAATCCAATGACACAAATGAACTTATTGGATGCACAAGATTGGTTAAAAAACCCTAATTGCACATAAATACGCAAAGGGAGGACGAAAATGAACTAAATGTTAATCCAAAGACGCAAATGAACTTTTTGGATGCAATAGATTGGTTAAAAACCCTAATTGCACATAAATAAGCCTATGGAAGACAAAAATGACCTAAATGTTAATCCAATGACACAAACGAACTTTTTGGATGCACAAGATTGGTTAAAAACCCTAATTGCACAAGAATAAGCCTAGGGAGGACGAAAATGACCTAAATGTTAATCCAATGACACAAATGAACTTATTGGATGCACAAGATCAGTTAAAAACCCTAATTGGAAAAGAAAAACCCTAGGTATGACGAAAATGACCTAAATGTTAATCCAATGACACAAATGAACTTATTGGATGCACAAGATTTGTTTAAAACCCTAATTGCACATAAATAACCCTAGAGAGGACGAAAATGACCTAAATGTTAATCCAGTGACATAAACACACCTATTGGGTGCACAAGATTGGTTAAAAACCCTAATTGGACAAGAATAAGCCTAGGGAGGATGAAAATGACCTAAATGTTAATCCAATGACACAAATGATCTTATTGGATGCACAAGATTGGTTAAAAACCCAAATTGCACATAAATACGCCAAGGGAGGACGAAAATGACCTAAATGTTAATCCAAAGACGCAAATGAACTTTTTGGATGCACAAGATTGGTTAAAAACCCTAATTGCACATAAATAAGCCTAGGGAAGACGAAATTGACCTAAATGTTAATCCAATGACACAAATGAACTTTTTGGATGCACAAGATTGGTTAAAAACCCTAATTGCACAAGAAGAAGACTAGGGAGGACGAAAATGACCTAATTGTTAATACAATGACACAAATGAACTTATTGGATGCACAAGATTGGTTAAAAACCCTAATTGCACATAAATAACCCTTGAGTGGACGAAAATTACCTTAATGTTAATCCAAATACACAAATGAACTTTTTGGATGCACAAGATATGTTAAAAACCCTAATTGCACATAAATAACCCTTGAGTGGACGAAAATGACCCAAATGTTAATCCAAAGACACAAATGAACTTATTGGATGCACAAGATTGGTTAAAAACCCTAATTGCACAAGAATAAGCCTAGGGAGGACAAAAATGACCTAAATGTTAATCCATTGACACAAATGCACTTATTTGATGCACAAGATGGGTTAAAAATCCAAATTGGACAAGAAAAAGCCTAGGGATGACGAAAATGACCTAAATGTTAATCCAATGACACAAATGAACTTATTGTATGCACAAGATATGTTAAAAACCCTAATTGCACATAAATAACCCTTGAGTGGACGAAAATGACCCAAATGTTAATCCAAAGACACAAATGAACTTTTTGGATGCACAAGATTGGATAATAACCCAAATTGCACATAAATAAGCCTAGGGAAGACGAAAATGACCTAAATGTTAATCCAATGACACAAATGAACTTTTTGGATGCACAAGATTGGTTAAAAACCCTAATTGCAAAAGAATAAGCCTAGGGAGGACAAAAATGACCTAAATGTTAATCCATTGACACAAATGCACTTATTGGATGCACAAGATGGGTTAAAAACCCAAATTGGACAAGAATAAGCCTAGGGATGACGAAAATGACCTAAATGTTAATCCAATGACACAAATGAACTTATTGTATGCACAAGTTATGTTAAAAACCCTAATTGCACATAAATAACCCTAGAGAAGACAAAAAAATGACCTAAATGTTAATCCAAAGACATAAATGAACTTTTTGGATGCACAAGATTGGTTAAAAACCCTAATTTGACAAGAATAAGCCTAGGAAGGACGAAAATGACCTCAATGTTAATCCAATGACACAAATGAACTTATTGGATGCACAAGATTGGTTAAAAACCCTAATAGCACATAAATAAGTCTAGGGAGGACGAAAATGAACTAAATGTTAATCCAAAGACGGAAATGAACTTTTTGGATGCACAAGATTGGTTAAAAACCCTAATTGCACATAAATAGGCCTAGGGAAGACGAAAGTGACCTAAATGTTAATCCAATAACACAAACGAACTTTTTGGATGCACAAGATTGGTTAAAAATCCTAATTGCACAACAATAACCCTTGATAGGACAAAGATGACCTAAATGTTAATCCAGTGACATAAACACGCCTATTGGGTGCACAAGATTGGTTAAAAACCCTAATTGGACAAGAATAAGTCTAGGGAGGACGAAAATGACCTAAATGTTAATCCGATGACACAAATGATCTTATTGGTTGCACAAGATTGGTTAAAAACCCTAATTGCACAAGAATAAGCCTAAGGAGGAGAGAAATGACCTAAATGTTAATCCAATGACACAAATGAACTTATTGGATGCACAAGATTGGTTAAAAACCCTAATTGCACAAGAATATGTCTAGGCAGGACGAAAATGACCTAAATGTTAATCCAAAGACACAAATGAACTTTTTGGATGCACAATATTGGTTAAAAATCCTAATTGGACAAGAATAAGCCTAAGGAGGAGAGAAATGACCTAAATGTTAATCCAATGACACAAATGAACTTATTGGATGCACAAGATTGGTTAAAAACCCTCATTGCAAGAGAATATGTCTAGGGAAGACGAAAATGACGTAAATGTTAATCCAAAGACACAAATGAACTTATTGGAAGCACAAGATTGGTGAAAAATCCTAATTGCACATAACTAAGCCTAGGGAGGACGAAAATGACCTAAATGTTAATCCAATGACATAAACGAACTTTTTAGATGCACAAGATTGGTTAAAAACCCTAATTGCACAAGAATAAGCCTAGGGAGGACGAAAATGACCTAAATGTTAATCCAATGACACAAATGATCTTATTGGATGCACAAGATTGGTTAAAAACCCTAATTGGACAAGAATAAGCCTAGGGATGACGAAAATGACCTAAATGTTAATCCAATGACACAAATGAACTTTTTGGATGCACAAGACTGGTTAAAAACCCTAATTGCACAAGAATAAGCCTAAGGAGGACGAAAATGACCTAAATGTTAATCCAATGACACAAATGAACTTATTGGATGCACAAGATTGGTTAAAAACCCTAATTGGACAAGAATAAGCCTAGGGAGGACTAAAATGACCTAAATGTTAATCCAACGACACAAATGAACTTATTGGATGCACAAGATTTGTTAAAAACCCTAATTGCACATAAATAACCCTAGAGATGACGAAAATGACCTAAATATTAATCCAAAGGCACAAATGAACTTTTTGGATGCACAATATTGGTTAAAATCCCTAATTGGACAAGAATAAGCCTAAGGAGGACAGAAATTATCTAAATGTTAATCCAATGACACAAATGAACTTATTGGATGCACAAGATTGGTTAAAAACCCTAATTGCACAAGAATATGTCTAGGGAAGACGAAAATGACCTAAATTTTAATCCAAAGACACAAATGAACTTATTGGAAGCACAAGATTGGTGAAAAACCCTAATTGCACATAACTAAGCCTAGGGAGGACGAAAATGACCTAAATGTAAATCCAATGACATAAATGAACTTTTTGGATGCACAAGATTGGTTAAAAACCCTAATTGCACAAGAATAAGCCTAGGAAGGACGAAAATGACCTAAATGTTAATCCAATGACACAAATGAACTTATTGGATGCACAAGATTGGTTAAAAACCCTAATTGCACAAGAAGAAGCCTAGGGAGGACGAAAATGACCTAAATGTTAATCCAATGACACAAATGAACTTATTGGATGCACAAGATTGGTTAAAAACCCTAATTGCACATAAATAAACCTTGATTGGATGAAAATGACCTAAATGTTAATCTAAACACACAAATGAACTTTTTGGATGCACATGATTGGATAATAACCCAAATTGCACATAAATAAGCCTAGGAAAGACGAAAATGACCTAAATGTTAATCCAATGATACAGATGAACTTATTGTATGCACAAGATTTGTTAAAAACCCTAATTGCAGATAAATAACCCTAGAGAGGACGAAAATGACCTAAATGTTAATCCAAAGACATAAATGAACTTTTTGGATGCACAAGGTTGGTTAAAAACCCTAATTCGACAAGAATAAGCCTAAGGAGGACGTAAATGACTTAAATGTTAATCCAAGGACACAAATGAACTTATTGGATGCACAAGATTGGTTAAAAACCCTCATTGCACAAGAATATGTCTAGGGAGGACGAAAATGACCTAAATGATAATCCAATGACACAAATGAAATTATTGGATGCACAATATTAGTTAAAAACCCTAATTGTACAAGAAAAAGCCTAGTGAGAACGAAAATGACCTAAATGTTATTCCAGTGACAAAAATGAACTTATTGGATGCACAAAATTGGTTAAAAACCCTAAGTGGACCAGAATAAGCCTTGGGAGGACGAAAAATACCTAAATGTTAATCCAATGACACAAATGAACTTATTGGATGCACAAGATTTGTTTAAAACCCTAATTGCACATAAATAACCCTAGAGAGGACGAAAATGACCTAAATGTTAATCCAACGACACAAATGAACTTTTTGGATGCACAATATTGGTTAAAAACACTAATTGGACAAGAATAAGCCTCAGGAGGACATAAATGACCTAAATGTTAATCCAATGACACAAATGAACTTATAGGATGCACAAGATTGGTTCAAAACCCTAATTGCACAAGAATAAGCCTAAGGAGGACGAAAATGACCTAAATGTTAATCCAATGACACAAATGAACTTATTGGATGCACAAGATTGGTTAAAAACCCTAATTGCACAAGAAGAAGACTAGGGAGGACGAAAATGACCTAAATGTTAATCCAATGACACAAATGAACTTATTGGATGCACAAGATTTGTTAAAAACCCTAATTACACATAAATAACCCTAGAGAGGACGAAAATGACCTAAATGTTAATCCAACGACACAAATGAACTTTTTGGATGCACAATATTGGTTAAAAACCCTAATTGGACAAGAATAAGCCTAAGGAGGACAGGAATGACCTAAATGTTAATCCAATGACACAAATGAACTTATTGGATGCACAAGATTGGTTAAAAACCCAAATTGCACAAGAATAAGCCTAAGGAGGACGAAAATGACCTAAATGTTAATCCAATGACACAAATGAACTTATTGGATGCACAAGATTGGTTAAAAACCCTAATTGGACAAGAATAAGCCTAGGGAGGACGAAAATGACGTAAATGTTAATCCAAAGACGCAAATGAACTTTTTGGATGCACAAGATTGGTTAAAAACCATAATTGGACAATAATAAGCCTAGGGAGGACGAAAATGACCTAAATGTTAATTCAATGACACAAATGAACTTATTGGATGCACAAGATTGGTTAAAAACCCTAATTGGACAAGAATAAGCCTAGGGAGGACGAAAATGACCTAAATGTTAATCCAAAGACGCAAATGAACTTTTTGGATGCACAAGATTGGTTAAAAACCCTAATTGCACAAGAATAAGCCTAGGGAGGACGAAAATGACCTAAATGTTAATCCAATGACACAAATGAACTTATTGGATGCACAAGATTGGTTAAAAACCCTAATTGGACAAGAATAAGCCTAGGGAGAATGAAAATGACCTAAATGTTAATCCAAAGACACAAATGAACTTATTGGATGCACAAGATTGGTTAAAAACCCTAATTGCACAAGAAGAAGACTAGGGAGGACGAAAATGACCTAAATGTTAATCCAATGACACAAATGAACTTATTGCATGCACAAGATTGGTTAAAAACCCTAATTGCACATAAATAACCCTTGAGTGGACGAAAATGACCTAAATGTTAATCCAAAGACACAAATGAACTTTTTGGATGCACAAGATTGGTTAATAACCCAAATTGCAAATAAATAAGCCTAGGGAAGACGGAAATGACCTAAATGTTAATCCAATGACACAAATGAACTTTTTGGATGCACAAGATTGGTTAAAAACCCTAATTGCTCAAGAATAAGCCTAGGGAGGACGAAAATGACCTAAATGTTAATCCATTGACACAAATGAACTTGTTGGATGCACAAGATGGTTTAAAAACCCAAATTGGACAAGAATAAGCCTAGGGATGATGAAAATGACCTAAATGTTAATCCAATGACACAAATGAACTTATTGGATGCACAAGATTTGTTAAAATCCCTAATTGCACATAAATAACCCTAGAGAGGACGAAAATGACCTAAATGTTAATCCAAAGACACAAATGAACTTTTTGGATGCACAATATTGGTTAAAATCCCTAATTGGACAAGAATAAGCCTAAGGAGGACAGAAATGACCTAAATGTTAATCCAATGACACAAATGAACTTATTGGATGCACAAGATTGGTTAAAAACCCAAATTGCACAAGAATAAGCCTAGGGAGGACGAAAATGACCTAAATGTTAATCCAATGACACAAATGAACTTATTGGATGCACAAGATTGGTTAAAAACCCTAATTGCACAAGAAGAAGACTAGGGAGGACGAAAATGACCTAAATGTTAATCCAATGACACAAATGAACTTATTGGATGCACAAGATTGGTTAAAAAACCTAATTGCACATAAATAACCCTTGAGTGGACGAAAAGGACCTAAATGTTAATCCAAAGACACAAATGAACTTTTTGGATGCACAAGATTGGTTAAAAACCCAAATTGCACAAGAATAAGCCTAGGGAGGACGAAAATAACTTAAATGTTAATCCAATGACACAAATGAACTTATTGGATGCACAAGATTGGTTAAAAACCCTAATTGGACAAGAAGAAGACTAGGGAGGACGAAAATGACCTAAATGTTAATCCAATGACACAAATGAACTTATTGGATGCACAAGATTGGTTAAAAACCCTAATTGCACATATATAACCCTTGAGTGGACGAAAATGACCTAAATGTTAATCCAAAGACACAAATGAACTTTTTGGATGCACAAGATTGGTTAATAACCCAAATTGCACATAAATAAGCCTAGGGAACACGAAAATGACCTAAATGTTAATCCAATGACACAAATGAACTTTTTGGATGCACAAGATTGGTTAAAAACCCTAATTGCACAAGAATAAGCCTAGGGAGGACGAAAATGACCTAAATTTTAATCCATTGACACAAATGAACTTATTGGATGCACAAGATGGGTTAAAAACCCAAATTGGACAAGAATAAGCCTAGGGATGACGAAAATGACCTTAATGTTAATCCAATGACACAAATGAACTTATTGTACGCACAAGATATGTTAAAAATCCTAATTGCACATAAATAACCCTAGAGAGAACGAAAATGACCTAAATGTTCATCCAAAGACACAAATGAACTTTTTGGATGCACAATATTGGTTAAAAACCCTAATTGGACAAGAATAAGCCTAAGAAGGACAGAAATGACCTAAATGTTAATCCAATGACACAAATGAACTTATTGGATGCACAAGATTGGTAAAAAACCCTAATTGCACAAGAATATGTCTAGGGAAGACGCAAATGACCTAAATGTTAATCCAAAGACACAAATGAACTTATTGGAAGCACAAGATTGGTGAAAAACCCTAATTGCACATAACAAAGCCTAGGGAGGATGAAAATGACCTAAATGTTAATCCAATGACATAAATGAACTTTTTGGATGCACAAGATTGGTTAAAAACCCTAATTGCACAAGAATAAGCCTAAGGAGGACGAAAATGACCAAAATGTTAATCCAATGACACAAATGAAATTATTGGATGCACAAGATTGGTTAAAAACCCTAATTGCACAAGAATATGTCTAGGGAAGACGAAAATGACCTAAATGTTAATCCAAAGAAACAAATGAACTTATTGGAAGCACAAGATTGGTGAAAAACCCCAATTGCACATAACTAAGTCTATGGCGGACGAAAATGAACTAAATGTTAATCCAAAGACGCAAATGAACTTTTTGGATGCACAAGATTGGTTAAAAACCCTAATTGCACATAAATAGGCCTAGGGAAGACGAAAGTGACCTAAATGTTAATCCAATAACACAAACGAACTTTTTGGAAGCACAAGATTGGTTAAAAACCCTTATTGCACAAGAATAACCCTAGATAGGAAGAAGATGACCTAAATGTTAATCCAATGACATAAACACACCTATTGGGTGCACAAGATTGGTTAAAAACCCTAATTGGACAAGAATAAGCCTAGGGAGGATGAAAATAAACTAAATGTTAATCCAATGACACAAATGATCTTATTGGATGCACAAGATTGGTTAAAAAACCCTAATTGCACATAAATACGCCAAGGGAGGACGAAAATGAATTAAATGTTAATCCAAAGACCCAAATGAACTTTTTGGATGCACAAGATTGGTTAAAAATCCTAATTGCACATAAATAAGCCTAGGGAAGACGAAAATGACCTAAATGTTAATCCAATGACACAAACGAACTTTTTGGATGCACAAGATTGGTTAAAAACCCTAATTGCACAAGTATAAGCCTAGGGAGGACGAAAATGACCTAAATGTTAATCCAATGACACAAATGAACTTATTGGATGCAGAATATTGGTTAAAAACCCTAATTGGAAAAGAATAAGCCTAGGGATGACGAAAATGACCTAAATGTTAATCCAATGACACAAATGAACTTATTGGATGCACAAGATTTGTTTAAAACCCTAATTGCACATAAATAACCGTAGAGAGGACGAAAATGACCTAAATGTTAGTCCAGTGACATAAACACACCTATTGGGTGCACAAGATTAGTTAAAAACCCTAATTGGACAAGAATAAGCCTAGGGATGATGAAAATGACCTAAATGTTAATCCATTGACACAAATGATCTTATTGGATACACAAGATTGCTTAAAAACCCTAATTGCACATAAATACGCCAAGGGAGGACGAAAATGACCTAAATGTTAATCCAAAGACGGAAATGAACTTTTTGGATGCACAAGATTGGTTAAAAACACTAATTGGACAAGAATAAGCCTAAGGAGGACAGAAATGACCTAAATGTTAATCCAATGACACAAATGAACTTATTGGATGCACAAGATTGGTTCAAAACCCTAATTGGACAAGAATAAGCCTAGGGATGACGAAAATGACCTTAATGTTAATCCAATGACACAAA
Organism: Cicer pinnatifidum; assembly: GCA_037974775.1. NCBI lineage: Eukaryota > Viridiplantae > Streptophyta > Magnoliopsida > Fabales > Fabaceae > Cicer > Cicer pinnatifidum. Next base: position 27,605,990 of record JBBPBR010000008.1, on the reverse strand, counting down.
TGAACTTATTGTACGCACAAGATATGTTAAAAACCCTAATTGCACATAAATAACCCTAGAGAAGACGAAAATGACCTAAATGTTAATCCAAAGACATAAATGAACTTTTTGGATGCACAAGATTGGTTAAAAACCCTTATTGTACAAGAATAAGCCTAGGGAGGACGAAAATGACCTAAATGTTAATCCAATGACACAAATGAACTTATTGGATGCACAAGATTTGTTTAAAACCCTAATTGCACATAAATAACCCTATAGAGGACGAAAATGACCTAAATGTTAATCCAATGACATAAACACACCTATTGGGTGCACAAGATTGGTTAAAAACCCTAATTGGACAAGAATAAGCCTAGGGAGGATGAAAATGACCTAAATGTTAATCCAATGACACAAACGATCTTATTGGATGCAAAAGACTGGTTAAAAACCCTAATTGCACATAAATAAGTCTAGGGAGGACGAAAATGAACTAAATGTTAATCCAAAGACGGAAATGAACTTTTTGGACGCACAAGATTGGTTAAAAACCCTAATTGCACATAAATAGGCCTAGGGAAGACGAAAGTGACCTAAATGTTAATCCAATAACACAAACGAACTTTTTGGATGCAAAAGATTGGTTAAAAACCCTAATTGCACAAGAATAAGCCTAGGGAGGACGAAAATGACATAAATGTTAATCCAATGACACAAATGAACTTATTGGATGCACAAGATTGGTTAAAAACCCTAATTGGACAAGAATAAGCATAGGGAGGACGAAAATGACCTAAATGTTAATCCAATGACACAAATGAACTTATTGGATGCACAAGATTGGTTAAAAACCATAATTGCACAATAATAAGCCTAGGGAGGAAGAAAAGACCTAAATGTTCATCCAATGACATAAACACACCTATTGGATGCACAAGATTGGTTAAAAACCCTAATTGCACAAGTATAAGACTATGGAGGACGAAAATGACCACAATTTTCATCCAATGACATAAACACGCCTATTGGATCCACAAGATTGGTTAAAAACCCTAATTGGACAAGAATAAGCTTCGGGAGGACGAAAATGACCTAAATGTTAATCCAATGACACAAATGAACTTATTGGATGCACAAGATTGGTTAAAAACCCTAATTGGACAAGAATAAGCCTAGGGATGACGAAAATGACCTAAATGTTAACCCAATGACACAAATGAACTTATTGGATGCACAAGATTAGTTTAAAACCCTAATTGCACATAAATAACCCTAGAGAGAACGAAAATGACATAAATGTTAATCCAGTGACATAAACACACCTATTGGGTGCACAAGATTGGTTAAAAACCCTAATTGGACAAGAATAAGCCTTCGGAGGATGAAAATGACCTAAATGTTAATCCAATGACACAAATGATCTTATTGGATGCACAAGATTGGTTAAAAACCCTAATTGCACATAAATACGCCAAGGGAGGACGAAAATGACCTAAATGTTAATCCAAAGACGCAAATGAACTTTTTGGATGCACAAGATTGGTTAAAAACCCTAATTGCACAAGAATAAGCCTAGGGAGGACGAAAATGACCTAAATGTTAATCCAGTGACACAAATGAACTTATTGGATGCACAAGATTGGTTAAAAACCCTAATTGGACAAGAAGAAGACTAGGGAGGACGAAAATGACCTAAATGTGAATCCAATGACACAAATGAACTTATTGGATGCGCAAGATTGGTTAAAAACCCTAATTGCACATATATAACCCTTGAATGGACGAAAATGACCTAAATGTTAATCCAAAGACACAAATGAACTTTATGGATGCACAAGATTGGTTTATAACCCAAATTGCACATAAATAAGCCTAGGGAAGACGAAAATGACCTAAATGTTAATCCAATGACACAAATGAACTTTTTGGATGCACAAGATTGGTTAAAAACCGTAATTGCACAAGAATAAGCCTAGGGAGGACGAAAATGACATAAATGTTAATCCAATGACACAAATGAACTTATTGGATGCACAAGATTGGTTAAAAACCATAATTGAAAAATAATAAGGCTAGGGAGGAAGAAAAGACCTAAATGTACATCCAATGACATAAACACACCTATTGGATGCACAAGATTGGTTAAAAACCCTAATTGCACAAGTATAAGACTATGGAGGACGAAAATGACCACAATTTTCATCCAACGACATAAACACGCCTATTGGATCCACAAGAATGGTTAAAAACCCTAATTGGACAAGAATAAGCCTAGGGAGGACGAAAATGACCTAAATGTTAATCCAATGACACAAATGAACTTATTGGATGCACAAGATTGGTTAAAAACCCTAATTGGACAAGAATAAGCCTAGGGATGACGAAAATGACCTAAATGTTAACCCAATGACACAAATGAACTTATTGGATGCACAAGATTAGTTTAAAACCCTAATTGCACATAAATAACCCTAGAGAGGACGAAAATGACATAAATGTTAATCCAGTGACATAAACACACCTATTGGGTGCACAAGATTGGTTAAAAACCCTAATTGGACAAGAATAAGCCTTCGGAGGATGAAAATGATCTAAATGTTAATCCAATGACACAAATGATCTTATTGGATGCACAAGATTGGTTAAAAACCCTAATTGTACATAAATAAGTCTAGGGAAGACGAAAATGACCTAAATGTTAATCCAATGACACAAATGAAATTTTTGGATGCACAAGATTGGTTAAAAACCCTAATTGCACAAGAATAAGCCTAGGGAGGACGAAAATGACCTAAATGTTAATCCAATGACACAAATGAACTTATTGGATGCACATGATTGGTTAAAAACCCTAATTGGACAAGAATAAGCCTAGGGAGAATGAAAATGACCTAAATGTTAATTCAATGACACAAATGTACTTATTGGATGCACAAGATTTGTTAAAAACCAGAATTGGACATAAATAACCCTAGAGAGAACGAAAATGACCTAAATGTTCATCCAAAGACACAAATGAACTTTTTGGATGCACAATATTGGTTAAAAACCCTAATTGGACAAGAATAAGCCTAAGAAGGACAGAAATGACCTAAATGTTAATCCAATGACACAAATGAACTTATTGGATGCACAAGATTGGTAAAAAACCCTAATTGCACAAGAATATGTCTAGGGAAGACGCAAATGACCTAAATGTTAATCCAAAGACACAAATGAACTTATTGGAAGCACAAGATTGGTGAAAAATCCTAATTGCACATAACAAAGCCTAGGGAGGATGAAAATGACCTAAATGTTAATCCAATGACATAAATGAACTTTTTGGATGCACAAGATTGGTTAAAAACCCTAATTGCACAAGAATAAGCCTAGGGAGGACGAAAATGACCAAAATGTTAATCCAATGACACAAATGAACTTGTTGGATGCACAAGATTGGTTAAAAACCCTAATTGCACAAGAATATGTCTAGGGAAGACGAAAATGACCTAAATGTTAATCCAAAGACACAAATGAACTTATTGGAAGCACAAGATTGGTGAAAAACCCCAATTGCACATAACTAAGTCTATGGCGGACGAAAATGAACTAAATGTTAATCCAAAGACGCAAATGAACTTTTTGGATGCACAAGATTGGTTAAAAACCCTAATTGCACATAAATAGGCCTAGGGAAGACGAAAGTGACCTAAATGTTAATCCAATAACACAAACGAACTTTTTGGAAGCACAAGATTGGTTAAAAACCCTTATTGCACAAGAATAACCCTAGATAGGAAGAAGATGACCTAAATGTTAATCCACTGACATAAACACACCTATTGGGTGCACAAGATTGGTTAAAAACCCTAATTGGACAAGAATAAGCCTAGGGAGGATGAAAATAAACTAAATGTTAATCCAATGACACAAATGATCTTATTGGATGCACAAGATTGGTTAAAAAACCCTAATTGCACATAAATACGCCAAGGGAGGACGAAAATGAATTAAATGTTAATCCAAAGACCCAAATGAACTTTTTGGATGCACAAGATTGGTTAAAAATCCTAATTGCACATAAATAAGCCTAGGGAAGACGAAAATGACCTAAATGTTAATCCAATGACACAAACGAACTTTTTGGATGCACAAGATTGGTTAAAAACCCTAATTGCACAAGTATAAGACTATGGAGGACGAAAATGACCACAATTTTCATCCAACGACATAAACACGCCTATTGGATCCACAAGAATGGTTAAAAACCCTAATTGGACAAGAATAAGCCTAGGGAGGACGAAAATGACCTAAATGTTAATCCAATGACACAAATGAACTTATTGGATGCACAAGATTGGTTAAAAACCCTAATTGGACAAGAATAAGCCTAGGGATGACGAAAATGACCTAAATGTTAACCCAATGACACAAATGAACTTATTGGATGCACAAGATTAGTTTAAAACCCTAATTGCACATAAATAACCCTAGAGAGGACGAAAATGACATAAATGTTAATCCAGTGACATAAACACACCTATTGGGTGCACAAGATTGGTTAAAAACCCTAATTGGACAAGAATAAGCCTTCGGAGGATGAAAATGATCTAAATGTTAATCCAATGACACAAATGATCTTATTGGATGCACAAGATTGGTTAAAAACCCTAATTGCACATAAATAAGTCTAGGGAAGACGAAAATGACCTAAATGTTAATCCAATGACACAAATGAAATTTTTGGATGCACAAGATTGGTTAAAAACCCTAGTTGCACAAGAATAAGCCTAGGGAGGACGAAAATGACCTAAATGTTAATCCAATGACACAAATGAACTTATTGGATGCACATGATTGGTTAAAAACCCTAATTGGACAAGAATAAGCCTAGGGAGGACGAAAATGACCTAAATGTTAATCCAATGACACAAATGTACTTATTGGATGCACAAGATTTGTTAAAAACCCTAATTGGACATAAATAACCCTAGAGAGAACGAAAATGACCTAAATGTTCATCCAAAGACACAAATGAACTTTTTGGATGCACAATATTGGTTAAAAACCCTAATTGGACAAGAATAAGCCTAAGAAGGACAGAAATGACCTAAATGTTAATCCAATGACACAAATGAACTTATTGGATGCACAAGATTGGTAAAAAACCCTAATTGCACAAGAATATGTCTAGGGAAGACGCAAATGACCTAAATGTTAATCCAAAGACACAAATGAACTTATTGGAAGCACAAGATTGGTGAAAAATCCTAATTGCACATAACAAAGCCTAGGGAGGATGAAAATGACCTAAATGTTAATCCAATGACATAAATGAACTTTTTGGATGCACAAGATTGGTTAAAAACCCTAATTGCACAAGAATAAGCCTAGGGAGGACGAAAATGACCAAAATGTTAATCCAATGACACAAATGAACTTGTTGGATGCACAAGATTGGTTAAAAACCCTAATTGCACAAGAATATGTCTAGGGAAGACGAAAATGACCTAAATGTTAATCCAAAGACACAAATGAACTTATTGGAAGCACAAGATTGGTGAAAAACCCCAATTGCACATAACTAAGTCTATGGCGGACGAAAATGAACTAAATGTTAATCCAAAGACGCAAATGAACTTTTTGGATGCACAAGATTGGTTAAAAACCCTAATTGCACATAAATAGGCCTAGGGAAGACGAAAGTGACCTAAATGTTAATCCAATAACACAAACGAACTTTTTGGAAGCACAAGATTGGTTAAAAACCCTTATTGCACAAGAATAACCCTAGATAGGAAGAAGATGACCTAAATGTTAATCCACTGACATAAACACACCTATTGGGTGCACAAGATTGGTTAAAAACCCTAATTGGACAAGAATAAGCCTAGGGAGGATGAAAATAAACTAAATGTTAATCCAATGACACAAATGATCTTATTGGATGCACAAGATTGGTTAAAAAACCCTAATTGCACATAAATACGCCAAGGGAGGACGAAAATGAATTAAATGTTAATCCAAAGACCCAAATGAACTTTTTGGATGCACAAGATTGGTTAAAAATCCTAATTGCACATAAATAAGCCTAGGGAAGACGAAAATGACCTAAATGTTAATCCAATGACACAAACGAACTTTTTGGATGCACAAGATTGGTTAAAAACCCTAATTGCACAAGTATAAGACTATGGAGGACGAAAATGACCACAATTTTCATCCAACGACATAAACACGCCTATTGGATCCACAAGAATGGTTAAAAACCCTAATTGGACAAGAATAAGCCTAGGGAGGACGAAAATGACCTAAATGTTAATCCAATGACACAAATGAACTTATTGGATGCACAAGATTGGTTAAAAACCCTAATTGGACAAGAATAAGCCTAGGGATGACGAAAATGACCTAAATGTTAACCCAATGACACAAATGAACTTATTGGATGCACAAGATTAGTTTAAAACCCTAATTGCACATAAATAACCCTAGAGAGGACGAAAATGACATAAATGTTAATCCAGTGACATAAACACACCTATTGGGTGCACAAGATTGGTTAAAAACCCTAATTGGACAAGAATAAGCCTTCGGAGGATGAAAATGATCTAAATGTTAATCCAATGACACAAATGATCTTATTGGATGCACAAGATTGGTTAAAAACCCTAATTGTACATAAATAAGTCTAGGGAAGACGAAAATGACCTAAATGTTAATCCAATGACACAAATGAAATTTTTGGATGCACAAGATTGGTTAAAAACCCTAATTGCACAAGAATAAGCCTAGGGAGGACGAAAATGACCTAAATGTTAATCCAATGACACAAATGAACTTATTGGATGCACATGATTGGTTAAAAACCATAATTGCCCATAAAAAACCCTAGGGAGGACGAAAATGACCTAAATGTTAATCCAATGACACAAATAAACTTATTGAATGCACAAGATTGGTTAAAAACCCTAATTGCACAAAAATAAGCCTAGGGAGGACGAAAATGACCTAAATGTTAATCCAATGACACAAATGAACTTATTGGATGCACAAGATTGGTTAAAAACCCTAATTGGACAAGAATAAGCCTAGGGAGGACGAAAATGACCTAAATTTTAATCCAATGACACAAATGAACTTATTGGTTGCACAAGATTGGTTAAAAACCCTAATTGGACAAGAATAAGCCTAGGGAGGACGAAAATGACCTAAATGTTAATCCAATGACACAAATGAACTTATTGGATGCACAAGATTGGTTAAAAACCCTAATTGGACAAGAATAAGCCTAGGGAGGACGAAAATCACCTAATTGATCATCCAATGACACAAACACACCTATTGGATGCACAAGATTGGTTAAAAACCCTAATTGGACAAGAATAAGCCTAGGGAGGACGAAAATGACCTAATTGATCAATTAATGACACAAACACACCTATTGGATGCACAAGATTGGTTAAAAACCCTAATTGGACAAGAATATGACTAGGGAGGACGAAAATGACCTAATTGATCATCCAATGACACAAACACACCTATTGGATGCACAAGATTGGTTAAAAACCCTAATTGGACAAGAATAAGCCTAGGGAGGACGAAAATGACCTAATTGATCATCCAATGACACAAACCCACCTATTGGATGCACCAGATTGGTTAAAAACCCTAATTGGACAAGAATATGCCTAGGGAGGACGAAAATGACCTAATTGATCATCCAATGTCACAAACACACCTATTGGATGCACAAGATCGGTTAAAAACCCTAATTGGACAAGAATAAGCCTAGGGAGGACGAAAATGACCTAATTGATCATCCATTGCCACAAACACACCTATTGGATGCACAAGATTGGTTAAAAACCCTAATTGGACAAGAATATGCTAAGGGAGGACGAAAATGACCTAATTGGTCATCCAATGACACAAACACACCTATTGGATGCACAAGATTGGTTAAAAACCCTAATTGGACAAGAGTAAGCCTAGGGAGAACGAAAATAACCTAATTGATCATTCAATGACACAAACACACCTATTGGATGCACAAGATTGGTTAAAAACCCTAATTGGACAAGAATATGCCTAGGGAGGACGAAAATGACCTAAATGTTAATCCAATGACACAAATGAACTTATTGGATGCACAAGATTGGTTAAAAACCCTAATTGGACAAGAATAAGCCTAGGGAGGACGAAAATGACCTAATTGATCATCCAATGACACAAACACACCTATTGGATGCATAAGATTGGTTAAAAACCCTAGTTGGACAAGAATATGTCTAGGGAGGACGAAAATGACCTAAATATTAATTCAATGACACAAACAAAGTTATTGGATGCACAAGATTGGTTAAAAACCCTAATTGGACAAGAATAAGCCTAGGGAGGACGAAAATGACCTAATTGATCATCCAATGACACAAACATACCTATTGGAAGCACAAAATTGGTTAAAAACCCTAATTGGACAAGAATATGCCTAGGGAGGACGAAAATGACCTAAATGTTAATCCAATGACACAAATGAACTTATTGGATGCACAAGATTGGTTAAAAACCCTAATTGGACAAGAATAAGCCTAGGGAGGACGAAAATGACCTAATTGATCATCCAATGACACAAACACACCTATTGGATGCACAAGATTGGTTAAAAATCCTAATTGGACAAGAATAAGCCTAGGGAGGACGAAAATGACCTAATTGATCATCCAATGACACAAACATACCTATTGGATGAACAAGATTAGATAAAAACCCTAATTGGACAAGAATATGCCTAGGGAGGACGAAAATGACCTAAATGTTAATCCAATGACACAAATGAACTTATTGGATGCACAAGATTGGTTAAAAACCCTAATTGGACAAGAATAAGCCTAGGGAGGACGAAAATGACCTCAATGTTAATCCAATGACACAACTCAACTTATTGGATGCACAAGATTGGTTAAAAACCCTAATTGGGCAAGAATAAGCCTAGGGAGGACGAAAATGACCTAATTGATCATCCAATGACACAAACACACCTATTGGATGCCCAAGATTGGTTAAAAACCCTAATTGGACAAGAATAAGCCTAGGGAGGACGAAAATGACCTAAATGTTAATCCAATGACACAAATGAACTTATTGGATGCACAAGATTGGTTAAAAACCCTAATTGGACAAGAATAAGCCTAGGTAGGACGAAAATGACCTAAATGTTAATCCAATGACACAAATGAACTTATTGGATGCACAAGATTGGTTAAAAACCATAATTGAAAAATAATAAGGCTAGGGAGGAAGAAAAGACCTAAATGTACATCCAATGACATAAACACACCTATTGGATGCACAAGATTGGTTAAAAACCCTAATTGCACAAGTATAAGACTATGGAGGACGAAAATGACCACAATTTTCATCCAACGACATAAACACGCCTATTGGATCCACAAGAATGGTTAAAAACCCTAATTGGACAAGAATAAGCCTAGGGAGGACGAAAATGACCTAAATGTTAATCCAATGACACAAATGAACTTATTGGATGCACAAGATTGGTTAAAAACCCTAATTGGACAAGAATAAGCCTAGGGATGACGAAAATGACCTAAATGTTAACCCAATGACACAAATGAACTTATTGGATGCACAAGATTAGTTTAAAACCCTAATTGCACATAAATAACCCTAGAGAGGACGAAAATGACATAAATGTTAATCCAGTGACATAAACACACCTATTGGGTGCACAAGATTGGTTAAAAACCCTAATTGGACAAGAATAAGCCTTCGGAGGATGAAAATGATCTAAATGTTAATCCAATGACACAAATGATCTTATTGGATGCACAAGATTGGTTAAAAACCCTAATTGTACATAAATAAGTCTAGGGAAGACGAAAATGACCTAAATGTTAATCCAATGACACAAATGAAATTTTTGGATGCACAAGATTGGTTAAAAACCCTAATTGCACAAGAATAAGCCTAGGGAGGACGAAAATGACCTAAATGTTAATCCAATGACACAAATGAACTTATTGGATGCACATGATTGGTTAAAAACCCTAATTGGACAAGAATAAGCCTAGGGAGGACGAAAATGACCTAAATGTTAATCCAATGACACAAATGTACTTATTGGATGCACAAGATTTGTTAAAAACCCTAATTGGACATAAATAACCCTAGAGAGAACGAAAATGACCTAAATGTTCATCCAAAGACACAAATGAACTTTTTGGATGCACAATATTGGTTAAAAACCCTAATTGGACAAGAATAAGCCTAAGAAGGACAGAAATGACCTAAATGTTAATCCAATGACACAAATGAACTTATTGGATGCACAAGATTGGTAAAAAACCCTAATTGCACAAGAATATGTCTAGGGAAGACGCAAATGACCTAAATGTTAATCCAAAGACACAAATGAACTTATTGGAAGCACAAGATTGGTGAAAAATCCTAATTGCACATAACAAAGCCTAGGGAGGATGAAAATGACCTAAATGTTAATCCAATGACATAAATGAACTTTTTGGATGCACAAGATTGGTTAAAAACCCTAATTGCACAAGAATAAGCCTAGGGAGGACGAAAATGACCAAAATGTTAATCCAATGACACAAATGAACTTGTTGGATGCACAAGATTGGTTAAAAACCCTAATTGCACAAGAATATGTCTAGGGAAGACGAAAATGACCTAAATGTTAATCCAAAGACACAAATGAACTTATTGGAAGCACAAGATTGGTGAAAAACCCCAATTGCACATAACTAAGTCTATGGCGGACGAAAATGAACTAAATGTTAATCCAAAGACGCAAATGAACTTTTTGGATGCACAAGATTGGTTAAAAACCCTAATTGCACATAAATAGGCCTAGGGAAGACGAAAGTGACCTAAATGTTAATCCAATAACACAAACGAACTTTTTGGAAGCACAAGATTGGTTAAAAACCCTTATTGCACAAGAATAACCCTAGATAGGAAGAAGATGACCTAAATGTTAATCCACTGACATAAACACACCTATTGGGTGCACAAGATTGGTTAAAAACCCTAATTGGACAAGAATAAGCCTAGGGAGGATGAAAATAAACTAAATGTTAATCCAATGACACAAATGATTTTATTGGATGCACAAGATTGGTTAAAAAACCCTAATTGCACATAAATACGCCAAGGGAGGACGAAAATGAATTAAATGTTAATCCAAAGACCCAAATGAACTTTTTGGATGCACAAGATTGGTTAAAAATCCTAATTGCACATAAATAAGCCTAGGGAAGACGAAAATGACCTAAATGTTAATCCAATGACACAAACGAACTTTTTGGATGCACAAGATTGGTTAAAAACCCTAATTGCACAAGTATAAGACTATGGAGGACGAAAATGACCACAATTTTCATCCAACGACATAAACACGCCTATTGGATCCACAAGAATGGTTAAAAACCCTAATTGGACAAGAATAAGCCTAGGGAGGACGAAAATGACCTAAATGTTAATCCAATGACACAAATGAACTTATTGGATGCACAAGATTGGTTAAAAACCCTAATTGGACAAGAATAAGCCTAGGGATGACGAAAATGACCTAAATGTTAACCCAATGACACAAATGAACTTATTGGATGCACAAGATTAGTTTAAAACCCTAATTGCACATAAATAACCCTAGAGAGGACGAAAATGACATAAATGTTAATCCAGTGACATAAACACACCTATTGGGTGCACAAGATTGGTTAAAAACCCTAATTGGACAAGAATAAGCCTTCGGAGGATGAAAATGATCTAAATGTTAATCCAATGACACAAATGATCTTATTGGATGCACAAGATTGGTTAAAAACCCTAATTGTACATAAATAAGTCTAGGGAAGACGAAAATGACCTAAATGTTAATCCAATGACACAAATGAAATTTTTGGATGCACAAGATTGGTTAAAAACCCTAATTGCACAAGAATAAGCCTAGGGAGGACGAAAATGACCTAAATGTTAATCCAATGACACAAATGAACTTATTGGATGCACATGATTGGTTAAAAACCCTAATTGGACAAGAATAAGCCTAGGGAGGACGAAAATGACCTAAATGTTAATTCAATGACACAAATGTACTTATTGGATGCACAAGATTTGTTAAAAACCCTAATTGGACATAAATAACCCTAGAGAGAACGAAAATGACCTAAATGTTCATCCAAAGACACAAATGAACTTTTTGGATGCACAATATTGGTTAAAAACCCTAATTGGACAAGAATAAGCCTAAGAAGGACAGAAATGACCTAAATGTTAATCCAATGACACAAATGAACTTATTGGATGCACAAGATTGGTAAAAAACCCTAATTGCACAAGAATATGTCTAGGGAAGACGCAAATGACCTAAATGTTAATCCAAAGACACAAATGAACTTATTGGAAGCACAAGATTGGTGAAAAATCCTAATTGCACATAACAAAGCCTAGGGAGGATGAAAATGACCTAAATGTTAATCCAATGACATAAATGAACTTTTTGGATGCACAAGATTGGTTAAAAACCCTAATTGCACAAGAATAAGCCTAGGGAGGACGAAAATGACCAAAATGTTAATCCAATGACACAAATGAACTTGTTGGATGCACAAGATTGGTTAAAAACCCTAATTGCACAAGAATATGTCTAGGGAAGACGAAAATGACCTAAATGTTAATCCAAAGACACAAATGAACTTATTGGAAGCACAAGATTGGTGAAAAACCCCAATTGCACATAACTAAGTCTATGGCGGACGAAAATGAACTAAATGTTAATCCAAAGACGCAAATGAACTTTTTGGATGCACAAGATTGGTTAAAAACCCTAATTGCACATAAATAGGCCTAGGGAAGACGAAAGTGACCTAAATGTTAATCCAATAACACAAACGAACTTTTTGGAAGCACAAGATTGGTTAAAAACCCTTATTGCACAAGAATAACCCTAGATAGGAAGAAGATGACCTAAATGTTAATCCACTGACATAAACACACCTATTGGGTGCACAAGATTGGTTAAAAACCCTAATTGGACAAGAATAAGCCTAGGGAGGATGAAAATAAACTAAATGTTAATCCAATGACACAAATGATCTTATTGGATGCACAAGATTGGTTATAAAACCCTAATTGCACATAAATACGCCAAGGGAGGACGAAAATGAATTAAATGTTAATCCAAAAACCCAAATGAACTTTTTGGATGCACAAGATTGGTTAAAAATCCTAATTGCACATAAATAAGCCTAGGGAAGACGAAAATGACCTAAATGTTAATCCAATGACACAAACGAACTTTTTGGATGCACAAGATTGGTTAAAAACCCTAATTGCACAAGTATAAGCCTAGGGAGGACGAAAATGACATAAATGTTAATCCAATGACACAAATGAACTTATTGGGTGCACAAGATTGGTTAAAAACCCTAATTGGACAAGAAGAAGACTAGGGAGGACAAAAATGACCTAAATGTTAATCCAATGACACAAATGAACTTATTGGATGCACAAGATTGGTTAAAAACCCTAATTGGACAAGAATAAGCCTAGGTAGGACGAAAATGACCTAAATGTTAATCCAATGACACAAATGAACTTATTGGATGCACAAGATTGGTTAAAAACCATAATTGAAAAATAATAAGGCTAGGGAGGAAGAAAAGACCTAAATGTACATCCAATGACATAAACACACCTATTGGATGCACAAGATTGGTTAAAAACCCTAATTGCACAAGTATAAGACTATGGAGGACGAAAATGACCACAATTTTCATCCAACGACATAAACACGCCTATTGGATCCACAAGAATGGTTAAAAACCCTAATTGGACAAGAATAAGCCTAGGGAGGACGAAAATGACCTAAATGTTAATCCAATGACACAAATGAACTTATTGGATGCACAAGATTGGTTAAAAACCCTAATTGGACAAGAATAAGCCTAGGGATGACGAAAATGACCTAAATGTTAACCCAATGACACAAATGAACTTATTGGATGCACAAGATTAGTTTAAAACCCTAATTGCACATAAATAACCCTAGAGAGGACGAAAATGACATAAATGTTAATCCAGTGACATAAACACACCTATTGGGTGCACAAGATTGGTTAAAAACCCTAATTGGACAAGAATAAGCCTTCGGAGGATGAAAATGATCTAAATGTTAATCCAATGACACAAATGATCTTATTGGATGCACAAGATTGGTTAAAAACCCTAATTGTACATAAATAAGTCTAGGGAAGACGAAAATGACCTAAATGTTAATCCAATGACACAAATGAAATTTTTGGATGCACAAGATTGGTTAAAAACCCTAATTGCACAAGAATAAGCCTAGGGAGGACGAAAATGACCTAAATGTTAATCCAATGACACAAATGAACTTATTGGATGCACATGATTGGTTAAAAACCCTAATTGGACAAGAATAAGCCTAGGGAGGACGAAAATGACCTAAATGTTAATTCAATGACACAAATGTACTTATTGGATGCACAAGATTTGTTAAAAACCCTAATTGGACATAAATAACCCTAGAGAGAACGAAAATGACCTAAATGTTCATCCAAAGACACAAATGAACTTTTTGGATGCACAATATTGGTTAAAAACCCTAATTGGACAAGAATAAGCCTAAGAAGGACAGAAATGACCTAAATGTTAATCCAATGACACAAATGAACTTATTGGATGCACAAGATTGGTAAAAAACCCTAATTGCACAAGAATATGTCTTGGGAAGACGCAAATGACCTAAATGTTAATCCAAAGACACAAATGAACTTATTGGAAGCACAAGATTGGTGAAAAACCCTAATTGCACATAACAAAGCCTAGGGATGATGAAAATGACCTAAATGTTAATCCAATGACATAAATGAACTTTTTGGATGCACAAGATTGGTTAAAAACCCTAATTGCACAAGAATAAGCCTAGGGAGGACGAAAATGACCAAAATGTTAATCCAATGACACAAATGAACTTGTTGGATGCACAAGATTGGTTAAAAACCCTAATTGCACAAGAATATGTCTAGGGAAGACGAAAATGACCTAAATGTTAATCCAAAAACACAAATGAACTTATTGGAAGCACAAGATTGGTGAAAAACCCCAATTGCACATAACTAAGTCTATGGCGGACGAAAATGAACTAAATGTTAATCCAAAGACGCAAATGAACTTTTTGGATGCACAAGATTGGTTAAAAACCCTAATTGCACATAAATAGGCCTAGGGAAGACGAAAGTGACCTAAATGTTAATCCAATAACACAAACGAACTTTTTGGAAGCACAAGATTGGTTAAAAACCCTTATTGCACAAGAATAACCCTAGATAGGAAGAAGATGACCTAAATGTTAATCCACTGACATAAACACACCTATTGGGTGCACAAGATTGGTTAAAAACCTTAATTGGACAAGAATAAGCCTAGGGAGGATGAAAATAAACTAAATGTTAATCCAATGACACAAATGATCTTATTGGATGCACAAGATTGGTTAAAAAACCCTAATTGCACATAAATACGCCAAGGGAGGACGAAAATGAATTAAATGTTAATCCAAAAACCCAAATGAACTTTTTGGATGCACAAGATTGGTTAAAAATCCTAATTGCACATAAATAAGCCTAGGGAAGACGAAAATGACCTAAATGTTAATCCAATGACACAAACGAACTTTTTGGATGCACAAGATTGGTTAAAAACCCTAATTGCACAAGTATAAGCCTAGGGAGGACGAAAATGACCTAAATGTTAATCCAATGACACAAATGAACTTATTGGATGCAGAATATTGGTTAAAAACCCTAATTGAAAAAAAGAATAAGCCTAGGGATGACGAAAATGACCTAAATGTTAATCCAATGACACAAATGAACTTATTGGATGCACAAGATTTGTTTAAAACCCTAGTTGCACATAAATAACCCTAGAGAGGACGAAAATGACCTAAATGTTAGTCCAGTGACATAAACACACCTATTGGGTGCACAAGATTAGTTAAAAACCCTAATTGGACAAGAATAAGCCTAGGGATGATGAAAATGACCTAAATGTTAATCCAAAGACGGAAATGAACTTTTTGGATGCACAAGATTGGTTAAAAACACTAATTGGACAAGAATAAGCCTAAGGAGGACAGAAATGACCTAAATGTTAATCCAATGACACAAATGAACTTATTGGATGCACAAGATTGGTTCAAAACCCTAATTGCACAAGAATATGTCTAGGGAAGACGAAAATGACCTAAATGTTTATCCAAAGACACAAATGAACTTATTGGAAGCACAAGATTGGTGAAAAACCCTAATTGCACATAACTAAGCCTAGGGAGGACGAAAATGACCTAAACGTTAATCCAATGACTTAAATGAACTTTTTGGATGCACAAGATTGGTTAAAAACCCAAATTGCACAAGAATAAGCCTAGGAAGGACGAAAATGACCTAAATGTTAATCCAATGACACAAATGAACTTATTGGATGCACAAGATTGGTTAAAAACCCTAATTGCACAAGAATAAGCCTAGGGAGGACGAAAATGACCTAAATGTTAATCCATTGACACAAATGAACTTATTAGAACACAAGATGGGTTAAAAACCCAAATTGGACAAGAATAAGCCTAGGGATAACGAAAATGACCTAAATGTTAATCCAACGACACAAATGAACTTATTGTATGCACAAGATATGTTAAAAACCCTAATTGCACATAAATAACCTTAGAGAAGACGAAAATGACCTAAATGTTAATCCAAAGACATAAATGAACTTTTTGGATGCACAAGATTGGTTAAAAACCCTAATTGGACAAGAATAAGCCTAGGGAGGACGAAAATGACCTAAATGTTAATCCAATGACAAAAATGAATTTATTGGATGCACAACATTTGTTTAAAACCCTAATTGCACATAAATAACCCTAGAGAGGACGAAAATGACCTAAATGTTAATCCAGTGACATAAACACACCTATTGGGTGCACAAGATTGGTTAAAAACCCTAATTGGACAAGAGTAAGCCTAGGGAGGATGAAAATGACCTAAATGTTAATCCAATGACACAAATTATCTTATTGGATGCAAAAGATTGGTTAAAAACCCTAACTGCACATATATAAGTCTAGAGAGGACGAAAATGAACTAAATGTTAATCCAAAGACGCAAATGAACTTTTTGGATGCACAAGATTGGTTAAAAACCCTAATTGGACAACAATAAGCCTAAGGAGGACAGAAATGACCTAAATGTTAATCCAATGACACAAATGAACTTATTGGATGCACAAGATTGGTTCAAAACCCTAATTGCTCAAGAATATGTCTAGGGAAGACGAAAATGACCTAAATGTTTATCCAAAGACACAAATGAACTTATTGGAAGCACAAGATTGGTGAAAAACCCTATTTGCACATAACTAAGCCTAAGGAAGACGAAAATGACCTGAATGATAATTCAATGACATAAATGAACTTTTTGGATGCACAAGATTGGTTAAAAACCCAAATTGCACAAGAATAAGCCTAGGGAGGACGAAAATGACCTAAATGTTAATCCAATGACACAAATGAACTTATTGGATGCACAAGATTGGTTAAAAACCCTAATTGCACAAGAAGAAGACTAGGGAGGACGAAAATGACCTAAATGTTAATCCAATGACACAAATGAACTTATTTGATGCACAAGATTGGTTAAAAACCCTAATTGCACATAAATAACCCTTGAGTGGACGAAAATGACCTAAATGTTAATCCAAAGACACAAATTAACTTTTTGGATGCACAAGACTGGTTAATAACCCAAATTGTACATAAATAAGCCTAGGGAAGACGAAAATGACCTAAATATTAATCCAATGACACAAATAAACTTTTTGGATGCACAAGATTGGATAAAAACCCTAATTGCACAAGAATAAGCCTAGGGAGGACGAAAATGACCTAAATGTTAATCCATTGACACAAATGAACTTATTGGATGCACAAGATGGGTTAAAAACACAAATTGGACAAGAATAAGCCTAGGGATGACGAAAATGACCTAAATGTTAATCCAATGACACAAATGAACTTATTGTATGCACAAGATATGTTAAAAACCCTAATTGGACAAGAATAAGCCTAGGGAGGACGAAAATGACCTAAATGTTAATCGAATGACACAAATGAACTTATTGGATGCACAAGATTTGTTTAAAACCCTAATTGCACATAAATAACCCTAGAGAGGACGAAAATGACCTAAATGTTAATCCAGTGACATAAACACACCTATTGGGTGCACAAGATTGGTTAAAAAACCTAATTGGACAAGAATAAGCCTAGGGAGGATGAAAATGACCTAAATGTTAATCCAATGACACAAATGATCTTATTGGATGCAAAAGATTGGTTAAAAACCCTAATTGCACATAAATAAGTCTAGGGAGGATGAAAATGAACTAAATGTTAATCCAAAGATGCAAATGAACTTTTTGGATGCACAAGATTGGTTTAAAACCCTAATTGCACATAAATAGGCCTAGGGAAGACGAAAGTGACCTAAATGTTAATCCAATAACACAAACGAACTTTTTGGATGCACAAAATTGGTTAAAAACCCTAATTGCACAAGAATAACCCTAGATAGGACGAAGATGACCTAAATGTTAATCCAATGACATAAACACACCTATTGGGTGCACAAGATTGGTTAAAAACCCTTATTGGACAAGAATAAGCCTAGGGAGGATGAAAATGACCTAAATGTTAATCCAATGACACAAATGATCTCATTGGATGCACAAGATTGGGTAAGAAACCCTAATTGCATATAAATACGCCAAGGGTGGACGAAAATGAACTAAATGTTAATCCAAAGACGCAAATGAACTTATTGGATGCACAAGATTGGTTAAAAACCCTAATTGCACATAAATAAGCCTAGGGAAGACGAAAATGACCTAAATGTTAATCCAATGACACAAACGAACTTTTTGGATGCACAAGATTGGTTAAAAACCCTAATTGCACTAGAATAAGCCTAGGGAGGACGAAAATGACCTAAATGTTAATCCAATGACACAAATGAACTTATTGGATGCACAAGATTTGTTAAAAACCCTAATTGGACAAGAATAAGCCTAGGGATGACGAAAATGACCTAAATGTTAATCCAATGACACAAATTGTTTGACATATGTTCGTTTTTGATATTATCGACAAACATACAGCTTGAAATAAATCTAACATTGTAAACTGAGAAAAATTTCAGGAACAACAATTCAATCCTACAATCTTAAGACAATTGCTTGGAACTCAAGAAATCAACAAAAGCTTCAAGATCCATAAGCAAATCGATTAGTAAAATCGATTATGTAACAGGGTTGAATGATATTATGCAGTCTGGGATTAACCAATCGTTTGGAAAAATCGATTTGCACATCTTCTGAAAAATCAAACAGGTTATCAATTGATTAGACAAATCGATTGGTACACTTATTAGAAAATAAATTGTGCAAGTAAGAGAGCCAGTTTGCCACAAATCGATTAGGCAAATCGATTGTTTAAATCACCAAGAGTGAACTGATTGTTTACATCGATTAGACAAATCGATTGGTACATTTACTGAAATTAAAATGTGCAAGTCAGTGGCATGCCTTGCAAGTCAATCGATTTGCCAAATCGATTAATCCAATCACACCTTTATTTTGTTTGTCTACATTGATTGACACAATCGATTGTGAATGTCCCAAAGCCAAACCAATGTTTAATAAATCGATTAGGCAAATCGATTTACTAAAACAAGTTTCAAAATAACCTTGGTCTGGAACATACACAGTCGATTAGCACAATCTACTTATATACTTCTTTTGAAATAAATGTTGGCATCAATCGACTTGGTAAATTGATTGCATGAACCAACTGATGAAATGTGCTTCAGACTTAAAGTCCACAATCGGTTAGGTAAATCGATTTATGAAAATCACTGTGTCCTTGGAACCAGTGAAATCGATTGACTAAATCGATTGGTACAAAAAGTTTTAGAAACAAAGATGACTGAAATGGTTGAATCGATTAAGTACATCGATTGTTTTGATCTCGTTGTTTGAACAAAACACTTCAAGTCGATTATGACAATCGATTCAATTATGTACATTCATCAAAGTCTTAAGAACTCATTTAAAATAATCGATTAGCTAAATCGATTATGTTATGCCGTTTCAAGATTCAAGAAAAACAAGATTCGCTAAATCGATTGGATCAATCGATTAGGGTGCTATATGACTTTAATGAATCCATTGGCCAAATCGATTCATGTGTTGTTTTTCCTGAAACTAAATAAACTGCTTTCATTCTCTTCTTCTCATAACTTGATATTATCTCTTGATAACTAAACTTCATAATATCAATAACAATCATATACCACTAACTCTTTCTCAACTGATACTACTTTGAACATCTTTTTCAGCCATGAACAATCTACATTTGTGATCAACAAGGATTGAAAAATACTGAATTGAGAAAGATTGCTTTGAGAAGAAAGAAGATCAAGAACTTTGTAAAATTGATCTGATTCAATTTCTGTAAATCATTTTCTGTAACCAAATTTCTTTGTGAAAATCCAGTTGTTACTGGTGGTGTTCTTCGAGGTTGAGAGCTGTCAACAAGAAGACGCTTGACTGAATTCTTGGTCAGGTTTATGGGACTTAAACTTGGGAATTCAGGGAGGGAAAGATAGAAAAGGTAGAATAGTTTAAGATTGGTGCGAGGCACTGTGTATAATCTGTAAACTGATTCTAAGAAGTTCTATAGGAAAGGCTAAGATCCAGTTGGATCTTAGGACTGGATGTAAGTCGTCACGAGACGGCTGAACCAGTATAAAAATCCGCGTACACTTTTCTTTCCCTTATCACGTTTAAATTTCTGCAATTATTACGTTTTTGATATTGATTGAACGCACGATAAAGATTCTATGTTAAGTGAATTTACATGATTGATTGTCTTAACATGATTTCATGAAAATCAACATCTTGAATAATAATTGTTTCTTATGCATTTCACCATATATACCATGATCCATATAGTTTGACATTCATTAGAATTGTTTATTAGGGACCTTATTTAATGATGTGTTTAATAAATTTAGAATTTGTTAAACTGTTGCGCATATTGTTAGAATATGCATTCTTCCGCATATTTTTCTAACAAACAGAGGTTACATATATCATCAATTGGCATCAAGAGCCTATTTTTGTTAGAGTAACTCTCATCAAAAACCATGACCTCTGATTTCCAATGAGAGGGTGCATCAATGCACATAAATAAGCCTAGCGAAGACGAAAATGACCTAAATGTTAATCCAATGACACAAACGAACTTTTTGGATGCACAAGATTGGTTAAAAACCCTAATTGCACAAGAATAAGCCAAGGGAGGATGAAAATGACCTAAATGTAAATCCAATGACACAAATGAACTTATTGGATGCACAAGATTGGTTAAAAACCCTAATTGGACAAGAATAAGCCTAGGGATGACGAAAATGACATAAATGTTAATCCAATCACACAAATGAACTTATTGGATGCACAAGATTTGTTAAAAACCCTAATTGCACATAAATAACCCTAGAGAGGACGAAAATGACCTAAATGTTAATCCAAAGACACAAATGAACTTTTTGGATGCACAATATTGGATAAAAACCCTAATTGGACAAGAATAAGCCTAAGGAGGACGAAAATGACCTAAATGTTAATCCAATGGCACAAATGAACTTATTGGATGCACAAGATTGGTTAAAGACCCTAATTGTACAAGAATATGTCTAGGGAGGACGAAAATGACCTAAATGTTAATCCAAAGACACAAATGAACTTATTGGATGCACAAGATTGGTGAAAAACCCAAATTGCACATAGATAAGCATAGGGAGGACGAAAATGACCAAAATTTTAATCCAATGACACAAATGAACTTTTTGGATGCACAATATTGGTTCAAGACCCTAATTGGACAAGAATAAGCCTAAGGAGGACGAAAATGACCTAAATGTTAATCCAATGACTCAAATGAACTTATTGGATGCACAAGATTGGTTAAAAATCCTAATTGCACAAGAATATGTCTAGGGAGGACGAAAATGACCTAAATGTAAATCCAAAGACACAAATGAACTTATTGGATGCACAAGATTGGTGAAAAACCCTAATTGCACATAAATAAGCCTAGGGAGGACGAAAATGACCTAAATGTTAATCCAATGACACAAATGAACTTATTGGATGCACAAGATTTGTTAAAAACCCTAATTGCACATAAATAACCCTAGAGAGGACGAAAATCACCTAAATGTTCATCCAATGACATAAACACACCTATTGGATGCACAAGATTGGTTAAAAACCCTAACTGGACAAGAATAAGCATAGGGAGGACGAAAATGACCTAAATGTTAATCCAATGACACAAATGAACTTTTTGGATGCAATAGATTAGTTAAAAACCCTAACTGCCCAAGAATAAGCCTAGGGAGGACGAAAATGACCTAAATGTTAATCCAATGACACAAATGAACTTATTGGATGCACATGATTGGTTAAAAACCCTAATTGCACATAAATAACCCTTGAGAGGACAAAAATGTCCTAAATGTTAATCCAAAGACACAAATGAACTTATTGGATGGACCAGATTGGTTAAAAACCCTAATTGCACATTAATAAGCCTAGGGAGGACGAAAATGACCTAAATGTTAATCCAATGACACAAATGAAATTATTGGATGCACAAGATTGGGTAAAAACCCTAATTGGACAAGAATAAGCCTAGGGAGGACGAAAATGACCTAAATGTTAATCCAATGACACAAATGAACTTATTGGATGCACAAGATTTGTTAAGAACCCTAATTGAACAAGAATAAGTCTTGGGAAGACGAAAATGACCTAAATGTTAATCCAAAGACTCAAATGAACTTATTGGATGCACAAGATTGGTTAAAAACACTAATTGCACATAAATAAGGCTCTGGAGGACGAAAAAGACCTAAATGTGAATCCAATGACACAAATGAACTTTTTGGTTGCAATAGATTGGTTAAAAACCCTAACTGCACAAGAATAAGCATAGGGAGGACGAAAATGATCTAAATGTTAATCCAATGACACAAATGAACTTATTGGATGCACAAGATTTGTTAAAAACCCTAATTGCACAAGAATATGTCTAGGGAGGACGAAAATGACCTAAATGTTAATCCAATGACAAAAATGAACTTATTGGATGCAAAAGATTGGTTAAAAACCCTAATTGCACAAGAATAAGCTTAGGGAGGACGAAAATGACCTAAATGTTAATCCAATGACATAAACACACCTATTGGATGCACAAGATTGGTTAAAAACCCTAATTGGACAAGAATAAGCCTAGGGAGGACGAAAATGACCTAAATGTTAATCCAATGATACAAATGAACTTATTGGATGCACAAGATTGGTTAAAAACCCTAATTGGACAAGAATAAGCCTAAGGAGGACGGAAATGACCTAAATGTTTATCCAATGACACAAATGAACTTATTGGATGCACAAGATTGGTTAAAAACCCTAATTGCACATAAATAACCCTAGAGAGGATGAAAATGGCCTAAATGTTAATCCAAATACACAAATGAACTTTTTGGATGCACAATATTGGTTAAAAACCCTAATTGGACAAGAATAAGCCTAAGGAGGATGGTAATGACCTAAATGTTAATCCAATGACACAAATGAACTTATTGGATGCACAAGATTGGTTAAAAATCCTAATTGCACAAGAATATGTCTAGGGATGACGAAAATGACCTAAATGTTAATCCAAAGACACAAATGAACTTATTGGATGCACAAGATTGGTGAAAAACCCAAATTGCACATAGATAAGCATAGGGAGGACGAAAATGACCAAAATTTTAATCCAATGACACAAATGAACTTTTTGGATGCACAATATTGGTTCAAGACCCTAATTGGACAAGAATAAGCCTAAGGAGGACGAAAATGACCTAAATGTTAATCCAATGACTCAAATGAACTTATTGGATGCACAAGATTGGTTAAAAATCCTAATTGCACAAGAATATGTCTAGGGAGGACGAAAATGACCTAAATGTAAATCCAAAGACACAAATGAACTTATTGGATGCACAAGATTGGTGAAAAACCCTAATTGCACATAAATAAGCCTAGGGAGGACGAAAATGACCTAAATGTTAATGCAATGACACAAATGAACTTATAGGATGCACAAGATTTGTTAAAAACCCTAATTGCACATAGATAACCCTAGAGAGGACGAAAATCACCTAAATGTTCATCCAATGACATAAACACACCTATTGGATGCACAAGATTGGTTAAAAACCCTAACTGGACAAGAATAAGCATAGGGAGGACGAAAATGACCTAAATGTTAATCCAATGACACAAATGAACTTTTTGGATGCAATAGATTGGTTAAAAACCCTAACTGCCCAAGAATAAGCCTAGGGAGGACGAAAATGACCTAAATGTTAATCCAATGACACAAATGAACTTATTGGATGCACAAGATTGGTTAAAAACCCTAATTGCACATAAATAACCCTTGAGAGGACAAAAATGTCCTAAATGTTAATCCAAAGACACAAATGAACTTATTGGATGGACCAGATTGGTTAAAAACCCTAATTGCACATTAATAAGCCTAGGGAGGACGAAAATGACCTAAATGTTAATCCAATGACACAAATGAAATTATTGGATGCACAAGATTGGTTAAAAACCCTAATTGGACAAGAATAAGCCTAGGGAGGACGAAAATGACCTAAATGTTAATCCAATGACACAAATGAACTTATTGGATGCACAAGATTTGTTAAGAACCCTAATTGAACAAGAATAAGCCTAGGGAGGACGAAAATTACCTAAATGTTAATCCAATGACACAAATGAACTTATTGGATGCACAACATTGGTTAAAAATCCTAATTGCACAAGAATATGTCTTGGGAAGACGAAAATGACCTAAATGTTAATCCAAAGACTCAAATGAACTTATTGGATGCACAAGATTGGTTAAAAACACTAATTGCACATAAATAAGGCTCTGGAGGACGAAAAAGACCTAAATGTGAATCCAATGACACAAATGAACTTTTTGGTTGCAATAGATTGGTTAAAAACCCTAACTGCACAAGAATAAGCATAGGGAGGACGAAAATGATCTAAATGTTAATCCAATGACACAAATGAACTTATTGGATGAACAAGATTTGTTAAAAACCCTAATTGCACAAGAATATGTCTAGGGAGGACAAAAATGACCTAAATGTTAATCCAATGACAAAAATGAACTTATTGGATGCAAAAGATTGGTTAAAAACCCTAATTGCACAAGAATAAGCTTAGGGAGGACGAAAATGACCTAAATGTTAATCCAATGACATAAACACACCTATTGGATGCACAAGATTGGTTAAAAACCCTAATTGGACAAGAATAAGCCTAGGGAGGACGAAAATGACCTAAATGTTAATCCAATGATACAAATGAACTTATTGGATGCACAAGATTGGTTAAAAACCCTAATTGGACAAGAATAAGCCTAAGGAGGACGGAAATGACCTAAATGTTTATCCAATGACACAAATGAACTTATTGGATGCACAAGATTGGTTAAAAACCCTAATTGCACATAAATAACCCTAGAGAGGACGAAAATGGCCTAAATGTTAATCCAAAGACACAAATGAACTTTTTGGATGCACAATATTGGTTAAAAACCCTAATTGGACAAGAATAAGCCTAAGGAGGACGATAATGACCTAAATGATAATCCAATGACACAAATGAACTTATTGGATGCACAAGATTGGTTAAAAATCCTAATTGCACAAGAATATGTCTAGGGATGACGAAAATGACCTAAATGTTAATCCAAAGACACAAATGAACTTATTGGATGCACAAGAACTGTGAAAAACACTAATTGCACATAAATAAGCCTAGGGAGGACGAAAATGACCTAAATGATAATCCAATGACACAAATGAACTTATTGGATGCACAAGATTGGTTAAAAACCCTAATTGGACAAGAATAAGCCTAAGGAGGACGAAAATGACCTAAATGATAATCCAATGACACAAATGAACTTATTGGATGCACAAGATTTGTTAAAAACCCTAATTGCACATAAATAACCCTAGAGAGGACGAAAATCACCTAAATGGTCATCCAATGACATAAACACACCTATTGGATGCACAAGATTGGTTAAAAACCCTAATTGGACAAGAATAAGTCTAGGGAGGACGAAAATGACCTAAATGTTAATCCAATGACACAAATGAACTTTTTGGAAGCAATAGATTGGTTATAAACCCTAACTGCACAAGAATAAGCCTAGGGAGGACGAAAATGACCTAAATGTTAATCCAATGACACAAATGAACTTATTGGATGCACAAGATTTGTTAAAAACCCTAATTGCACAAGAATATGTCTAGGGAGGACGAAAATGACCTAAATGTTAATCCAATGACACAAATGAACTTATTGGATGCAAAAGATTGGTTAAAAACCCTAATTGCACAAGAATAAGCTTAGGGAGGACGAAAATGACCTAAATGTTAATCCAATGACATAAACACACCTATTGGATGCACAAGATTGGTTAAAAACCCTAATTGGACAAGAATAAGCCTATGGAGGACGAAAATGACCTAAATGTTAATCCAATGATACAAATGAACTTATTGGATGCACAAGATTGGTTAAAAACCTTAATTGGACAAGAATAAGCCTAAGGAGGACGGAAATGACCTAAATGTTTATCCAATGACACAAATGAACTTATTGGATGCACAAGATTGCTTAAAAACCCTAATTGCACATAAATAACCCTAGAGAGGACGAAAATGGCCTAAATGTTAATCCAAAGACACAAATGAACTTTTTGGATGCACAATATTGGTTAAAAACCCTAATTGGACAAGAATAAGCCTAAGGAGGACGGTAATGACCTAAATGTTATTCCAATGACACAAATGAACTTATTGGATGCACAAGATTGGTTAAAAATCCTAATTGCACAAGAATATGTCTAGGGATGACGAAAATGACCTAAATGTTAATCCAAAGACACAAATGAACTTATTGGATGCACAAGAACTATGAAAAACACTAATTGCACATAAATAAGCCTAGGGAGGACGAAAATGACCTAAATGATAATCCAATGACACAAATGAACTTATTGGATGCACAAGATTGGTTAAAAACCCTAATTGGACAAGAATAAGCCTAAGGAGGACGAAAATGACCTAAATGATAATCCAATGACACAAATGAACTTATTGGATGCACAAGATTTGTTAAAAACCCTAATTGCACATAAATAACCATAGAGAGGACGAAAATGACCTAAATGGTCATCCAATGACATAAACACACCTATTGGATGCACAAGATTGGTTAAAATCCCTAATTGGACAAGAATAAGTCTAGGGAGGACGAAAATGACCTAAATGTTAATCCAATGACACAAATGAACTTTTTGGAAGCAATAGATTGGTTAAAAACCCTAACTGCACAAGAATAAGCCTAGGGAGGACGAAAATGACCTAAATGTTAATCCAATGACACAAATGAACTTATTGGATGCACAAGATTTGTTAAAAACCCTAATTGCACAAGAATATGTCTAGGGAGGACGAAAATGACCTAAATGTTAATCCAATGACACAAATGAACTTATTGGATGCAAAAGATAGGTTAAAAACCCTAATTGCACAAGAATAAGCTTAGGGAGGACGAAAATGACCTAAATGTTAATCCAATGATATAAACACACCTATTGGATGCACAAGATTGGTTAAAAACCCTAATTGGACAAGAATAAGCCTAGGGAGGACGAAAATGACCTAAATGTTAATCCAATGATACAAATGAACTTATTGGATGCACAAGATTGGTTAAAAACCCTAATTGGACAAGAATAAGCCTAAGGACGACGGAAATGACCTAAATGTTTATCCAATGACACAAATGAACTTATTGGATGCACAAGATTGGTTAAAAACCCTAATTGCACATAAATAACCCTAGAGAGGACGAAAATGGCCTAAATGTTAATCCAAAGACACAAATGAACTTTTTGGTTGCACAATATTGGTTAAAAACCCTAATTGGACAAGAATAAGCCTAAGGAGGACGGTAATGACCTAAATGTTAATCCAATGACACAAATGAACTTATTGGATGCACAAGATTGGTTAAAAATCCTAATTGCACAAGAATATGTCTAGGGATGAAGAAAATGATCTAAATGTTAATCCAAAGACACAAATGAACTTATTGGATGCACAAAAACTGTGAAAAACACTAATTGCACATAAATAAGCCTAGGGAGGACGAAAATGACCTAAATGATAATCCAATGACACAAATGAACTTATTGGATGCACAAGATTGGTTAAAAACCCTAATTGCACATAAATAACCCTAGAGAGGACGAAAATGGCCTAAATGTTAATCCAAAGACACAAATGAACTTTTTGGATGCACAATATTGGTTAAAAACCCTAATTGGACAAGAATAAGCCTAAGGAGGACGGTAATGACCTAAATGTTATTCCAATGACACAAATGAACTTATTGGATGCACAAGATTGGTTAAAAATCCTAATTGCACAAGAATATGTCTAGGGATGACGAAAATGACCTAAATGTTAATCCAAAGACACAAATGAACTTATTGGATGCACAAGAACTGTGAAAAACACTAATTGCACATAAATAAGCCTAGGGAGGACGAAAATGACCTAAATGATAATCCAATGACACAAATGAACTTATTGGATGCACAAGATTGGTTAAAAACCCTAATTGGACAAGAATAAGCCTAGGGAGGACGAAAATGACCTAAATGATAATCCAATGACACAAATGAACTTATTGGATGCACAAGATTTGTTAAAAACCCTAATTGCACATAAATAACCCTAGAGAGGACGAAAATGACCTAAATGGTCATCCAATGACATAAACACACCTATTGGATGCACAAGATTGGTTAAAAACCCTAATTGGACAAGAATAAGTCTAGGGAGGACGAAAATGACCTAAATGTTAATTCAATGACACAAATGAACTTTTTGGAAGCAATAGATTGGTTAAAAACCCTAACTGCACAAGAATAAGCCTAGGGAGGACGAAAATGACCTAAATGTTAATCCAATGACACAAATGAACTTATTGGATGCACAAGATTGGTTAAAAACCCTAATTGGACAAGAATAAGCCTAAGGAGGACGAAAATGACCTAAATGATAATCCAATGACACAAATGAACTTATTGGATGCACAAGATTTGTTAAAAACCCTAATTGCACATAAATAACCCTAGAGAGGACGAAAATGACCTAAATGGTCATCCAATGACATAAACACACCTATTGGATGCACAAGATTGGTTAAAAACCCTAATTGGACAAGAATAAGTCTAGGGAGGACGAAAATGACCTAAATGTTAATCCAATGACACAAATGAACTTATTGGAAGCAATAGATTGGTTAAAAACCCTAACTGCACAAGAATAAGCCTAGGGAGGACGAAAATGACCTAAATGTTAATCCAATGACACAAATGAACTTATTGGATGCACAAGATTTGTTAAAAACCCTAATTGCACAAGAATATGTCTAGGGAGGACGAAAATGACCTAAATGTTAATCCAATGACACAAATGAACTTATTGGATTCAAAAGATTGGTTAAAAACCCTAATTGCACAAGAATAAGCTTAGGGAGGACGAAAATGACCTAAATGTTAATCCAATGACATAAACACACCTATTGGATGCACAAGATTGGTTAAAAACCCTAATTGGACAAGAATAAGCCTAGGGAGGACGAAAATCACCTAAATGTTAATCCAATGATACAAATGAACTTATTGGATGCACAAGATTGGTTAAAAACCCTAATTGGACAAGAATAAGCCTAAGGAGGACGGAAATGACCTAAATGTTTATCCAATGACACAAATGAACTTATTGGATGCACAAGATTGGTTAAAAACCCTAATTGCACATAAATAACCCTAGAGAGGACGAAAATGGCCTAAATGTTAATCCAAAGACACAAATGAACTTTTTGGATGCACAATATTGGTTAAAAACCCTAATTGGACAAGAATAAGCCTATGGAGGACGGTAATGACCTAAATGTTAATCCAATGACACAAATGAACTTATTGGATGCACAAGATTGGTTAAAAATCCTAATTGCACAAGAATATGTCTATGGATGACGAAAATGACCTAAATGTTAATCCAAAGACACAAATGAACTTATTGGATGCACAAGAACTGTGAAAAACCCTAATTGCACATAAATGAGCCTAGGGAGGACGAAAATGACCTAAATGATAATCCAATAACACAAATGAACTTATTGGATGCACAAGATTGGTTAAAAACCCTAATTCGACAAGAATAAGCCTAAGGAGGACGAAAATGACCTAAATGATAATCCAATGACACAAATGAACTTATTGGATGCACAAGATTTGTTAAAAACCCTAATTGCACATAAATAACCCTAGAGAGGACGAAAATGACCTAAATGGTCATCCAATGACATAAACACACCTATTGGATGCACAAGATTGGTTAAAAACCCAAATTGGACAAGAATAAGTCTAGGGAGGACGAAAATAACCTAAATGTTAATCCAATGACACAAATGAACTTTTTGGAAGCAATAGATTGGTTAAAAACCCTAACTGCACAAGAATAAGCCTAGGGAGGACGAAAATGACCTAAATGTTAATCCAATGACCCAAATGAACTTATTGGATGCACAAGATTGGTTAAAACCCTAATTGCACATAAATAACCCTTGAGATGACAAAAAAGACCTAAATGTTAATCCAAAGACACAAATGAACTTTTTGGATGCATAAGATTGGTTAAAAACCCTAATTGCACATAAATAAGCCTAGGGAAGACGAATATAACCTAAATGTTAATCCAATGACACAAATGAACTTTTTGGATGCACAAGATTGGTTAAAAACCCTAATTGCACAAGAATAAGCCTAGGGAGGACGAAAATGACCTAAATGATAATCCAATGACACAAATGAACTTATTGGATGCACAAGATTGGGTAAAAACCCTAATTGGACAAGAATAAGCCTAGGGAGGACGAAAATGACCTAAATGTTAATCCAATGACACAAATGAACTTATTGGATGCACAAGATTGGTGAAAAACCCAAATTGCACATATATAAGCATAGGGAGGACGAAAATGACCTAAATTTTAATCCAATGACACAAATGAACTTTTTGGATGCACAATATTGGTTAAAAACCCTAATTGGACAAGAATAAGCCTAAGGAGGACGAAAATGACCTAAATGATAATCCAATGACACAAATGAACTTATTGGATGCACAAGATTTGTTAAAAACCCTAATTGCACATAAATAACCCTAGAGAGGACGAAAATGACCTAAATGGTCATCCAATGACATAAACACACCTATTGGATGCACAAGATTGGTTAAAAAACCTAATTGGACAAGAATAAGTCTAGGGAGGACGAAAATGACCTAAATGTTAATTCAATGACACAAATGAACTTTTTGGAAGCAATAGATTGGTTAAAAACCCTAACTGCACAAGAATAAGCCTAGGGAGGACGAAAATGACCTAAATGTTAATCCAATGACACAAATGAACTTATTGGATGCACAAGATTGGTTAAAAACCCTAATTGGACAAGAATAAGCCTAAGGAGGACGAAAATGACCTAAATGATAATCCAATGACACAAATGAACTTATTGGATGCACAAGATTTGTTAAAAACCCTAATTGCACATAAATAACCCTAGAGAGGACGAAAATGACCTAAATGGTCATCCAATGACATAAACACACCTATTGGATGCACAAGATTGGTTAAAAACCCTAATTGGACAAGAATAAGTCTAGGGAGGACGAAAATGACCTAAATGTTAATTCAATGACACAAATGAACTTTTTGGAAGCAATAGATTGGTTAAAAACCCTAACTGCACAAGAATAAGCCTAGGGAGGACGAAAATGACCTAAATGTTAATCCAATGACACAAATGAACTTATTGGATGCACAAGATTGGTTAAAAACCCTAATTGGACAAGAATAAGCCTAAGGAGGACGAAAATGACCTAAATGATAATCCAAAGACTCAAATGAACTTATTGGATGCACAAGATTGGTTAAAAACACTAATTGCACATAAATAAGGCTCTGGAGGACGAAAAAGACCTAAATGTGAATCCAATGACACAAATGAACTTTTTGGTTGCAATAGATTGGTTAAAAACCCTAACTGCACAAGAATAAGCATAGGGAGGACGAAAATGATCTAAATGTTAATCCAATGACACAAATGAACTTATTGGATGAACAAGATTTGTTAAAAACCCTAATTGCACAAGAATATGTCTAGGGAGGACAAAAATGACCTAAATGTTAATCCAATGACAAAAATGAACTTATTGGATGCAAAAGATTGGTTAAAAACCCTAATTGCACAAGAATAAGCTTAGGGAGGACGAAAATGACCTAAATGTTAATCCAATGACATAAACACACCTATTGGATGCACAAGATTGGTTAAAAACCCTAATTGGACAAGAATAAGCCTAGGGAGGACGAAAATGACCTAAATGTTAATCCAATGATACAAATGAACTTATTGGATGCACAAGATTGGTTAAAAACCCTAATTGGACAAGAATAAGCCTAAGGACGACGGAAATGACCTAAATGTTTATCCAATGACACAAATGAACTTATTGGATGCACAAGATTGGTTAAAAACCCTAATTGCACATAAATAACCCTAGAGAGGACGAAAATGGCCTAAATGTTAATCCAAAGACACAAATGAACTTTTTGGTTGCACAATATTGGTTAAAAACCCTAATTAGACAAGAATAAGCCTAAGGAGGACGGTAATGACCTAAATGTTAATCCAATGACACAAATGAACTTATTGGATGCACAAGATTGGTTAAAAATCCTAATTGCACAAGAATATGTCTAGGGATGACGAAAATGATCTAAATGTTAATCCAAAGACACAAATGAACTTATTGGATGCACAAAAACTGTGAAAAACACTAATTGCACATAAATAAGCCTAGGGAGGACGAAAATGACCTAAATGATAATCCAATGACACAAATGAACTTATTGGATGCACAAGATTGGTTAAAAACCCTAATTGGACAAGAATAAGCCTAAGGAGGACGAAAATGACCTAAATGATAATCCAATGACACAAATGAACTTATTGGATGCACAAGATTTGTTAAAAACCCTAATTGCACATAAATAACCATAGAGAGGACGAAAATGACCTAAATGGTCATCCAATGACATAAACACACCTATTGGATGCACAAGATTGGTTAAAATCCCTAATTGGACAAGAATAAGTCTAGGGAGGACGAAAATGACCTAAATGTTAATCCAATGACACAAATGAACTTTTTGGAAGCAATAGATTGGTTAAAAACCCTAACTGCACAAGAATAAGCCTAGGGAGGACGAAAATGACCTAAATGATAATCCAATGACACAAATGAACTTATTGGATGCACAAGATTGGTTAAAAACCCTAATTGGACAAGAATAAGCCTAAGGAGGACGAAAATGACCTAAATGATAATCCAATGACACAAATGAACTTATTGGATGCACAAGATTTGTTAAAAACCCTAATTGCACATAAATAACCCTAGAGAGGACGAAAATGACCTAAATGGTCATCCAATGACATAAACACACCTATTGGATGCACAAGATTGGTTAAAAACCCTAATTGGACAAGAATAAGTCTAGGGAGGACGAAAATGACCTAAATGTTAATTCAATGACACAAATGAACTTTTTGGAAGCAATAGATTTGTTAAAAACCCTAACTGCACAAGAATAAGCCTAGGGAGGACGAAAATGACCTAAATGTTAATCCAATGACACAAATGAACTTATTGGATGCACAAGATTTGTTAAAAACCCTAATTGCACAAGAATATGTCTAGGGAGGACGAAAATGACCTAAATGTTAATCCAATGACACAAATGAACTTATTGGATGCAAAAGATAGGTTAAAAACCCTAATTGCACAAGAATAAGCTTAGGGAGGACGAAAATGACCTAAATGTTAATCCAATGATATAAACACACCTATTGGATGCACAAGATTGGTTAAAAACCCTAATTGGACAAGAATAAGCCTAGGGAGGACGAAAATGACCTAAATGTTAATCCAATGATACAAATGAACTTATTGGATGCACATGATTGGTTAAAAACCCTAATTGGACAAGAATAAGCCTAAGGACGACGGAAATGACCTAAATGTTTATCCAATGACACAAATGAACTTATTGGATGCACAAGATTGGTTAAAAACCCTAATTGCACATAAATAACCCTAGAGAGGACGAAAATGGCCTAAATGTTAATCCAAAGACACAAATGAACTTTTTGGATGCACAATATTGGTTAAAAACCCTAATTGGACAAGAATAAGCCTAAGGAGGACGGTAATGACCTAAATGTTAATCCAATGACACAAATGAACTTATTGGATGCACAAGATTGGTTAAAAATCCTAATTGCACAAGAATATGTCTAGGGATGACGAAAATGATCTAAATGTTAATCCAAAGACACAAATGAACTTATTGGATGCACAAAAACTGTGAAAAACACTAATTGCACATAAATAAGCCTAGGGAGGACGAAAATGACCTAAATGATAATCCAATGACACAAATGAACTTATTGGATGCACAAGATTGGTTAAAAACCCTAATTGCACATAAATAACCCTAGAGAGGACGAAAATGGCCTAAATGTTAATCCAAAGACACAAATGAACTTTTTGGATGCACAATATTGGTTAAAAACCCTAATTGGACAAGAATAAGCCTAAGGAGGACGGTAATGACCTAAATGTTATTCCAATGACACAAATGAACTTATTGGATGCACAAGATTGGTTAAAAATCCTAATTGCACAAGAATATGTCTAGGGATGACGAAAATGACCTAAATGTTAATCCAAAGACACAAATGAACTTATTGGATGCACAAGAACTGTGAAAAACACTAATTGCACATAAATAAGCCTAGGGAGGACGAAAATGACCTAAATGATAATCCAATGACACAAATGAACTTATTGGATGCACAAGATTGGTTAAAAACCCTAATTGGACAAGAATAAGCCTAAGGAGGACGAAAATGACCTAAATGATAATCCAATGACACAAATGAACTTATTGGATGCACAAGATTTGTTAAAAACCCTAATTGCACATAAATAACCATAGAGAGGACGAAAATGACCTAAATGGTCATCCAATGACATAAACACACCTATTGGATGCACAAGATTGGTTAAAATCCCTAATTGGACAAGAATAAGTCTAGGGAGGACGAAAATGACCTAAATGTTAATCCAATGACACAAATGAACTTTTTGGAAGCAATAGATTGGTTAAAAACCCTAACTGCACAAGAATAAGCCTAGGGAGGACGAAAATGACCTAAATGATAATCCAATGACACAAATGAACTTATTGGATGCACAAGATTGGTTAAAAACCCTAATTGGACAAGAATAAGCCTAAGGAGGACGAAAATGACCTAAATGATAATCCAATGACACAAATGAACTTATTGGATGCACAAGATTTGTTAAAAACCCTAATTGCACATAAATAACCCTAGAGAGGACGAAAATGACCTAAATGGTCATCCAATGACATAAACACACCTATTGGATGCACAAGATTGGTTAAAAACCCTAATTGGACAAGAATAAGTCTAGGGAGGACGAAAATGACCTAAATGTTAATCCAATGACACAAATGAACTTATTGGAAGCAATAGATTGGTTAAAAACCCTAACTGCACAAGAATAAGCCTAGGGAGGACGAAAATGACCTAAATGTTAATCCAATGACACAAATGAACTTATTGGATGCACAAGATTTGTTAAAAACCCTAATTGCACAAGAATATGTCTAGGGAGGACGAAAATGACCTAAATGTTAATCCAATGACACAAATGAACTTATTGGATGCAAAAGATTGGTTAAAAACCCTAATTGCACAAGAATAAGCTTAGGGAGGACGAAAATGACCTAAATGTTAATCCAATGACATAAACACACCTATTGGATGCACAAGATTGGTTAAAAACCCTAATTGAACAAGAATAAGCCTAGGGAGGACGAAAATGACCTAAATGTTAATCCAATGATACAAATGAACTTATTGGATGCACAAGATTGGTTAAAAACCCTAATTGGACAAGAATAAGCCTAAGGAGGACGGAAATGACCTAAATGTTTATCCAATGACACAAATGAACTTATTGGATGCACAAGATTGGTTAAAAACCCTAATTGCACATAAATAACCCTAGAGAGGACGAAAATGGCCTAAATGTTAATCCAAAGACACAAATGAACTTTTTGGATGCACAATATTGGTTAAAAACCCTAATTGGACAAGAATAAGCCTAAGGAGGACGGTAATGACCTAAATGTTAATCCAATGACACAAATGAACTTATTGGATGCACAAGATTGGTTAAAAATCCTAATTGCACAAGAATATGTCTAGGGATGACGAAAATGACCTAAATGTTAATCCAAAGACACAAACGAACTTATTGGATGCACAAGAACTGTGAAAAACACTAATTGCACATAAATAAGCCTAGGGAGGACGAAAATGACCTAAATGATAATCCGATGACACAAATGAACTTATTGGATGCACAAGATTGGTTAAAAACCCTAATTGGACAAGAATAAGCCTAAGGAGGACGAAAATGACCTAAATGATAATCCAATGACACAAATGAACTTATTGGATGCAAAAGATTTGTTAAAAACCCTAATTGCACATAAATAACTATAGAGAGGACGAAAATGACCTAAATGGTCATCCAATGACATAAACACACCTATTGGATGCACAAGATTGGTTAAAAACCCTAATTGGACAAGAATAAGTCTAGGGAGGACGAAAATGACCTAAATGTTAATCCAATGACACAAATGAACTTTTTGGAAGCAATAGATCGGTTAAAAACCCTAACTGCACAAGAATAAGCCTAGGGAGTACGAAAATGACCTAAATGTTAATCCAATGACACAAATGAACTTATTGGATGCACAAGATTTGTTAAAAACCCTAATTGCACAAGAATATGTCTAGGGAGGACGAAAATGACCTAAATGTTAATCCAATGACACAAATGAACTTATTGGATTCAAAAGATTGGTTAAAAACCCTAATTGCACAAGAATAAGCTTAGGGAGGACGAAAATGACCTAAATGTTAATCCAATGACATAAACACACCTATTGGATGCACAAGATTGGTTAAAAACCCTAATTGGACAAGAATAAGCCTAGGGAGGACGAAAATGACCTAAATGTTAATCCAATGACACACACACACCTATTGGATGCACAAGATTGGTTAAAAACCCTAATTGGACAAGAATAAGCCTAGGGAGGACGAAAATGACCTAATTGATCATCCAATGACACAAACACACCTATTGGATGCACAAGATTGGTTAAAAACCCTAATTGGACAAGAATAAGCCTAGGGAGGACGAAAATGACCTAATTGATCATCCAATGGCACAAACACACCTATTGGATGCACAAGATTGGTTTAAAACCCTAGTTGGAGAAGAATATGCCAAGGGTGGACGAAAATGACCTAATTGATCATCCAATGACACAAATGAACTTATTGGATGCACAAGATTGGTTAAAAACCCTAATTGGACAAGAATAAGCCTAGGGAGGACGAAAATGACCTAATTGATCATCCAATGACACAAACACACCTATTGGATGCACAAGATTGGTTAAAAACCCTAATTGGACAAGAATAAGCCTAGGGAGGACGAAAATGACCTAATTGATCATCCAATGACACAAACACACCTATTGGATGCACAAGATTGGTTAAAAACCCAAATTGGACAAGAATATGCCTAGGGAGGACGAAAATGACCTCATTGATCATCCAATGACACAAACACACCTATTGGATGCACAAGATTGGTTAAAAACCCTAATTGGACAAGAATAAGCCTAGGGAGAACGAAAATGACCTAAATGTTAATCCAATGACACAACTCAACTTATTGGATGCACAAGATTGGTTAAAAACCCTAATTGGACAAGAATAAGCCTAGGGAGGACGAAAATGACCTAATTGATCATCCAATGACACAAACACACCTATTGGATGCACAAGATTGGTTAAAAACCCTAATTGGACAACAATATGCCTAAAGAGGACGAAAATGACCTAAATATTAATTCAATGACACAAACAAACTTATCGGATGCACAAGATTGGTTAAAAATCCTAATTGGACAAGAATAAGCCTAGGGAGGACGAAAATGACCTAATTGATCATCCAATGACACAAACACACCTATTGGATGCACAAGATTGGTTAAAAACCCTAATTGGACAAGAATAAGCCTAGGGAGGACGAAAATGACCTAATTGATCATCCAATGACACAAACACACCTATTGGATGCACAAGATTGGTTAAAAACCCTAATTGGACAAGAATAAGCCTAGGGAGGACGAAAATGACCTAATTGATCATCCAATGACACAAACACATCTATTGGAAGCACAAGATTGGTTAGAAACCCTAGTTGGACAAGAATATGCCTAGGGAGGACGAAAATGACCTAATTGATCATCCAATGACACAAATGAACTTATTGGATGCACAAGATTGCTTAAAAACCCTAATTGGACAAAAATAAGCATAGAAAGGACGAAAATGACCTAATTGATCATCCAATGACACAAACACACCTATTGGATGCACAAGATTGGTTAAAAACCCTAATTGGACAAGAATAAGCCTAGGGAGGACGAAAATGACCTAATTGATCATCCAATGACACAAACACACCTATTGGATGCACAAGATTGGTTAAAAACCCTAATTGGACAAGAATAAGCCTAGGGAGGACGAAAATGACCTAATTGATCATCCAATGACACAAACACACCTATTGGATGCACAAGATTGGTTAAAAACCCTAATTGGACAAGAATAAGCCTAGGGAGGACGAAAATGACCTAATTGATCATCCAATGACACAAACACACCTATTGGATGCACAAGATTGGTTAAAAACCATTGTTGGACAAGAATATGGCTAGGGAGGATGAAAATGACCTAATTGATCATCCAATGACACAAATGAACTTATTGGATGCACAAGATTGGTTAAAAACCCTAGTTGGACAAGAATATGCCTAGGGAGGACGAAAATGACCTAATTGATCATCCAATGACACAAACACACCTATTGGATGCACAAGATTGGTTAAAAACCCTAATTGGACAAGAATAAGCCTAGGGAGGACGAAAATGACCTAATTGATCTTCCAATAACACTAACACACCTATTGGATGCACAAGATTGGTTAAAAACCCTAATTGGACAAGAATAAGCCTAGGGAGGACGAAAATGACCTAATTGATCATCCAATGACACAAACACACCTATTGGATGCACAAGATTGGTTAAAAACCCTAATTTGACTAGAATAAGCCTAGGGTGGACGATAATGACCTAATTGATCATCCATTGCCACAAACACACCTATTGGATGCACAAGATTGGTTAAAAACCCTAATTGGACAAGAATATGCCTAGGGAGGACGAAAATGACCTAATTGATCATCCAATGACACAAACACACCTATTGGATGCACAAGATTGGTTAAAAACCCTAATTGGACAAGAATAAGCCTAGGGAGGACGAAAATGACCTGAATGTTAATCCAATGACACAAATCAACTTATTGGATGCACAAGATTGGTTAAAAACCCTAATTGGACAAGAATAAGCCTAGGGAGGACGAAAATGACCTAAATGTTAATCCAATGACACAAATGAACTTATTGGATGCACAAGATTGGTTAAAAACCCTAATTGGACAAGAATAAGCCTAGGGAGGACGAAAATGACCTAGTTGATCATCCAATGACACAAACACACCTATTGGATGCACAAGATTGGTTAAAAACCCTAATTGGACAAGAATAAGCCTAGGGACGACGAAAATGACCTAAATGTTAATCCGATGACACAACTCAACTTATTGGATGCACAAGATTGGTTAAAAACCCTAATTGGACAAGAATAAGCCTATGGAGGACGAAAATGACCTAATTGATCATCCAATGACACAAACACACCTATTGGATGCACAAGATTGGTTAAAAACCCTAATTGGACAAGAATAAGCCTAGGGAGGACGAAAATGACCTAAATGTTAATCCAATGATACAAATGAACTTATTGGATGCACAAGATTGGTTAAAAACCCTAATTGGACAAGAATAAGCCTAAGGACGACGGAAATGACCTAAATGTTTATCCAATGACACAAATGAACTTATTGGATGCACAAGATTGGTTAAAAACCCTAATTGCACATAAATAACCCTAGAGAGGACGAAAATGGCCTAAATGTTAATCCAAAGACACAAATGAACTTTTTGGTTGCACAATATTGGTTAAAAACCCTAATTAGACAAGAATAAGCCTAAGGAGGACGGTAATGACCTAAATGTTAATCCAATGACACAAATGAACTTATTGGATGCACAAGATTGGTTAAAAATCCTAATTGCACAAGAATATGTCTAGGGATGACGAAAATGATCTAAATGTTAATCCAAAGACACAAATGAACTTATTGGATGCACAAAAACTGTGAAAAACACTAATTGCACATAAATAAGCCTAGGGAGGACGAAAATGACCTAAATGATAATCCAATGACACAAATGAACTTATTGGATGCACAAGATTGGTTAAAAACCCTAATTGGACAAGAATAAGCCTAAGGAGGACGAAAATGACCTA
The DNA here is from genome assembly GCA_037974775.1 of Cicer pinnatifidum. Taxonomy (NCBI): domain Eukaryota; kingdom Viridiplantae; phylum Streptophyta; class Magnoliopsida; order Fabales; family Fabaceae; genus Cicer; species Cicer pinnatifidum. The sequence goes on along the minus strand of JBBPBR010000008.1, from coordinate 27,564,923 downwards.
AATGATAATCCAATGACACAAATGAACTTATTGGATGCACAAGATTTGTTAAAAACCCTAATTGCACATAAATAACCATAGAGAGGACGAAAATGACCTAAATGGTCATCCAATGACATAAACACACCTATTGGATGCACAAGATTGGTTAAAATCCCTAATTGGACAAGAATAAGTCTAGGGAGGACGAAAATGACCTAAATGTTAATCCAATGACACAAATGAACTTTTTGGAAGCAATAGATTGGTTAAAAACCCTAACTGCACAAGAATAAGCCTAGGGAGGACGAAAATGACCTAAATGATAATCCAATGACACAAATGAACTTATTGGATGCACAAGATTGGTTAAAAACCCTAATTGGACAAGAATAAGCCTAAGGAGGACGAAAATGACCTAAATGATAATCCAATGACACAAATGAACTTATTGGATGCACAAGATTTGTTAAAAACCCTAATTGCACATAAATAACCCTAGAGAGGACGAAAATGACCTAAATGGTCATCCAATGACATAAACACACCTATTGGATGCACAAGATTGGTTAAAAACCCTAATTGGACAAGAATAAGTCTAGGGAGGACGAAAATGACCTAAATGTTAATCCAATGACACAAATGAACTTATTGGAAGCAATAGATTGGTTAAAAACCCTAACTGCACAAGAATAAGCCTAGGGAGGACGAAAATGACCTAAATGTTAATCCAATGACACAAATGAACTTATTGGATGCACAAGATTTGTTAAAAACCCTAATTGCACAAGAATATGTCTAGGGAGGACGAAAATGACCTAAATGTTAATCCAATGACACAAATGAACTTATTGGATTCAAAAGATTGGTTAAAAACCCTAATTGCACAAGAATAAGCTTAGGGAGGACGAAAATGACCTAAATGTTAATCCAATGACATAAACACACCTATTGGATGCACAAGATTGGTTAAAAACCCTAATTGGACAAGAATAAGCCTAGGGAGGACGAAAATCACCTAAATGTTAATCCAATGATACAAATGAACTTATTGGATGCACAAGATTGGTTAAAAACCCTAATTGGACAAGAATAAGCCTAAGGAGGACGGAAATGACCTAAATGTTTATCCAATGACACAAATGAACTTATTGGATGCACAAGATTGGTTAAAAACCCTAATTGCACATAAATAACCCTAGAGAGGACGAAAATGGCCTAAATGTTAATCCAAAGACACAAATGAACTTTTTGGATGCACAATATTGGTTAAAAACCCTAATTGGACAAGAATAAGCCTAAGGAGGACGGTAATGACTTAAATGTTAATCCAAAGACACAAATGAACTTATTGGATGCACAAGAACTGTGAAAAACCCTAATTGCACATAAATGAGCCTAGAGAGGACGAAAATGACCTAAATGATAATCCAATGACACAAATGAACTTATTGGATGCACAAGATTGGTTAAAAACCCTAATTCGACAAGAATAAGCCTACGGAGGACGAAAATGACCTAAATGATAATCCAATGACACAAATGAACTTATTGGATGCACAAGATTTGTTAAAAACCCTAATTGCACATAAATAACCCTAGAGAGGACGAAAATGACCTAAATGGTCATCCAATGACATAAACACACCTATTGGATGCACAAGATTGGTTAAAAACCCAAATTGGACAAGAATAAGTCTAGGGAGGACGAAAATAACCTAAATGTTAATCCAATGACACAAATGAACTTTTTGGAAGCAATAGATTGGTTAAAAACCCTAACTGCACAAGAATAAGCCTAGGGAGGACGAAAATGACCTAAATGTTAATCCAATGACCCAAATGAACTTATTGGATGCACAAGATTGGTTAAAACCCTAATTGCACATAAATAACCCTTGAGATGACAAAAAAGACCTAAATGTTAATCCAAAGACACAAATGAACTTTTTGGATGCACAAGATTGGTTAAAAACCCTAATTGCACATAAATAAGCCTAGGGAAGACGAATATAACCTAAATGTTAATCCAATGACACAAATGAACTTTTTGGATGCACAAGATTGGTTAAAAACCCTAATTCCACAAGAATAAGCCTAGGGAGGACGAAAATGACCTAAATGTTAATCCAATGACACAAATGAACTTGTTGGATGCACAAGATTGGTTAAAAACCCTAATTGGACAAGAATAAGCCTAGGGAGGACGAAAATGACCTAAATGTTAATCCAATGACACAAATGAACTTATTGGATGCAAAAGATTGGTGAAAAACCCAAAATGCACCTATATAAGCATAGGGAGGACGAAAATGACCTAAATTTTAATCCAATGACACAAATGAACTTTTTGGATGCACAATATTGGTTCAAGACCCTAATTGGACAAGAATAAGCCTAAGGAGGACCAAAATGACCTAAATGTTAATCCAATGACACAAATGAACTTATTGGATGCACAAGATTGGTTAAAAATCCTAATTGCACAAGAATATGTCTAGGGAGGACGAAAATGACCTAAATGTTAATCCAAAGACACAAATGAACTAATTGGATGCACAAGATTGGTGAAAAACCCTAATTGCACATAAATAAGCCTAGGGAGGACGAAAATGACCTAAATGTTAATCCAATGACACGAATGAACTTATTGGATGAACAAGATTGGTTAAAAACCCTAATTGGACAAGAATAAGCCTAGGGAGGACGAAAATGACCTAAATGTTAATCCAATGACACAAATGAACTTATTGGATGCACAAGTATTTGTTAAAAACCCTAATTGCACATAAATAACCCTAGAGAGGACGAAAATCACCAAACTATTCATCCAATGACATAAACACACCTATTGGATGCACAAGATTGGTTAAAAACCCTAATTGGTCAAGAATAAGCCTAGGGAGGACGAAAATGACCTAAATGTTAATCCAATGACACAAATGAACTTTTTGGATGCAATAGATTGGTTAAAAACCCTAACTGCACAAGAATAAGCCTAGGGAGGACGAAAATGACCTAAATGTTAATCCAATGACACAAATGAACTTAATGGATGCACAAGATTGGTTAAAAACCCTAATTGCACATAAATAACCCTTGAGAGGACAAAAATGTCCTAAATGTTAATCCAAAGACACAAATGAACTTATTGGATGGACTAAATTGGTTAAAAACCCTAATTGCACATTAATAAGCCTAGGGAGGACGAAAATGACCTAAATGTTAATCCAATGACACAAATGAAATTATTGGATGCACCAGATTGGTTAAAAACCCTAATTGGACAAGAATAAGCCTAGGGAGGACGAAAATGACCTAAATGTTAATCCAATGACACAAATGAACTTATTGGATGCACAAGATTGGTTAAAAACCCTAATTGGACAAGAATAAGCCTAGGGAGGACGAAAATGACCTAAATGTTAATCCAATGACACAAATGAACTTATTGGATGCACAACATTGGTTAAAAATCCTAATTGCACAAAAATATGTCTTGGGAAGACGAAAATGACCTAAATGTTAATCCAAAGACATAAATGAACTTATTGGATGCACAAGAATGGTTAAAAACCCTAATTGCACAAGAATAAGCCTAGGGAGGACGAAAATGTCCTAAATGTTAATCCAATGACACAAATGAACTTATTGGATAAACAAGGTTGGTTAAAAACCCTAATTGGACAAGACTAAGCCTAGGGAGGACGAAAATGACCTAAATGTTAATCCAATGACACGAATGAACTTATTGGATGCACAAGATTGGTTAAAAACCCTAATTGGACCAGATTAAGCCTAGGGAGGACGAAAATGACCTAAATGTTCATCCAATGACACAAACACACCTATTGGATGCACAAGATTGGTTAAAAAGCCTAATTGGACAAGAATAAACCTAGGGAGGACGGAAATGACCTAAATGTTATTCCAATGACTCAATTGAACTTATTGGATGCACAAGATTGGTTAAAAATCGTAATTGGACAAGAATAAGCCTAGGGAAGAAGAAAATGACCTAAATGTTCATCCAATGACACAAACACACCTATTGGATGCACAAGATTGGTTAAAAACCCTAATTGGACAAGAATAAGCCTAGGGAGGTCGGAAATGGCCTAAATGTTCAACCAATGACACAAACACACCTATTGGATGCACAAGATTTGTTAAAAAGCCTAATTGGACAAGAATAAGCCTAGGGAGGACGAATATTACCTAAATGTTAATCCAATGACACAAATGAAATTATTGGATGCACAACATTGGTTAAAAATCCTAATTGCACAAGAATATGTCTAGGGAAGACGAAAATGACCTAAATGTTAATCCAAAGACTCAAATGAACTTATTGGATGCACAAGATTGGTTAAAAACACTAATTGTACATAAATAAAGCTATGGAGGACCAAAATGAACTAAATGTGAATCCAATGACACAAATGAACTTTTTGGATGCAATAGATTGTTTAAAAACTCTAACTGCACAAGAATAAGCATAGGGAGGACGAAAATGACCTAAATGTTAATCCAATGACACAAATGAACTTATTGGATGCACAAGATTTGTTAAAAACCCTAATTGCACATAAATAACCCTAGAGAGGACAAAAATGACCTAAATGTTATTCCAAAGACACAAATGAACTTTTTGGATGCCCAATATTGGTTAAAAACCCTAATTGGACAAGAAAAAGCCTAAGGAGGACGAAAATGACCTTAATGTTAATCCAATGACACAAATGAACTTATCATGACACAAATGAGGCCTGCTTGCTGTGAGATAGAGCAATGATCCTATCATGCCTCTATACCTTGTAACATCCACTGGTTTACCCAACTCATCTCTATCTAAAAGGTTTCCTTGGCTCATTGGAGTATCAATGGGCTTGAAGCTATCAAAGGAGAATTTCTTTATCAAATCATTACAATATTTTGTTTGACTAATGAAGATACCTTGCTTGCTTTGGTTAATTTGAAATCCCAAAAAGTATGATAGTTCACCCATCATTGACATTTCAAATTGACCTTTCATTAAATTTTCAAAATTTTTGCACAACTTATCATTTGTGGATCCAAATATTATGTCATCAACATAAACTTGGACCAGCAAGATATCTTTATCATTAGTTTGTATGAAAACTGTCTTGTCCACATTTCCTCTCAAAAAGTTTTGTGAAATGAGGAAATTGCTAAGTTTCTCATACCAAGCTCTAGGGGCTTGTTTCAATCCATAGAGGGATTTTGTTAACTTGTACAGATGATTTAGAAATTCTGGATTTTCAAAGCCAAGTGTTTGGCTAACAAAAACTTCCTCTTGGATCTCACCATTGAGGAAGGCACTTTTCACATCCATTTGATAAAGCTTAAAGTCCATTATACAAGCATAAGCAAGGAATATTCTAATGGCTTCTAATCTTGCTACAAGGGCATAGGTTTCATCAAAATCTATTCCCTCCTCTTGGTTGTCACCCTTGGCCACTAACCTAGCTTTGTTTCTAGTTATAACACCATTCTCATCTAGCTTGTTCCTAAACACCCACCTAGTTCCTATGATATGCTGGTTTTCTGGTTTAGGTACTAGCTGCCACACCTTGTTTCTCTCAAACTGGTTTAACTCCTCTTGCATAGCAAGTATCCACTCACTATCTAGTAAGGCTTCTTTAATGTTCTTAGGCTGAATATGAGATACAAAGGTTGTAAGGTTACAAAAATGGCTAAGGTTCCTCCTAGTTGCCACTCCTTTAGAGATGTCACCTATGATGTTGTCTATGGGATGGTTTCTATTGAACTTCCACTCCTTAGGTAACTCATCTATTCTAATGGGTTCAACACAGTCTCTATTTGTTGGAGGCGTAGGTTCCTTTGGTTCTAAAGGTTCAGATTCTATAACTTCATCCAAAGTAGCATCAACAATAGAAGGAGTTTTGCTCAAGTTTTCTTTGAAAAGCTCATCAAATTTCACATGAACTGACTCTTCAATTGTTTTTTTTTTCTCTTGTTATAGATTCTATAGGCTTTGCTAGTTTGGGAATAACCTAGAAAGATACCCTCATCTGCCTTGGGATCAAACTTGCCTAGGTGTTCTTTACCATTATTCAAAACAAAGCACTTGCAACCGAACACCCGAAAATAGGATATATTAGGCTTTCTACCCTTGAACAACTCATAAGGAGTTTTCTTAAGTATGGGCCTAATCAACACCCTGTTGATAACATGTGTGGTAGTGTTAATCGCATCAGCCCAGAAATACTAGGGAGTATTTTAGTCTTTCAGCATGGTCCTAGCCAACTCTTCTAAAGACCTATTCTTTCTCTCCACTACACCATTCTGCTGAGGTGTCCTAGGGGCTGAAAACATGTGATGTATGCCATTCTCTTCACAGTAAGTATCAAAAGAATCATATTGGAATTCACCTCCATGATCACTTTTGATGGACATAATTTTCTGACTTGTTTCATTTTGAACTAATTTTGCAAACTTTTTGTAAACAGAAAAAGTGTCACTTTTATGAGTCAGAAAGTAGGTCCAAGTGAATCTAGAATAGTCATCGATTAACACAAATCCATACAAGTTACCACCAAAACTTCTCACTTGGGATGGTCCAAACAAATCCATGTGGATAAGTTGTAAAACCCTATTGGTTTTGACCAGATCTATTGGGGGAAAAGAAGACTTAACAAGCTTGCTTTTCTCACAGGAGTCACACAGCCTATCTTTAGAAATCATTCTATTGGGAAGGCCTATGACTAACTGCTTGCTAACAAGTCTATTCAAATGATCAATATGAATGTGTGCAATGCGTTTATGCCATAACCATGTTTCATCAGCATTTGATAATAAGCAACAAACAGAATTAACAAGCATAGCAGTTAAATCCAACATGTAGATATTATTAACTCTATTACCAACGAGTTTTATGCTTTTATCAAGTTCATACTCAATAATACAGGAAAGTGGTGAAAAACTAACTTGAAATCCGTTATCACACAGTTGACTTATGCTTAGAAAATTGTGCTTCAATCCTTCCACGTATAAGACATTTTTAATGATAACAGTTGATTCGCTGCCTATGTCACCAATTCCGCAGATCTTACCCTTATTGTTGTCACCGTATTTAACAAATCCATCTTCTTTTAGGCTTAGGGACATGAACATAGATTTGTCCCCTCTCATGTGCTTTGAGCATCCACTATCAAGATACCATTGGTGTTTTGTGGATCTCAAACATACCTGCAATAGAATTAGAATTTGAATTTAGGTCCCCAATACAAATTGGGTCCTGGGGGGTTAATATTAACATCTTGTGTCTTAATCTTCCAAATCTGTTTACATCCTCTATTGGCAAGTCTTTTAAATTTGCAATTGTAAACAAAATGTCCTTTTCTACAACAGAAATGACAAGTGACAGCAGAGGATGCAGACTGTTTCGGGTTGACAAAGACATTATGCATGTGACTAGACTTAGCAAATGTTTGGTGATGTTTAACATTACCATAACCTATGCCATGTTTAGTCATATTGTGATTTGCATGCTTTTTGCTATTAAAACCAAGTCCAGATTTTATATTGACACTTCTCTGGTTGCTAAGAATATCATTCAGTTTATCCTTGCTATTAGAGAGTTTCAATAAATCAGACTTCAATAATGCAACAGAATTCTCAAGATCAATGCATTTGGCAGATTTATCATGTGAGTCCTTTTTCAATTGTTCAAATAAGTCCTCAATCTTTTTATAATCAGTTTTCATTTAATCATGCAATTTACATTGTTGTTCAAGCATTTTCTTAGTGCTAACTAACTGCTTAACAGATTTAACATATTCAACATGCAGTTCCTTAAATGCATCTTGCAGTTCATCAAAAGAAGGATTATATTGAGAGCTTACCTCACTTTCTGATTCAGAATCCGTTTTAGCCATGAGGCACATATTTGCTTCTTCATTTTCAGAAGATGTGGACGATTCTTCGTTGTCATTCCATGCAATGTATGCTTTTCTGTTTTTCTGAGCTGGTTCCTTGCCTTTAGTTTTGGAATTTCTGTTCTTGTTCTGCATGTAACTGTTTTACCGTCATTGTTTTTCGAGCTGGATTGTTTTCTGAATTTACTGTCTTTCTTTTTCAGAAATTTCTTAAATCTCTTGACAAGTAACCCCAATTCAGGTTCCTCATCATCCTCACTGCTTGATTCATCTGAGCTGGTCTCATGTTCAGATTTAGACTGATGTGTTTGGGCTTTTAACGACAATCCTTTACGTTTCCTGTCAACTTGCTCAGCTTCATTTAGTCGATGTAGTTCCATCTCATGCTCTCTCAGTTTTCCAAACAATGTAGCTATTGTCATGCTTCCTAGATCCTTAGATTCTGCAATGGCAGTGATTTTTGGATGCCATTCCCTAGTCAAACACCTCATCACTTTACTAATTTGCTGATCATTATCAATCTCTTTGCCTAAGGCATTTAGGTTGTTGACTATGTGCGTGAATCGGGTCTGCATGTCGTTTACTGATTCTTCTTTCTTCATGCTAAACAATTCGTACTCGTGCATGAGAGTATTTATCCGAGCTCTCTTTACGTCTGTGGTTCCTTCATGTGTTTGCTGAAGTGTATCCCACATTTGTTTTGCTGTTTTGCAATTTGAGACTCTAAAGAATTCATCATGACTCAAGGCTGCAGTTATGATGTTCTTGGCTTTGGCGTTGTACCCAACCTTCTTTTTGTCTTCATCAGACCAGTCACTTTTTGGCTTTAGGATTGCTGATTCACCTGTACCTGCTATGGTTGGCACAAAAGGTCCATTTTCTACAACATCTAGAACGTCAATACCACTAGCTTCAAGAAAAATTAACATGCGTTGTTTCCAATACATGTATGCGGCCCCGTTAAAGGCGGGAGGCCTAGCTAATGATGCACCCTCTCCTAGGAAATCAGAGGTCATGATTTTTGATGAGAGTTACTCTAACAAAAATAGGCTATGATACCAATTTATGGTACCAGTAACCTCTGTTAGATGAAAAATATGCGGAAGAATGCCTATTCTAAGAGATATGCGCAGCAGTTTAACAAATTGTAAATTTATTAAACACAGCATCAAACAAGGTCCCTAATATACAATTCTAATGAATGCACAAAGTATATGGATCACAGTATATATGGAGAAATGCATCAGAGACAATCTTTCAAGATATTGATTTTCATGCAATCATGTTAAGATAATCAATCATATACATGCACTTAACACAGAAACTTTATCATGCATTCAATCAATATCAAAAACGTAATAATTGCAGAAATTTAAACGAGATAAGGGAAAGAAAAGTGTACGCGGATATTTATAATGGTTCAGCCGTCCCTTGACGACTTACATCCAGTCCCAAGATCCAAAGGGATCTTAGCCTTTCTTATAGAACTTCTTAGAATCAGTTTACAGATTTTACACAGTGCCTCGCACCAATCTTAAACTATTCTACTTGTTATATCTTTCCCTCCCTGAATTCCCAAGTTTAAGTCCCATAAACTTGACCAAGAATTCAGTCAAGCGTCTTCTTGTTGACTACCTTCAACCTCGAAGAACACCACCAGTAACAACTGGATTTTCTCAAAGTAATTTGGTTGCAGACAATGGTTTACAGAAATTGAAACATATCAATATTACAAAGTTCTTGATCTTTCTTCTTCTCAAAGCAATCTTTCTCAATTCAGTCTTTTTCCATCCTTGTTGATCACAAAGTGTATATTGTTCATGGCTGAAAAGGATATTCAAAGTAATATCAGTTGAGAAAGAATTAGTGGTTATTGTTATGATTCTATGTATTGTTATCTTGTTGTGTTATGAGAAGAAGTGAATGAAAGCAGATTTTATAGTTTCACGAAAAACAACATATGAATCGATTGACCCAATCGATTCATTAAAGTCATAAAGTTGATTAATCGATTGCCTCAATCGATTTCGCGAATCTTGTTTTTCTTGAATCTTGAAACTGTACATTCTAATCGATTTACCCAATCGATTATTTTAAGGAGTTCTTCAGACTTTGATGACAGTATATAATTGAATCGATTTGCATAATCGACTTGATGTGTTTTGTTCAAACAACGAGATCAAAACAATCGATGTACTTAATCGATTCAACCATTCAGTCATCTCTGTTTCTAAAACTTTTTGTACCAATCGATTGTGCCAATCGATTGTGGACTTTAAGTCTGAAGCACTTTTCATCAGTTGGTTTATTCAATCGATTTACCAAGTCGATTGATGACAACATTTGTAACAACAGATGTATATAAGTCGATTGTGTTAATCGATTGTGTATGTTCTAGACCAAAGTTATTTTGAAACTTGTTTTAGTGAATCGATTGGCCTAATCGATTCAGTAAACATTGGTTTGGCTCTGGGAAATTTACAATCGATTGTGTCAATCGATGTAGACAAAGCAAAAATAAAGATGTGATTGGTTTAATCGATTTGCCAAATCGATTGCTTGCAAAACGTGCCACTGACTTGCACATTTTAATTTCAGTAAGTATGTCAATCGATTTGTCTAATCGATGTAAACAATCAGTTCAGTCTTGGTGATTTAATCAATCGATTTGCCTAATCGATTTGTGGCAAACTGGCTCTCTTACTTGCACAATTTATTTTCTAATGAGTGTACCAATCGATTGATCTAATCGATTGATAGACTGGTTGATTTTTTTTCAAAGATGTGCAAATCGATTGTGCCAATCGATTGGTTAACCCCATACTTCATAAAAATATTCAACCCTGTTGCAGAATCGATTTTACTAATCGATTTGCTCATGGATCTTCAAGCTTTTGTTGATTTCTTGAGTTCCAAGCAATTGTCTCGAGTATGTAGGATTGAGTTTGTTGTTCCTGAAATTTTTCTCAGTTTACAATGTTAGATTTATTTCAGGCTGTATGTTTGTCAATAACATAAAAAACGAACATATGTCTAACAAAAAACCCTAATTGCACATAAATAACCCTTGAATGGACGAAAATGACCTAAATGTTAATCCAAAGACACAAATGAACTTTTTGGATGCACAAGATTGGATAATAACCCAAATTGCACATAAATAAACCTAGGAAAGACGAAAATGACCTAAATGTTAATCCAATGACACAAATGAACTTATTGTATGCACAAGATTTATTAAAAACCCTAATTGCACATAAATAACCCTAGAGAGGACGAAAATGACCTAAATGTTAATCCAAAGACATAAATGAACTTTTTGGATGCACAAGGTTGGTTAAAAACCCTAATTCAATAAGAATAAGCCTAAGGAGGACGGAAATGACCTAAATGTTAATCCAATGACACAAATGAACTTATTGGATGCACAAGATTGGTTAAAAACCCTAATTGGACCAGAATAAGCCTTGGGAGGTAGAAAATGACCTAAATGTTAATCCAATGACACAAATGAACTTATTGGATGCACATGATTTGTTTAAAACCCTAATTGCAAATAAATAACCCTAGAGAGGACGAAGATGACCTAAATGTTAATCCATTGACATAAACACACCTATTGGGTGCACAAGATTGGTTAAAAACCCACATTGGACCATAATAAGCCTAGGGAGGATGAAAATGACCTCAATGTTAATCCAATGACACAAATGATCTTATTGGATGCACAGGATTGGTTAAAAACCCTAATTGCACATAAATACACCAAGGGAGGACGAAAATGACCTAAATGTTAATCCAAAGACGCAAATGAACTTTTTGGATGCACAAGATTGGTTAAAACCCCTAATTGCACATAAATAAGCATAGGGATCACGAAAATGACCTAAATGTTAATCCAAAGACGCAAATGAACTTTTTGGATGCACCAGATTGGTTAAAAACCGTAATTGCACAAGAATAAGCCTAGGGAGGACAAAAATGACCTAAATGTTAATCCAATGACACAAATGAACTTATTGGATGCACAAGATTGGTTAAAAACCCTAATTGGACAAGAATAAGCCTAGGGAGGACAGAAATGACCTAAATGTTAATCCAATGACACAAATGAACTTATTGGATGCACAAGATTGGTTCAAAACCCTAATTGCACAAGAATATGTCTAGGGAAGACGAAAATGACCTAAATGTTTATCCAATGACACAAATGAACTTAATGGAAGCACAAGATTGGTGAAAAACCCTAATTGCACATAACTAAGCCTAGGGAGGACGAAAATGACCTAAATGTTAATCCAATGACATAAATGAACTTTTTGGATGCACAAGATTGGTTAAAAACCCAAATTGCACAAGAATAAGCTTAGGGAGGACGAAAATGACCTAAATGTTAATCCAATGACACAAATGAACTTATTGGATGCACAAGATTGGTTAAAAACCCTAATTGCACAAGAAGAAGACTAGGGAGGACGAAAATGACCTAAATGTTAATCCAATGACACAAATGAACTTATTGGATGCACAAGATTGGTTAAAAACCCTAATTGCACATAAATAACCCTTGAGTGGACGAAAATGACCTAAATGTTAACCCAAAGACACAAATTAACTTTTTGGATGCACAAGATAGGTTAATAACCCAAATTGCACATAAATAAGCCTAGGGAAGACGTAAATGACCTAAATGTTATTCCAATGACACAAATGAACTTTTTGGATGCACAAGATTGGTTAAAAACCCTAATTGCACAAGAATAAGCCTAGGGAGGACGAAAATGACCTAAATGTTAATCCAATGACATAAATGAACTTATTGGATGCACAAGATTGGTTAAAAACCCTAATTGCACAAGAAGAAGCCTAGGTAGGACGAAAAATACCTAAATGTTAATTCAATGACACAAATGAACTTATTGGATGCACAAGATTGGTTAAAAACCCTAATTGCACCTAAATAACCCTTGATTGGACGAAAATGACCTAAATGTTAATCCAAAGACACAAATGAACTTTTTGGATGCACAAGATTGGATAATAACCCAAATTGCACATAAATAAGCCTAGGAAAGACGAAAATGACCTAAATGTTAATCCAATGACACAAATGAACTTATTGTATGCACAAGATTTGTTAAAAACCCTAATTGCACATAAATAACCCTAGAGAGGACGAAAAAGACCTAAATGTTAATCCAAAGACATAAATGAACTTTTTAGATGCACAAGGTTGGTTAAAAACCCTAATTCGACAAGAATAAGCCTAAGGAGGACGGAGATGACCTAAATGTTAATCCAATGACACAAATAAACTTATTGGATGCACAAGATTGGTTAAAAACTCTAATTGCACAAGAATATGTCTAGGGAGGACGAAAATGACCTAAATGTTAATCCAATGACACAAATTAACTTATAGGATGCACAAGATTAGTTAAAAACCCTATTTGTACAAGAAAAAGCCTAGTGAGAACGAAAATGACCTAAATGTTAATCCTGTGACACAAATGAACTTATTGGATGCACAAGATTGGATAAAAACCCTAATTGGACCAGAATAAGCCTTGGGAGGTAGAAAAAGACCTAAATGTTAATCCAATGACACAAATGAACTTATTGGATGCACATGATTTGTTTAAAACCCTAATTGCACATAAATAACCCTAGAGAGGACGAAGATGACCTAAATGTTAATCCATTGACATAAACACACCTATTGGGTGCACAAGATTGGTTAAAAACCCACATTGGACCATAATAAGCCTAGGGAGGATGAAAATGACCTCAATGTTAATCCAATGACACAAATGATCTTATTGGATGCACAGGATTGGTTAAAAACCCTAATTGCACATAAATACACCAAGGGAGGACGAAAATGACCTAAATGTTAATCCAAAGACGCAAATGAACTTTTTGGATGCACAAGATTGGTTAAAACCCCTAATTGCACATAAATAAGCATAGGGATCACGAAAATGACCTAAATGTTAATCCAAAGACGCAAATGAACTTTTTGGATGCACCAGATTGGTTAAAAACCGTAATTGCACAAGAATAAGCCTAGGGAGGACAAAAATGACCTAAATGTTAATCCAATGACACAAATGAACTTATTGGATGCACAAGATTGGTTAAAAACCCTAATTGGACAAGAATAAGCCTAGGGAGGACAGAAATGACCTAAATGTTAATCCAATGACACAAATGAACTTATTGGATGCACAAGATTGGTTCAAAACCCTAATTGCACAAGAATATGTCTAGGGAAGACGAAAATGACCTAAATGTTTATCCAATGACACAAATGAACTTAATGGAAGCACAAGATTGGTGAAAACCCCTAATTGCACATAACTAAGCCTAGGGAGGACGAAAATGACCTAAATGTTAATCCAATGACATAAATGAACTTTTTGGATGCACAAGATTGGTTAAAAACCCAAATTGCACAAGAATAAGCTTAGGGAGGACGAAAATGACCTAAATGTTAATCCAATGACACAAATGAACTTATTGGATGCACAAGATTGGTTAAAAACCCTATTTGCACAAGAAGAAGACTAGGGAGGACGAAAATGACCTAAATGTTAATCCAATGACACAAATGAACTTATTGGATGCACAAGATTGGTTAAAAACCCTAATTGCACATAAATAACCCTTGAGTGGACGAAAATGACCTAAATGTTAACCCAAAGACACAAATTAACTTTTTGGATGCACAAGATAGGTTAATAACCCAAATTGCACATAAATAAGCCTAGGGAAGACGTAAATGACCTAAATGTTAATCCAATGACACAAATGAACTTTTTGGATGCACAAGATTGGTTAAAAACCCTAATTGCACAAGAATAAGCCTAGGGAGGACGAAAATGACCTAAATGTTAATCCAATGACATAAATGAACTTATTGGATGCACAAGATTGGTTAAAAACCCTAATTGCACAAGAAGAAGCCTAGGTAGGACGAAAAATACCTAAATGTTAATTCAATGACACAAATGAACTTATTGGATGCACAAGATTGGTTAAAAACCCTAATTGCACCTAAATAACCCTTGATTGGACGAAAATGACCTAAATGTTAATCCAAAGACACAAATGAACTTTTTGGATGCACAAGATTGGATAATAACCCAAATTGCACATAAATAAGCCTAGGAAAGACGAAAATGACCTAAATGTTAATCCAATGACACAAATGAACTTATTGTATGCACAAGATTTGTTAAAAACCCTAATTGCACATAAATAACCCTAGAGAGGACGAAAAAGACCTAAATGTTAATCCAAAGACATAAATGAACTTTTTAGATGCACAAGGTTGGTTAAAAACCCTAATTCGACAAGAATAAGCCTAAGGAGGACGGAGATGACCTAAATGTTAATTCAATGACACAAATAAACTTATTGGATGCACAAGATTGGTTAAAAACTCTAATTGCACAAGAATATGTCTAGGGAGGACGAAAATGACCTAAATGTTAATCCAATGACACAAATTAACTTATAGGATGCACAAGATTAGTTA
The DNA here is from genome assembly GCA_037974775.1 of Cicer pinnatifidum. NCBI lineage: Eukaryota > Viridiplantae > Streptophyta > Magnoliopsida > Fabales > Fabaceae > Cicer > Cicer pinnatifidum. The sequence continues at coordinate 27,549,482 of JBBPBR010000008.1, read as the reverse complement.
AAAACCCTATTTGTACAAGAAAAAGCCTAGTGAGAACGAAAATGACCTAAATGTTAATCCTGTGACACAAATGAACTTATTGGATGCACAAGATTGGATAAAAACCCTAATTGGACCAGAATAAGCCTTGGGAGGACGAAAATGACCTAAATGTTAATCCAATGACACAAATGAACTTATTGGATGCACAAGATTTGTTTAAAACCCTAATTGCACATAAATAACCCTAGAGAGGACGATGATGACCTAAATGTTAATCCAGTGACATAAACAGACCTATTGGGTGCACAAGATTGGTTAAAAACCCTAATTGGACAAGAATAAGCCTAGGGAGGATGAAAATGACCTAAATGTTAATCCAATGACACAAATGATCTTATTGGATGCACAAGATTGGTTAAAAAACCCTAATTGCACATAAATACGCCAAGGGAGGACGAAAATGAACTAAATGTTAATCCAAAGACGCAAATGAACTTTTTGGATGCACAAGATTGGTTAAAAACCCTAATTGCAGATAAATAAGCCTAGGGAAAACGAAAATGACCTAAATGTTAATCCAATGACATAAACGAACTTTTTGGATGCACAAGATTGGTTAAAAACCCTAATTGCACAAGAATAAGCCTAGGGAGGACGAAAATGACCTAAATGTTAATACAATGACACAAATGAACTTATTGGATGCACGAGATTGGTTAAAAACCCTAATTGGACAAGAATAAGCCTAGGGATGAGGAAAATGACCTAAATGTTAATCCAATGACACAAATGAACTTATTGGATGCACAAGATTGGTTAAAAACCCTAATTGCACATAAATAACCCTTGATTGGACGAAAATGACCTAAATGTTAATCCAAAGACACAAATGAACTTTTTGGATGCACAAGATTGGATAATAACCCAAATTGCACATAAATAAGCCTAGGAAAGACGAAAATGACCTAAATGTTAATCCAATGACACAAATGAACTTATTGTATGCACAAGATTTGTTAAAAACCCTAATTGCACATAAATAACCCTAGAGAGGACGAAAAAGACCTAAATGTTAATCCAAAGACATAAATGAACTTTTTAGATGCACAAGGTTGGTTAAAAACCCTAATTCGACAAGAATAAGCCTAAGGAGGACGGAGATGACCTAAATGTTAAT
>JBBPBR010000008.1:27486182-27548313 GCA_037974775.1 Cicer pinnatifidum | reverse complement strand
ATAAATAACCCTAGAGAGGACGAAGATGACCTAAATGTTAATCCATTGACATAAACACACCTATTGGGTGCACAAGATTGGTTAAAAACCCACATTGGACCATAATAAGCCTAGGGAGGATGAAAATGACCTCAATGTTAATCCAATGACACAAATGATCTTATTGGATGCACAGGATTGGTTAAAAACCATAATTGCACATAAATACACCAAGGGAGGACGAAAATGACCTAAATGTTAATCCAAAGACGCAAATGAACTTTTTGGATGCACAAGATTGGTTAAAACCCCTAATTGCACATAAATAAGCCTAGGGATCACGAAAATGACCTAAATGTTAATCCAAAGACGCAAATGAACTTTTTGGATGCACCAGATTGGTTAAAAACCGTAATTGCACAAGAATAAGCCTAGGGAGGACAAAAATGACCTAAATGTTAATCCAATGACACAAATGAACTTATTGGATGCACAAGATTGGTTAAAAACCCTAATTGGACAAGAATAAGCCTAGGGAGGACAGAAATGACCTAAATGTTAATCCAATGACACAAATGAACTTATTGGATGCACAAGATTGGTTCAAAACCCTAATTGCACAAGAATATGTCTAGGGAAGACGAAAATGACCTAAATGTTTATCCAATGACACAAATGAACTTAATGGAAGCACAAGATTGGTGAAAAACCCTAATTGCACATAACTAAGCCTAGGGAGGACGAAAATGACCTAAATGTTAATCCAATGACATAAATGAACTTTTTGGATGCACAAGATTGGTTAAAAACCCAAATTGCACAAGAATAAGCTTAGGGAGGACGAAAATGACCTAAATGTTAATCCAATGACACAAATGAACTTATTGGATGCACAAGATTGGTTAAAAACCCTAATTGCACAAGAAGAAGACTAGGGAGGATGAAAATGACCTAAATGTTAATCCAATGACACAAATGAACTTATTGGATGCACAAGATTGGTTAAAAACCCTAATTGCACATAAATAACCCTTGAGTGGACGAAAATGACCTAAATGTTAACCCAAAGACACAAATTAACTTTTTGGATGCACAAGATAGGTTAATAACCCAAATTGCACATAAATAAGCCTAGGGAAGACGTAAATGACCTAAATGTTAATCCAATGACACAAATGAACTTTTTGGATGCACAAGATTGGTTAAAAACCCTAATTGCACAAGAATAAGCCTAGGGAGGACGAAAATGACCTAAATGTTAATCCAATGACATAAATGAACTTATTGGATGCACAAGATTGGTTAAAAACCCTAATTGCACAAGAAGAAGCCTAGGTAGGACGAAAAATACCTAAATGTTAATTCAATGACACAAATGAACTTATTGGATGCACAAGATTGGTTAAAAACCCTAATTGCACCTAAATAACCCTTGATTGGACGAAAATGACCTAAATGTTAATCCAAAGACACAAATGAACTTTTTGGATGCACAAGATTGGATAATAACCCAAATTGCACATAAATAAGCCTAGGAAAGACGAAAATGACCTAAATGTTAATCCAATGACACAAATGAACTTATTGTATGCACAAGATTTGTTAAAAACCCTAATTGCACATAAATAACCCTAGAGAGGACGAAAAAGACCTAAATGTTAATCCAAAGACATAAATGAACTTTTTAGATGCACAAGGTTGGTTAAAAACCCTAATTCGACAAGAATAAGCCTAAGGAGGACGGAGATGACCTAAATGTTAATTCAATGACACAAATAAACTTATTGGATGCACAAGATTGGTTAAAAACTCTAATTGCACAAGAATATGTCTAGGGAGGACGAAAATGACCTAAATGTTAATCCAATGACACAAATTAACTTATAGGATGCACAAGATTAGTTAAAAACCCTATTTGTACAAGAAAAAGCCTAGTGAGAACGAAAATGACCTAAATGTTAATCCTGTGACACAAATGAACTTATTGGATGCACAAGATTGGATAAAAACCCTAATTGGACCAGAATAAGCCTTGGGAGGACGAAAATGACCTAAATGTTAATCCAATGACACAAATGAACTTATTGGATGCACAAGATTTGTTTAAAACCCTAATTGCACATAAATAACCCTAGAGAGGACGATGATGACCTAAATGTTAATCCAGTGACATAAACAGACCTATTGGGTGCACAAGATTGGTTAAAAACCCTAATTGGACAAGAATAAGCCTAGGGAGGATGAAAATGACCTAAATGTTAATCCAATGACACAAATGATCTTATTGGATGCACAAGATTGGTTAAAAAACCCTAATTGCACATAAATACGCCAAGGGAGGACGAAAATGAACTAAATGTTAATCCAAAGACGCAAATGAACTTTTTGGATGCACAAGATTGGTTAAAAACCCTAATTGCAGATAAATAAGCCTCGGGAAAACGAAAATGACCTAAATGTTAATCCAATGACACAAACGAACTTTTTGGTTGCACAAGATAGTTTAAAAACCCTAATTGCACAAGAATAAGCCTAGGGAGGACGAAAATGACCTAAATGTTAATCCAATGACCCAAATGAACTTATTGGATGCACAAGATTGGTTAAAACCCTAATTGCACATAAATAACCCTTGAGATGACAAAAAAGACCTAAATGTTAATCCAAAGACACAAATGAACTTTTTGGATGCACAAGATTGGTTAAAAACCCTAATTGCACATAAATAAGCCTAGGGAAGACGAATATAACCTAAATGTTAATCCAATGACACAAATGAACTTTTTGGATGCACAAGATTGGTTAAAAACCCTAATTGCACAAGAATAAGCCTAGGGAGGACGAAAATGACCTAAATGTTAATCCAATGACACAAATTAACTTATAGGATGCACAAGATTAGTTAAAAACCCTATTTGTACAAGAAAAAGCCTAGTGAGAACGAAAATGACCTAAATGTTAATCCTGTGACACAAATGAACTTATTGGATGCACAAGATTGGATAAAAACCCTAATTGGACCAGAATAAGCCTTGGGTGGACGAAAATGACCTAAATGTTAATCCAATGACACAAATGAACTTATTGGATGCACAAGATTTGTTTAAAACCCTAATTGCACATAAATAACCCTAGAGAGGACGATGATGACCTAAATGTTAATCCAGTGACATAAACAGACCTATTGGGTGCACAAGATTGGTTAAAAACCCTAATTGGACAAGAATAAGCCTAGGGAGGTTGAAAATGACCTAAATGTTAATCCAATGACACAAATGATCTTATTGGATGCACAAGATTGGTTAAAAAACCCTAATTGCACATAAATACGCTAAGGGAGGACGAAAATGAACTAAATGTTAATCCAAAGACGCAAATGAACTTTTTGGATGCACAAGATTGGTTAAAAACCCTAATTGCAGATAAATAAGCCTAGGGAAAACGAAAATGACCTAAATGTTAATCCAATGACATAAACGAACTTTTTGGATGCACAAGATTGGTTAAAAACCCTAATTGCACAAGAATAAGCCTAGGGAGGACGAAAATGACCTAAATGTTAATACAATGACACAAATGAACTTATTGGATGCACGAGATTGGTTAAAAACCCTAATTGGACAAGAATAAGCCTAGGGATGAGGAAAATGACCTAAATGTTAATCCAATGACACAAATGAACTTATTGGATGCACAAGATTGGTTAAAAACCCTAATTGCACATAAATAACCCTTGATTGGACGAAAATGACCTAAATGTTAATCCAAAGACACAAATGAACTTTTTGGATGCACAAGATTGGATAATAACCCAAATTGCACATAAATAAGCCTAGGAAAGACGAAAATGACCTAAATGTTAATCCAATGACACAAATGAACTTATTGTATGCACAAGATTTGTTAAAAACCCTAATTGCACATAAATAACCCTAGAGAGGACGAAAATGACCTAAATGTTAATCCAAAGACATAAATGAACTTTTTAGATGCACAAGGTTGGTTAAAAACCCTAATTCGACAAGAATAAGCCTAAGGAGGACGAAGATGACCTAAATGTTTATCCAATGACACAAATAAACTTATTGGATGCACAAGATTGGTTAAAAACTCTAATTGCACAAGAATATGTCTAGGGAGGACGAAAATGACCTAAATGTTAATCCAATGACACAAATGAACTTATAGGATGCACAAGATTAGTTAAAAACCCTAATTGTACAAGAAAAAGCCTAGTGAGAACGAAAATGACCTAAATGTTAATCCTGTGACACAAATGAACTTATTGGATGCACAACATTGGATAAAAACCCTAATTGGACCAGAATAAGCCTTGGGAGGACGAAAATGACCTAAATGTTAATCCAATGACACAAATGAACTTATTGGATGCACAAGATTTGTTTAAAACCCTAATTGCACATAAATAACCCTAGAGAGGACGATGATGACCTAAATGTTAATCCAGTGACATAAACAGACCTATTGGGTGAACAAGATTGGTTAAAAACCCTAATTGGACAAGAATAAGCCTAGGGAGGATGAAAATGACCTAAATGTTAATCCAATGACACAAATGATCTTATTGGATGCACATGATTGGTTAAAAAACCCTAATTGCACATAAATACGCCAAGGGAGGACGAAAATGAACTAAATGTTAATCCAAAGACGCAAATGAACTTTTTGGATGCACAAGATTGGTTAAAAACCCTAATTGCAGATAAATAAGCCTCGGGAAAACGAAAATGACCTAAATGTTAATCCAATGACACAAACGAACTTTTTGGATGCACAAGATAGGTTAAAAACCCTAATTGCACAAGAATAAGCCTAGGGAGGACGAAAATGACCTAAATGTTAATCCAATGACCCAAATGAACTTATTGGATGCACAAGATTGGTTAAAACCCTAATTGCACATAAATAACCCTTGAGATGACAAAAAAGACCTAAATGTTAATCCAAAGACACAAATGAACTTTTTGGATGCACAAGATTGGTTAAAAACCCTAATTGCACATAAATAAGCCTAGGGAAGACGAATATAACCTAAATGTTAATCCAATGACACAAATGAACTTTTTGGATGCACAAGATTGGTTAAAAACCCTAATTGCACAAGAATAAGCCTAGGGAGGACGAAAATGACCTAAATGTTAATCCAATGACACAAATTAACTTATAGGATGCACAAGATTAGTTAAAAACCCTATTTGTACAAGAAAAAGCCTAGTGAGAACGAAAATGACCTAAATGTTAATCCTGTGACACAAATGAACTTATTGGATGCACAAGATTGGATAAAAACCCTAATTGGACCAGAATAAGCCTTGGGAGGACGAAAATGACCTAAATGTTAATCCAATGACACAAATGAACTTATTGGATGCACAAGATTTGTTTAAAACCCTAATTGCACATAAATAACCCTAGAGAGGACGATGATGACCTAAATGTTAATCCAGTGACATAAACAGACCTATTGGGTGCACAAGATTGGTTAAAAACCCTAATTGGACAAGAATAAGCCTAGGGAGGATGAAAATGACCTAAATGTTAATCCAATGACACAAATGATCTTATTGGATGCACAAGATTGGTTAAAAAACCCTAATTGCACATAAATACGCCAAGGGAGGACGAAAATGAACTAAATGTTAATCCAAAGACGCAAATGAACTTTTTGGATGCACAAGATTGGTTAAAAACCCTAATTGCAGATAAATAAGCCTAGGGAAAACGAAAATGACCTAAATGTTAATCCAATGACATAAACGAACTTTTTGGATGCACAAGATTGGTTAAAAACCCTAATTGCACAAGAATAAGCCTAGGGAGGACGAAAATGACCTAAATGTTAATACAATGACACAAATGAACTTATTGGATGCACGAGATTGGTTAAAAACCCTAATTGGACAAGAATAAGCCTAGGGATGAGGAAAATGACCTAAATGTTAATCCAATGACACAAATGAACTTATTGGATGCACAAGATTGGTTAAAAACCCTAATTGCACATAAATAACCCTTGATTGGACGAAAATGACCTAAATGTTAATCCAAAGACACAAATGAACTTTTTGGATGCACAAGATTGTATAATAACCCAAATTGCACATAAATAAGCCTAGGAAAGACGAAAATGACCTAAATGTTAATCCAATGACACAAATGAACTTATTGTATGCACAAGATTTGTTAAAAACCCTAATTGCACATAAATAACCCTAGAGAGGACGAAAATGACCTAAATGTTAATCCAAAGACATAAATGAACTTTTTAGATGCACAAGGTTGGTTAAAAACCCTAATTCGACAAGAATAAGCCTAAGGAGGACGAAGATGACCTAAATGTTTATCCAATGACACAAATAAACTTATTGGATGCACAAGATTGGTTAAAAACTCTAATTGCACAAGAATATGTCTAGGGAGGACGAAAATGACCTAAATGTTAATCCAATGACACAAATGAACTTATAGGATGCACAAGATTAGTTAAAAACCCTAATTGTACAAGAAAAAGCCTAGTGAGAACGAAAATGACCTAAATGTTAATCCTGTGACACAAATGAACTTATTGGATGCACAACATTGGATAAAAACCCTAATTGGACTAGAATAAGCCTTGGGAGGACGAAAATGACCTAAATGTTAATCCAATGACACAAATGAACTTATTGGATGCACAAGATTTGTTTAAAACCCTAATTGCACATAAATAACCCTAGAGAGGACGATGATGACCTAAATGTTAATCCAGTGACATAAACAGACCTATTGGGTGCACAAGATTGGTTAAAAACCCTAATTGGACAAGAATAAGCCTAGGGAGGATGAAAATGACCTAAATGTTAATCCAATGACACAAATGATCTTATTGGATGCACAAGATTGGTTAAAAAACCCTAATTGCACATAAATACGCCAAGGGAGGACGAAAATGAACTAAATGTTAATCCAAAGACGCAAATGAACTTTTTGGATGCACAAGATTGGTTAAAAACCCTAATTGCAGATAAATAAGCCTCGGGAAAATGAAAATGACCTAAATGTTAATCCAATGACACAAACGAACTTTTTGGATGCACAAGATTGGTTAAAAACCCTAATTGCACAAGAATAAGCCTAGGGAGGACGAAAATGACCTAAATGTTAATCCAATGACACAAATGAACTTATTGGATGCACGAGATTGGTTAAAAACCCTAATTGGACAAGAATAAGCCTAGGGATGAGGAAAATGACCTAAATGTTAATCCAATGACACAAATGAACTTATTGGATGCACAAGATTGGTTAAAAACCCTAATTGCACATAAATAACCCTTGAGTGGACGAAAATGACCTAAATGTTAACCCAAAGACACAAATGAACTTTTTGGATGCACAAGATAGGTTAATAACCCAAATTGCACATAAATAAGCCTAGGGAGGACGAAAATGACCTAAATATTAATCCAATGACATAAATGAACTTTTTGGATGCACAAGATTGGTTAAAAACCCAAATTACACAAGAATAAGCTTAGGGAGGATGAAAATGACCTAAATGTTAATCTAATGACACAAATGAACTTATTGGATGCACAAGATTGGTTAAAAACCCTAATTGCACAAGAAGAAGACTAGGGAGGACGAAAATGACCTAAATGTTAATCCAATGACACAAATGAACTTATTGGATGCACAAGATTGGTTAAAAACCATAATTGCACAAGAAGAAGCCTAGGTAGGACGAAAATGACCTAAATGTTAATCCAATGACACAAATGAACTTATTGGATGCACAAGATTGGTTAAAAACCCTAATTGCACATAAATAACCCTTGATTGGACGAAAATGACCTAAATGTTTACCCAAAGACACAAATGAACTTTTTGGATGCACAAGATAGGTTAATAACCCAAATTGCACATAAATAAGCCTAGGGAAGACGTAAATGACCTAAATGTTAATCCAATGACACAAATGAACTTTTTGGATGCACAAGATTGGTTAAAAACCCTAATTGCACAAGAATAAGCCTAGGGAGGACGAAAATGACCTAAATGTTAATCCAATGACATAAATGAACTTATTGGATGCACAAGATTGGTTAAAAACCATAATTGCACAAGAAGAAGCCTAGGTAGGACGAAAATGACCTAAATGTTAATCCAATGACACAAATGAACTTATTGGATGCACAAGATTGGTTAAAAACCCTAATTGCACATAAATAACCCTTGATTGGACGAAAATGACCTAAATGTTAATCCAAAGACACAATGAACTTTTTGGATGCACAAGATTGGATAATAACCCAAATTGCACATAAATAAGCCTAGGAAAGACGAAAATACCTAAATGTTAATCCAATGACACAAATGAACTTATTGTATGCACAAGATTTGTTAAAAACCCTAATTGCACATAAATAACCCTAGAGAGGACGAAAATGACCTAAATGTTAATCCAAAGACATAAATGAACTTTTTAGATGCACAAGGTTGGTTAAAAACCCTAATTCGACAAGAATAAGCCTAAGGAGGACGGAGATGACCTAAATGTTAATCCAATGACACAAATAAACTTATTGGATGCACAAGATTGGTTAAAAACTCTAATTGCACAAGAATATGTCTAGGGAGGACGAAAATGACCTAAATGTTAATCCAATGACACAAATGAACTTATAGGATGCACAAGATTAGTTAAAAACCCTAATTGTACAAGAAAAAGCCTAGTGAGAACGAAAATGACCTAAATGTTAATCCTGTGACACAAATGAACTTATTGGATGCACAAGATTGGATAAAAACCTTAATTGGACAAGAATAAGCCTTGGGAGGACGAAAATGACCTAAATGTTAATCCAATGACACAAATGAACTTATTGGATGCACAAGATTTGTTTAAAACCCTAATTGCACATAAATAACCCTAGAGAGGACGATGACGACCTAAATGTTAATCCAGTGACATAAACAGACCTATTGGGTGCACAAGATTGGTTAAAAACCCTAATTGGACAAGAATAAGCCTAGGGAGGATGAAAATGACTTAAATGTTAATCCAATGACACAAATGATCTTATTGGATGCACAAGATTGGTTAAAAAACCCTAATTGCACATAAATACGCCAAGGGAGGACGAAAATGAACTAAATGTTAATCCAAAGACGCAAATGAACTTTTTGGATGCACAAGATTGGTTAAAAACCCTAATTGCAGATAAATAAGCCTCGGGAAAACGAAAATGACCTAAATGTTAATTCAATGACACAAACGAACTTTTTGGATGCACAAGATTGGTTAAAAACCCTAATTGCACAAGAATAAGCCTAGGGAGGATGAAAATGACCTAAATGTTAATCCAATGACACAAATGAACTTATTGGAAGCACGAGATTGGTTAAAAACCCTAATTGGACAAGAATAAGCCTAGGGATGAGGAAAATGACCTAAATGTTAATCCAATGACGCAAATGAACTTATTGGATGCACAAGATTGGTTAAAAACCCTAATTGCACATAAATACCCTTTGAGTGGACGAAAATGACCTAAATGTTAACCCAAAGACACAAATGAACTTTTTGGATGCACAAGATAGGTTAATAACCCAAATTGCACATAAATAAGCCTAGGGAGGACGAAAATGACCAAAATGTTAATCCAATGACATAAATGAACTTTTTGAATGCACAAGATTGGTTAAAAACCCAAATTCCACAAGAATAAGCTTAGGGAGGACGAAAATGACCTAAATGTTAATCCAATGACACAAATGAACTTATTGGATGCACAAGATTGGTTAAAAACCCTAATTGCACAAGAAGAAGACTAGGGAGGACGAAAATGACCTAAATGTTAATCCAATGACACAAATGAACTTATTGGATGCACAAGATTGGTTAAAAACCCTAATTGCACATAAATAACCCTTGAGTGGACGAAAATGACCTAAATGTTAACCCAAAGACATAAATGAACTTTTTGGATGCACAAGATAGGTTAATAACCCAAATTGCACATAAATAAGCCTAGGGAAGACGTAAATGACCTAAATGTTAATCCAATGACACAAATGAACTTTTTGGATGCACAAGATTGGTTAAAAACCCTAATTGCACAAGAATAAGCCTAGGGAGGACGAAAATGACCTAAATGTTAATCCAATGACATAAATGAACTTATTGGATGCACAAGATTGGTTAAAAACCCTAATTGCACAAGAAGAAGCCTAGGTAGGACGAAAATGACCTAAATGTTAATCCAAAGACACAAATGAACTTATTGGATGCACAAGATTGGTTAAAAACCCTAATTGCACATAAATAACCCTTGATTGGACGAAAATGACCTAAATGTTAATCCAAAGACAGAAATGAACTTTTTCGATGCACAAGATTGGATAATAACCCAAATTGCACATAAATAAGCCTAGGAAAGACGAAAATGACCTAAATGTTAATCCAATGGCACAAATGAACTTATTCTATGCACAAGATTTGTTAAAAACCCTAATTGCACATAAATAACCCTAGAGAGGACGAAAATGACCTAAATGTTAATCCAAAGACATAAATGAACTTTTTAGATGCACAAGGTTGGTTAAAAACCCTAATTCGACAAGAGTAAGCCTAAGGAGGACGGAGATGACCTAAATGTTAATCCAATGACACAAATAAACTTGTTGGATGTACAAGATTGGTTAAAAACCCTAATTGCACAAGAATATGTCTAGGGAGGACGAAAATGACCTAAATGTTAATCCAATGACACAAATGAACTTATTGGATGCACAAGATTAGTTAAAAACCCTAATTGTACAAGAAAAAGCCTAGTGAGAACGAAAATGACCTAAATGTTATTCCAGTGACACAAATGAACTTATTGGATGCACAAGATTGGTTAAAAACCCTAATTGGACCAGAATAAGCCTTGGGAGGACGAAAATGACCTAAATGTTAATCCAATGACACAAATGAACTTATTGGATGCACAAGATTTGTTTAAAACCCTAATTGCACATAAATAACCCTAGAGAAGACGATGATGACCTAAATGTTAATCCAGTGACATAAACAGACCTATTGGGTGCACAAGATTGGTTAAAAACCCTAATTGGACAAGAATAAGCCTAGGGAGGATGAAAATGACCTAAATGTTAATCCAATGACACAAATGATCTTATTGGATTCACAAGATTGGTTAAAAAACCCTAATTGCACATAAATACGCCAAGGGAGGACGAAAATGAACTAAATGTTAATCCAAAGACGCAAATGAACTTTTTGGATGCACAAGATTGGTTAAAAACCCTAATTGGACATAAATAAGCCTAGGGAAGACGAAAATGACCTAATTGTTAATCCAATGACACAAATGAACTTTTTTATGCACAAGATTGGTTAAAAACCCTAATTGCACAAGAAGAAGCCTAGGGAGGACGAAAATGACCCAAATTTTAATCCAATGACACAAATGAACTTATTGGATGCACAAGATTGGTTAAAAACCCTAATTGCACATAAATACGCCAAGGGAGGATGAAAATGACCTAAATGTTAATCCAAAGACGCAAATGAACTTTTTGGATGCACAAGATAGGTTAAAAACCCTAATTGCACATAAATAAGCCTAGGGAAGACAAAAATGACGTAAATGTTAATCCAATGACACAAATGAACTTTTTGGATGCACAAGATTGGTTAAAAACCCTAATTGCACATAAATAACCCTTGATTGGAAGAAAATGACCTAAATGTTAATCCAAAGACACAAATGAACTTTTTGGATGCACAAGATTAGATCATAACCCAAATTGCACATAAATAAGCCTAGGAAAGACGAAAATGACCTAAATGTTAATCCAATGACACAAATGAACTTATTGTATGCACAAGATTTGTTAAAAACCCTAATTGCACATAAATAACCCTAGAGAGGATGAAAATGACCTAAATGTTAATCCAAAGACATAAATGAACTTTTTAGATGCACAAGGTTGGTTAAAAACCCTAATTCGACAAGAATAAGCCTAAGGAGGATGAAAATGACCTAAATGTTAATCCAATGACACAAATGAACTTATTGGATGCACAAGATTGGTTAAAATCCCTAATTGCATAAGAATATGTCTAGGAAGGATGAAAATGACCTAAATGTTAATCCATAGACGCATATGAACTTTTTGGATGCACAAGATTTGTTAAAAACCCTAATTGCACATAAATAAGCCTAGGGAAGATGAAAATGACCTAAATGTTAATCCAATGACCCAAATGAACTTTTTGGATGCACAAGATTGGTTAAAAACCCTAATTGCACAAGAAGAAGCCTAGGGAGGATGAAAATGACCTAAATGTTAATCCAATGACACAAATGAACTTATTGGATGCACAAGATTGGTTAAAAACCCTAATTGCACATAAATAACCCTTGATTGGATGAAAATGACCTAAATGTTAATCCAAGGACACAAATGAACTTTTTGGAAGCACAAGATTGGATCATAACCCAAATTGCACATAAATAAGCCTAGGAAAGACGAAAATGACCTAAATGTTAATCCAATGACACAAATGATCTTATTGGATGCACAAGATTGGTTAAAAAACCCTAATTGCACATAAATAACCCAAGGGAGGCAAAAATGACCTAAATGTTAATCCAATGACACAAATGAACTTTTTTGATGCACAAGATTGGTTAAAAACCCTAATTGCACAAGAATAAGCCTAGGGAGGACGAAAATGACCTAAATGTTAATCCAATGACACAAATGAACTTATTGGGTGCACAAGATTGGTTAAAAACCCTAATTGGACAAGAATAAGCCTAGGGAGGACGAAAATGACCTAAATTTTCATCCAATGACACAAATGAACTTATTGGATGCACAAGATTGGTTAAAAACCCTAATTGCACATAAATACGCCAAGGGAGGATGAAAATGACCTAAATGTTAATCCAAAGACGCAAATGAACTTTTTGGATGCACAAGATAGGTTAAAAACCCTAATTGCACATAAATAAGCCTAGGGAAGACGAAAATGACATAAATGTTAATCCAATGACACAAATGAACTTTTTGGATGCACAAGATTGGTTAAAAACCCTAATTGCACATAAATAACCCTTGATTGGAAGAAAATGACCTAAATGTTAATCCAAAGACACAAATGAACTTTTTGGATGCACAAGATTAGATCATAACCCAAATTGCACATAAATAAGCCTAGGAAAGACGAAAATGACCTAAATGTTAATCCAATGACACAAATGAACTTATTGTATGCACAAGATTTGTTAAAAACCCTAATTGCACATAAATAACCCTAGAGAGGATGAAAATGACCTAAATGTTAATCCAAAGACATAAATGAACTTTTTAGATGCACAAGGTTGGTTAAAAACCCTAATTCGACAAGAATAAGCCTAAGGAGGATGAAAATGACCTAAATGTTAATCCAATGACACAAATGAACTTATTGGATGCACAAGATTGGTTAAAATCCCTAATTGCATAAGAATATGTCTAGGAAGGATGAAAATGACCTAAATGTTAATCCATAGACGCATATGAACTTTTTGGATGCACAAGATTTGTTAAAAACCCTAATTGCACATAAATAAGCCTAGAGAAGATGAAAATGACCTAAATGTTAATCCAATGACCCAAATGAACTTTTTGGATGCACAAGATTGGTTAAAAACCCTAATTGCACAAGAAGAAGCCTAGGGAGGATGAAAATGACCTAAATGTTAATCCAATGACACAAATGAACTTATTGGATGCACAAGATTGGTTAAAAACCCTAATTGCACATAAATAACCCTTGATTGGATGAAAATGACCTAAATGTTAATCCAAGGACACAAATGAACTTTTTGGAAGCACAAGATTGGATAATACCCAAATTGCACATAAATAAGCCTAGGAAAGACGAAAATGACCTAAATGTTAATCCAATGACACAAATGATCTTATTGGATGCACAAGATTGGTTAAAAAACCCTAATTGCACATAAATAACCCAAGGGAGGCAAAAATGACCTAAATGTTAATCCAATGACACAAATGAACTTTTTGGATGCACAAGATTGGTTAAAAACCCTAATTGCACAAGAATAAGCCTAGGGAGGACGAAAATGACCTAAATGTTAATCCAATGACACAAATGAACTTATTGGGTGCACAAGATTGGTTAAAAACCCTAATTGGACAAGAATAAGCCTAGGGAGGACGAAAATGACCTAAATGTTAATCCAATGACACAAATGAACTTATTGGATGCAAAATATTGGTTAAAATCCCTAATTGCACAAGAATATGTCTAGGGAAGACGAAAATGACGTCAATGTTAATCCAAAGACACAAATGAACTTATTGGAAGCACAAGATTGGTGAAAAACCCTAATTGCACATAACTAAGCCTAGGGAGGACGAAAACGACCTAAATGTTAATCCAATGACATAAACGAAATTTTTAGATGCACAAGATTGGTTAAAAACCCTAATTGCACAAGAATAAGCCTAGGGAGGACAAAAATGACCTAAATGTTAATCCAATGACACAAATGAACTTATTGGATGCACAAGATTGGTTAAAAACCCTAATTGGACAAGAATAAGCCTAGGGATGACGAAAATGACCTAAATGTTAATCCAATGACACAAATGAACTTTTTGGTTGCACAAGATTGGTTAAAAACCCTAATTGCACAAAAATAAGCCTAGGGTGGACGAAAATGACCTAAATGTTAATCCAATGACACAAATGAACTTATTAGATGCACAAGATTGGTTAAAAACCCTAATTGGACAAGAATAAGCCTAGGGAGGACGAAAATGACCTAAATGTTAATCCAATGACACAAATGACCTTATTGGATGCACAAGATTGGTTAAAAACCCTAATTGGACCAGAATAAGCCGTGGGAGGACGAAAATCACCTAAATGTTAATCCAATGACACAAATGAACTTATTGGATGCACAAGATTGGTTAAAAACCCTAATTGCACAAGAAGAAGCCTAGGTAGGACGAAAATGACCTAAATGTTAATCCAATGACACAAATGAACTTATTGGATGCACAAGATTGGTTAAAAACCCTAATTGCACATAAATAACCCTTGATTGGACGAAAATGACCTAAATGTTAATCCAAAGACACAAATTAACTTTTTGGATGCACAAGATTGGGTAATAACCCAAATTGCACATAAATAAGCCTAGGAAAGACGAAAATGACCTAAATGTTAATCCAATGACACAAATGAACTTATTCTATGCACAAGATTTGTTAAAAACCCTAATTGCACATAAATAACCCTAGAGAGGACGAAAATGACCTAAATGTTAATCCAAAGACATAAATGAACTTTTTAGATGCACAAGGTTGGTTAAAAACCCTAATTCGACAAGAATAAGCCTAAGGAGGACGGAGATGACCTAAATGTTAATCCAATGACACAAATAAACTTATTGGATGCACAAGATTGGTTAAAAACCCTAATTGCACAAGAATATGTCTAGGGAGGACAAAAATGACCTAAATGATAATCCAATGACACAAATGAACTTATTGGATGCACAAGATTAATTAAAAACCCTAATTGTACAAGAAAAAGCCTAGTGAGAACGAAAATGACCTAAATGTTATTCTAGTGACACAAATGAACTTATTGGATGCACAAGATTGGATAAAAACCCTAATTGGACCAGAATAAGCCTTGGGAGGACGAAAATGACCTAAATGTTAATCCAATGACACAAATGAACTTATTGGATGCACAAGATTTGTTTAAAACCCTAATTGCACATAAATAACCCTAGAGAGGATGATGATGACCTAAATGTTAATCCAGTGACATAAACAGACCAATTGGGTGCACAAGATTGGTTAAAAACCCTAATTGGACAAGAATAAGCCTAGGGAGGATGAAAATGACCTAAATGTTAATCCAATGACACAAATGATCTTATTGGATGCACAAGATTGGTTAAAAAACCCTAATTGCACATAAATACGCCAAGGGAGGACGAAAATGAACTAAATGTTAATCCAAAGACGCAAATGAACTTTTTGGATGCACAAGATTGGTTAAAAACCCTAATTGCACATAAATAAGCCTAGGGAAGACGAAAATGACCTTAATGTTAATCCAATGACACAAATGAACTTTTTGGGTGCACAAGATTGGTTAAAAACCCTAATTGCACAAGAAGAAGCCTAGGGAGGACGAAAATGACCTAAATGTTAATCCAATGACACAAATGAACTTATTGGATGCACAAGATTGGTTAAAATCCCTAATTGCACATAAATACGCCAAGGGAGGATGAAAATGACCTAAATGTTAATCCAAAGACGCAAATGAACTTTTTGGATGCACAAGATTGGTTAAAAACCCTAATTGCACATGAATAAGCCTATGGAAGACGAAAATGACATAAATGTTAATCCAACGACACAAATGAACTTTTTGGATGCACAAGATTGGTTAAAAACCCTAATTGCACATAAATAACCCTTGATTGGAAGAAAATGACCTAAATGTTAATCCAAAGACACAAATGAACTTTTTGGATGCACAAGATTGGATCATAACCCAAATTGCACATAAATAAGCCTAGGAAAGACGAAAATGACCTAAATGTTAATCCAATGACACAAATGAACTTATTGTATGCACAAGATTTGTTAAAAACCCTAATTGCACATAAATAACCCTAGGGAAGACGAAAATGACATAAATGTTAATCCAATGACACAAATGAACTTATTGGATGCACAAGATTGGTTAAAAACCCTAATTGCACATAAATAACCCTTGAGTGGACGAAAATGACCTAAATGTTAACCCAAAGACACAAATGAACTTTTTGGATGCACAAGATAGGTTAATAACCCAAATTGCACATAAATAAGCCTAGGGAAGACGTAAATGACCTAAATGTTAATCCAATGACACAAATGAACTTTTTGGATGCACAAGATTGGTTAAAAACCTTAATTGCACAAGAATAAGCGTAGGGAGGACGAAAATGACCTAAATGTTAACCCAAAGACACAAATGATCTTTTTGGATGCACAAGATAGGTTAATAACCCAAATTGCACATAAATAAGCCTAGGGAAGACGTAAATGACCTAAATGTTAATCCAATGACACAAATGAACTTTTTGGATGCACAAGATTTGTTAAAAACCCTAATTGTACAAGAAAAAGCCTAGTGAGAACGAAAATGACCTAAATGTTATTCCAGTGACACAAATGAACTTATTGGATGCACAAGATTGGTTAAAAACCCTAATTGGACCAGAATAAGCCTTGGGAGGACGAAAATGACCTAAATGTTAATCCAATGACACAAATGAACTTATTGGATGCACAAGATTTGTTTAAAACCCTAATTGCACATAAATAACCCTAGAGAGGACGATGATGACCTAAATGTTAATCCAGTGACATAAACAGACCTATTGGGTGCACAAGATTGGTTAAAAACCCTAATTGGACAAGAATAAGCCTAGCGAGGATGAAAATGACCTAAATGTTAATCCAATGACACAAATGATCTTATTGGATTCACAAGATTGGTTAAAAAACCCTAATTGCACATAAATACGCCAAGGGAGGACGAAAATGAACTAAATGTTAATCCAAAGACGCAAATGAACTTTTTGGATGCACAAGATTGGTTAAAAACCCTAATTGCACATAAATAAGCCTAGGGAAGACGAAAATGACCTAATTGTTAATCCAATGACACAAATGAACTTTTTGGATGCACAAGATTGGTTAAAAACCCTAATTGCACAAGAAGAAGCCTAGGGAGGACGAAAATGACCTAAATGTTCATCCAATGACACAAATGAACTTATTGGATGCACAAGATTGGTTAAAAACCCTAATTGCACATAAATACGCCAAGGGAGGATGAAAATGACCTAAATGTTAATCCAAAGACGCAAATGAACTTTTTGGATGCACAAGATTGGTTAAAAACCCTAATTGCACATAAATAAGCCTAGGGAAGACGAAAATGACATAAATGTTAATCCAATGACACAAATGAACTTTTTGGATGCACAAGATTGGTTAAAAACCCTAATTGCACATAAATAACCCTTGATTGGAAGAGAATGACCTAAATGTTAATCCAAAGACTCAAATGAACTTTTTGGATGCACAAGATTGGATCATAACCCAAATTGCACATAAATAAGCCTAGGAAAGACGAAAATGACCTAAATGTTAATCCAATGACACAAATGAACTTATTGTATGCACAAGATTTGTTAAAAACCCTAATTGCACATAAATAACCCTAGAGAGGATGAAAATGACCTAAATGTTAATCCAAAGACATAAATGAACTTTTTAGATGCACAAGGTTGGTTAAAAACCCTAATTCGACAAGAATAAGCCTAAGGAGGACGAAAATGACCTAAATGTTAATCCAATGACACAAATGAACTTATTGGATGCACAATATTGGTTAAAATCCCTAATTGCATAAGAATATGTCTACGGAGGAAGAAAGTGACCTAAATGTTAATCCAATGACACAAATGATCTTATTGGATGCACAAGATTGGTTAAAAACCCTAATTGCACATAAATACGCCAAGGGAGGATGAAAATGACCTAAATGTTAATCCAAAGACGCAAATGAACTTTTTGGATGCACAAGATTTGTTAAAAACCCTAATTGCACATAAATAAGCCTAGGGAAGATGAAAATGACCTAAATGTTAATCCAATGACACAAATGAACTTTTTGGATGCACAAGATTGGTAAAAAACCCTAATTGCACAAGAAGAAGCCTAGGGAGGATGAAAATGACCTAAATGTTAATCCAATGACACAAATGAACTTATTGGATGCACAAGATTGGTTAAAAACCCTAATTGCACATAAATAACCCTTGATTGGATGAAAATGACCTAAATGTTAATCCAAAGACACAAATGAACTTTTTGGATGCACAAGATTGGATCATAACCCAAATTGCACATAAATAAGCCTAGGAAAGACGAAAATGACCTAAATGTTAATCCAATGACACAAATGAACTTATTGTATGCACAAGATTTGTTAAAAACCCTAATTGCACATAAATAACCCTAGGGAAGACGAAAATGACATAAATGTTAATCCAATGACACAAATGAACTTATTGGATGCACAAGATTGGTTAAAAACCCTAATTGCACATAAATAACCCTTGAGTGGACGAAAATGACCTAAATGTTAACCCAAAGACACAAATGAACTTTTTGGATGCACAAGATAGGTTAATAACCCAAATTGCACATAAATAAGCCTAAGGAAGACGTAAATGACCTAAATGTTAATCCAATGACACAAATGAACTTTTTGGATGCACAAGATTGGTTAAAAACCTTAATTGCACAAGAATAAGCCTAGGGAGGACGAAAATTACCTAAATGTTAATCCAATGACATAAATGAACTTATTGGATGCACAAGATTGGTTAAAAACCCTAATTGCACAAGAAGAAGCCTAGGTAGGACGAAAATGACCTAAATGTTAATCCAATGACACAAATGAACTTATTGGATGCACAAGATTGGTTAAAAACCCTAATTGCACATAAATAACCCTTGATTGGACGAAAATGACCTAAATGTTAATCCAAAGACACAAATGAACTTTTCGATTCACAAGATTGGATAATAACCCAAATTGCACATAAATAAGCCTAGGAAAGACGAAAATGACCTAAATGTTAATCCAATGACACAAATGAACTTATTCTATGCACAAGATTTGTTAAAAACCCTAATTGCACATAAATAACCCTAGAGAGGACGGAAATGACCTAAATGTTAATCCAAAGACATAAATGAACTTTTTAGATGCACAAGGTTGGTTAAAAACCCTAATTCGACAAGAATAAGCCTAAGGAGGACGGAGATGACCTAAATGTTAATCCAATGACACAAATAAACTTATTGGATGTACAAGATTTGTTAAAAACCCTAATTGCACAAGAATATGTCTAGGGAGGACGAAAATGACCTAAATGTTAATCCAATGACACAAATGAACTTATTGGATGCACAAGATTAGTTAAAAACCCTAATTGTACAAGAAAAAGCCTAGTGAGAACGAAAATGACCTAAATGTTATTCCAGTGACACAAATGAACTTATTGGATGCACAAGATTGGTTAAAAACCCTAATTGGACCAGAATAAGCCTTGGGAGGACGAAAATGACCTAAATGTTAATCCAATGACACAAATGAACTTATTGGATGCACAAGATTTGTTTAAAACCCTAATTGCACATAAATAACCCTAGAGAGGACGATGATGACCTAAATGTTAATCCAGTGACATAAACAGACCTATTGGGTGCACAAGATTGGTTAAAAACCCTAATTGGACAAGAATAAGCCTAGGGAGGATGAAATTGACCTAAATGTTAATCCAATGACACAAATGATCTTATTGGATTCACAAGATTGGTTAAAAAACCCTAATTGCACATAAATACGCCAAGGGAGGACGAAAATGAACTAAATGTTAATCCAAAGACGCAAATGAACTTTTTGGATGCACAAGATTGGTTAAAAACCCTAATTGCACATAAATAAGCCTAGGGAAGACGAAAATGACCTAATTGTTAATCCAATGACACAAATGAACTTTTTGGATGCACAAGATTGGTTAAAAACCCTAATTGCACAAGAAGAAGCCTAGGGAGGACGAAAATGACCTAAATGTTCATCCAATGACACAAATGAACTTATTGGATGCACAAGATTGGTTAAAAACCCTAATTGCACATAAATACGCCAAGGGAGGATGAAAATGACCTAAATGTTAATCCAAAGACGCAAATGAACTTTTTGGATGCACAAGATTGGTTAAAAACCCTAATTGCACATAAATAAGCCTAGGGAAGACGAAAATGACATAAATGATAATCCAATGACACAAATGAACTTTTTGGATGCACAAGATTGGTTAAAAACCCTAATTGCACATAAATAACCCTTGATTGGAAGAAAATGACCTAAATGTAAATCCAAAGACTCAAATGAACTTTTTGGATGCACAAGATTGGATCATAACACAAATTGCACATAAATAAGCCTAGGAAAGACGAAAATGACCTAAATGTTAATCCAATGACACAAATGAACTTATTGTATGCACAAGATTTGTTAAAAACCCTAATTGCACATAAATAACCCTAGAGAGGATGAAAATGACCTAAATGTTAATCCAAAGACATAAATGAACTTTTTAGATGCACAAGGTTGGTTAAAAACCCTAATTCGACAAGAATAAGCCTAAGGAGGACGAAAATGACCTAAATGTTAATCCAATGACACAAATGAACTTATTGGATGCACAAGATTGGTTAAAATCCCTAATTGCATAAGAATATGTCTAGGGAGGACGAAAATGACCTAAATGTTAATCCAATGACACAAATGATCTTATTGGATGCACAAGATTGGTTAAAAACCCTAATTGCACATAAATACGCCAAGGGAGGATGAAAATGACCTAAATGTTAATCCAAAGACGCAAATGAACTTTTTGGATGCACAAGATTTGTTAAAAACCCTAATTGCACATAAATAAGCCTAGGGAAGATGAAAATGACCTAAATGTTAATCCAATGACACAAATGAACTTTTTGGATGCACAAGATTGGTAAAAAACCCTAATTGCACAAGAAGAAGCCTAGGGAGGATGAAAATGACCTAAATGTTAATCCAATGACACAAATGAACTTATTGGATGCACAAGATTGGTTAAAAACCCTAATTGCACATAAATAACCCTTGATTGGATGAAAATGACCTAAATGTTAATCCAAAGACACAAATGAACTTTTTGGATGCACAAGATTGGATCATAACCCAAATTGCACATAAATAAGCCTAGGAAAGACGAAAATGACCTAAATGTTAATCCAATGACACAAATGAACTTATTGTATGCACAAGATTTGTTAAAAACCCTAATTGCACATAAATAACCCTAGGGAAGACGAAAATGACATAAATGTTAATCCAATGACACAAATGAACTTATTGGATGCACAAGATTGGTTAAAAACCCTAATTGCACATAAATAACCCTTGAGTGGACGAAAATGACCTAAATGTTAACCCAAAGACACAAATGAACTTTTTGGATGCACAAGATAGGTTAATAACCCAAATTGCACATAAATAAGCCTAGGGAAGACGTAAATGACCTAAATGTTAATCCAATGACACAAATGAACTTTTTGGATGCACAAGATTGGTTAAAAACCCTAATTGCACAAGAATAAGCCTAGGGAGGACGAAAATGACCTAAATGTTAATCCAATGACATAAATGAACTTATTGGATGCACAAGATTGGTTAAAAACCCTAATTGCACAAGAAGAATCCTAGGTAGGACGAAAAATACCTAAATGTTAATTCAATGACACAAATGAACTTATTGGATGCACAAGATTGGTTAAAAACCCTAATTGCACCTAAATAACCCTTGATTGGACGAAAATGACCTAAATGTTAATCCAAAGACACAAATGAACTTTTTGGATGCACAAGATTGGATAATAACCCAAATTGCACATAAATAAGCCTAGGAAAGACGAAAATGACCTAAATGTTAATCCAATGACACAAATGAACTTATTGTATGCACAAGATTTGTTAAAAACCCTAATTGCACATAAATAACCCTAGAGAGGACGAAAATGACCTAAATGTTAATCCAAAGACATAAATGAACTTTTTAGATGCACAAGGTTGGTTAAAAACCCTAATTCGACAAGAATAAGCCTAAGGAGGACGGAGATGACCTAAATGTTAATCCAATGACACAAATAAACTTATTGGATGTACAAGATTTGTTAAAAACCCTAATTGCACAAGAATATGTCTAGGGAGGACGAAAATGACCTAAATGTTAATCCAATGACACAAATGAACTTATTGGATGCACAAGATTAGTTAAAAACCCTAATTGTACAAGAAAAAGCCTAGTGAGAACGAAAATGACCTAAATGTTATTCCAGTGACACAAATGAACTTATTGGATGCACAAGATTGGTTAAAAACCCTAATTGGACCAGAATAAGCCTTGGGAGGACGAAAATGACCTAAATGTTAATCCAATGACACAAATGAACTTATTGGATGCACAAGATTTGTTTAAAACCCTAATTGCACATAAATAACCCTAGAGAGGACGATGATGACCTAAATGTTAATCCAGTGACATAAACAGACCTATTGGGTGCACAAGATTGGTTAAAAACCCTAATTGGACAAGAATAAGCCTAGGGAGGATGAAATTGACCTAAATGTTAATCCAATGACACAAATGATCTTATTGGATTCACAAGATTGGTTAAAAAACCCTAATTGCACATAAATACGCCAAGGGAGGACGAAAATGAACTAAATGTTAATCCAAAGACGCAAATGAACTTTTTGGATGCACAAGATTGGTTAAAAACCCTAATTGCACATAAATAAGCCTAGGGAAGACGAAAATGACCTAATTGTTAATCCAATGACACAAATGAACTTTTTGGATGCACAAGATTGGTTAAAAACCCTAATTGCACAAGAAGAAGCCTAGGGAGGACGAAAATGACCTAAATGTTCATCCAATGACACAAATGAACTTATTGGATGCACAAGATTGGTTAAAAACCCTAATTGCACATAAATACGCCAAGGGAGGATGAAAATGACCTAAATGTTAATCCAAAGACGCAAATGAACTTTTTGGATGCACAAGATTGGTTAAAAACCCTAATTGCACATAAATAAGCCTAGGGAAGACGAAAATGACATAAATGTTAATCCAATGACACAAATGAACTTTTTGGATGCACAAGATTGGTTAAAAACCCTAATTGCACATAAATAACCCTTGATTGGAAGAGAATGACCTAAATGTTAATCCAAAGACTCAAATGAACTTTTTGGATGCACAAGATTGGATCATAACCCAAATTGCACATAAATAAGCCTAGGAAAGACGAAAATGACCTAAATGTTAATCCAATGACACAAATGAACTTATTGTATGCACAAGATTTGTTAAAAACCCTAATTGCACATAAATAACCCTAGAGAGGATGAAAATGACCTAAATGTTAATCCAAAGACATAAATGAACTTTTTAGATGCACAAGGTTGGTTAAAAACCCTAATTCGACAAGAATAAGCCTAAGGAGGACGAAAATGACCTAAATGTTAATCCAATGACACAAATGAACTTATTGGATGCACAATATTGGTTAAAATCCCTAATTGCATAAGAATATGTCTACGGAGGAAGAAAGTGACCTAAATGTTAATCCAATGACACAAATGATCTTATTGGATGCACAAGATTGGTTAAAAACCCTAATTGCACATAAATACGCCAAGGGAGGATGAAAATGACCTAAATGTTAATCCAAAGACGCAAATGAACTTTTTGGATGCACAAGATTTGTTAAAAACCCTAATTGCACATAAATAAGCCTAGGGAAGATGAAAATGACCTAAATGTTAATCCAATGACACAAATGAACTTTTTGGATGCACAAGATTGGTTAAAAACCCTAATTGCACAAGAAGAATCCTAGGGAGGATGAAAATGACCTAAATGTTAATCCAATGACACAAATGAACTTATTGGATGCACAAGATTGGTTAAAAACCCTAATTGCACATAAATAACCCTTGATTGGATGAAAATGACCTAAATGTTAATCCAAAGACACAAATGAACTTTTTGGATGCACAAGATTGGATCATAACCCAAATTGCACATAAATAAGCCTAGGAAAGACGAAAATGACCTAAATGTTAATCCAATGACACAAATGATCTTATTGGATGCACAAGATTGGTTAAAAAACCCTAATTGCACATAAATAACCCAAGGGAGGCAAAAATGACCTAAATGTTAATCCAACGACACAAATGAACTTTTTGGATGCACAAGATTGGTTAAAAACCCTAATTGCACAAGAATAAACCTAGGGATGACGAAAATGACCTAAATGTTAATCCAATGACACAGATGAACTTATTGGGTGCACAAGATTGGTTAAAAACCCTAATTGGACAAGAATAAGCCTAGGGAGGACGAAAATGACCTAAATGTTAATCCAATGACACAAATGATCTTATTGGATTCACAAGATTGGTTAAAAAACCCTAATTGCACATTAATACGCCAAGGGACGACGAAAATGAACTAAATGTTAATCCAAAGACGCAAATGAACTTTTTGGATGCACAAGATTGGTTAAAAACCCTAATTGCACATAAATAAGCCTAGGGAAGACGAAAATGACCTAATTGTTAATCTAATGACACAAATGAACTTTTTGGATGCACAAGATTGGTTAAAAACCCTAATTGCACATAAATAAGCCTAGGGAGGATGAAAATGATCTAAATGTTAATCGAATGACACAAATGAGCTTATTGGATGCACAAGATTGGTTAAAAACCCTAATTGGAAAAGAATAAGCCTAGGGAGGACGAAAATGACCTAAATGTTCATCCAATGATATCAACACACTTATTGGATGCATAAGATTGGTTAAAAACCCTAATTGAACAAGAATAAGCCTAAGGAGGACGAAAATGACCTAAATGTTAATCCAATGACACAAATGAACTTATTGGATGCACAAGATTGGTTAAAAACCCTAATTCCACATAAATAAGCCTAGGGAGGACGAAAATGAGCTAAATGTTAATCCAATGACACAAATGAACTTTTTGGATGCACAAGATTGGTTAAAACCATAATTGCACAAGAATAAGCCTAGGGAGCACGAAAATGACCAAAATGTTCGTCCAATGACATAAACACACCTATTGGATGCACAAGATTGGTTAGAAACCCTAATTGGACATGAATAAACCAAGGGAGGATGAAAATGACCTAAATGTTAATCCAATGACACAAATGAACTTGTTGGATGCACAAGATTGGTTAAAAACCCTAATTGGACAACCCTAATTGGACAAGAATAAGCCTTGGGAGGAAGAAAATGACCTAAATGTTCATCCAATGACACAAACACACCTATTGGACGCACAAGATTGGTTAAAAACCCTAATTGGACAAGAATAAGCCTAGG
The DNA here is from genome assembly GCA_037974775.1 of Cicer pinnatifidum. NCBI lineage: Eukaryota > Viridiplantae > Streptophyta > Magnoliopsida > Fabales > Fabaceae > Cicer > Cicer pinnatifidum. The sequence continues at coordinate 27,522,180 of JBBPBR010000008.1, read as the reverse complement.
GAGGACGAAAATCATCTAAATGTTAATCCAATGACATAAACGAACTTATTGGATGCTAAAGATTGGTTAAAAACCCTAATTGGATAAGAATAAACCTAGGGAGGAAGAAATTGATCTAAATGTTAATCCAATTACATAAATGAACTTATTGGATGCTTAAGATTGGTTAAAAACCCTAATTGGACAAGAATATGCCTAAGGAGGACGAAAATGACCTAAATGTTAATCCAATGACACAAATGAACTTATTGGATGCACAAGATTGGTTAAAAACCCTAATTGGACAAGAATAAGCCTAGGGAGGACGAAAATGACCTAAATGTTAATCCAATAACACAACACAACTTATTGGATGCACAAGATTGGTTAAAAACCCTAATTGGGCAAGAATAAGCCTAGGGAGGACGAAAATGACCTAATTGATCATCCAATGACACAAACACACCTATTGGATGCACAAGATTGGTTAAAAACCCTAATTGGACAAGAATAAGCCTAGGGAGGACGAAAATGACCTAAATGTTAATCCAATGACACAACTCAACTTATTGGATGCAAAAGTTTGGTTAAAAACCCTAATTGGACAAGAATATGCCTAGGGAGGACGAAAATGACCTAATTGATCATCCAATGACACAAACACACCTATTGGATGCACAAGATTGGTTAAAAACCCAAATTGGACAAGAATATGCCTAGGGAGGACGAAAATGACATAAATATTAATTCAATGACACAAACAAACTTATCGGATGCACAAGATTGGTTAAAAACCCTAATTGGACAAGAATAAGCCTAGGGAGGACGAAAATGACCTAATTGATCATCCAATGACACAAACACAACTATTGGATGCACAACATTGGTTAAAAACCCTAATTGGACAAAGATAAGCCTAGGGAGGACGAAAATGACCTAATTGATCATCCAATGACACAAACACACCTATTGGATGCACAAGATTGGTTAAAAACCCTAATTGGACAAGAATAAGCCTAGGGAGGACGAAAATGACCTAAATGTTAATCCAATGACACAAATGAACTTATTGGATGCACAAGATTGATTAAAAACCCTAATTAGACAAGAATAAGCCTAGGGAGGACGAAAATGACCTAATTGATCATCCAATGACACAAACACACCTATTGGATGCACAAGATTGGTTAAAAACCCTAATTGGACAAGAATAAGCCTAGTGAGGACGAAAACGACCTAAGTGATCATCCAATGACACAAACACACCTATTGGAAGCACAAGATTGGTTAAAAACCCTAATTGGACAAGAATATGCCTAGGGAGGACGAAAATGACCTAAATATTAATTCAATGACACAAACAAAGTTATTGGATGTACAAGATTGGTTAAAAACCCTAATTGGACAAGAATAAGCCTAGGGAGGACGAAAATGACCTAATTGATCATCCAATGACACAAACACACCTATTGGATGCACAAGATTGGTTAAAAACCCTAATTGGACAAGAATATGCCTAGGGAGGACGAAAATGACCTAAATATTAATTCAATGACGCAAACAAACTTATCGTATGCACAAGATTGGTTAAAAATCCTAATTGGACAAGAATAAGCCTAGGGAGGACGAAAATGACCTAATTGATCATCCAATGACACAAACACACCTATTGGATGCACAAGATTGGTTAAAAACCCTAATTGGACAAGAATATGCCTAGGGAGGACGAAAATGACCTAAATATTAATTCAATGACACAAACAAACTTATCGGATGCACAAGATTGGTTAAAAACCCTAATTGGACAAGAATAAGCCTAGGGACGACGAAAATGACCTAAATGTTAATCCAATGACACAACTCAACTTATTGGATGCACAAGATTGATTAAAAACCCTAATTGGACAAGAATATGCCTAGGGAGGACGAAAATGACCTAAATGTTAATCCAATGACACAAATGAACTTATTGGATACACAAGATTGGTTAAAAACCTTAATTGGACAAGAATAAGCCTAGGGAGGACGAAAATGACCTAAATGTTAATCCAATGACACAACTCAACTTTTTGGATGCACAAGATTGGTTAAAAACCCTAATTGGACAAGAATAAGCCTAGGGAGGACGAAAATGACCTAATTGATCATCCAATGACACAAACACACCAATTGGATGCACAAGATTCGTTAAAAACTCTAATTGGACAAGAATAAGCCTAGGGAGGACGAAAATGACCTAATTGATCATCCAATGACACAAACACACCTATTGGATGCACAAGATTGGTTAAAAACCCTAATTGGACAAGAATATGCCTAGGGAGGACGAAAATGACCTAAATGTTAATCCAATGACAAACCTCAACTTATTGGATGCACAAGATTGGTTAAAAACCCTAATTGGACAAGAATAAGCCTAGGGAGGACGAAAATAACCTAATTGATCATCCAATGACACAAACACACCTATTGGATGCACAAGATTGGTTAAAAACCCTTATTGGACAAGAATATGCCTAGGGAGGACGAAAATGACCTAAATGTTAATCCAATGACTCAAATGAACTTATTGGATGCACAAGATTGGTTAAAAACCCTAATTGGACAAGAATAAGCCTAGGGAGGACGAAAATGACCTAATTGATCATCCAATGACACAAACACACCTATTGGATGCACAAGATTGGTTAAAAACCCTAATTGGGCAAGAATAAGCCTAGGGAGGACGAAAATGACCTAATTGATCATCCAATGACTCAAACACACCTATTGGATGCACAAGATTGGTTAAAAACCCTAATTGGACAAGAATAAACCTAGGGAGGACGAAAATGACCTAATTGATCATCCAATGACGCAAACACACCTATTGGATGCACAAGATTGGTTAAAAACCCTAATTGGACAAGAATAAACCTAGGGAGGACGAAAATGACCTAATTGATCATCCAATGACACAAACACACCTATTGGATGCACAAGATTGGTTAAAAACCCTAATTGGACAAGAATATGCCTAGGGAGGACGAAAATGACCTAAATATTAATTCAATGACACAAACAAAGTTATTGGATGCACAAGATTGGTTAAAAACCCTAATTGGACAAGAATAAGTCTAGGGAGGACGAAAATCACCTAATTGATCATCCAATGTCACATACACACCTATTAGATGCACAAGATTGGTTAAAAACCATAATTGGACAAGAATAAGACTAGGGAGGACGAAAATGACCTAAATGTTAATCCAATGACACAAATGAACTTATTGGATGCACAAGATTGGTTAAAAACCCTAATTGGACAAGAATAAGCCTAGGGAGGAAGAAAATGACCTAAATGTTCATCCAATGACACAAATGAACTTATTGGATGCACAAGATTGGTTAAAAACCCTAGTTGCACAAGAATAAGCCTAGGTAGGACGAAAATGACCTAAATGTTAATCCAAAGACACAAATGAACTTATTGGATGCACAACATTTGGTTAAAAACCTTAATTGCACATAAATAAGCCTAGGGAGGACGAAAATGACCTTAATTTTGATCCAATGACATAAATGAACTTTATTGGATGCACAAGATTGGTTAAAAACCCTAATTGCACAAGAATAAGCCTAGGGAGGACGAAAATGACCTATATGTTAATCCAATGACACAAATGAACTTATTGGATGCACAAGATTGGTGAAAAACCCTAATTCCACATAAATAAGCCTAGGGAGGACGAAAATGAGCTAAATGTTAATCCAATGACACAAATGAACTTTTTGGATGCACAAGATTGGTTAAAACCATAATTGCACAAGAATAAGCCTAGGGAGCACGAAAATGACCTAAATGTTCATCCAATGACATAAACACACCTATTGGATGCACAAGATTGGTTAAAAACCCTAATTGGACAAGAATAAGCCAAGGGAGGACGAAAATGACCTAAATGTTAATCCAATGACACAAATGAACTAATTGGATGCACAAGATTGGTTAAAAACCCTAATTGGACAAGAATAAGCCTTGGGAGGAAGAAAATGACCTAAATGTTCATCCAATGACACAAACACACCTATTGGATGCATAAGATTGGTTAAATACCCTAATTCCACATAAATAAGCCTAGGGAGGACGAAAATGACCTAAATGTTAATCCAATGACACAAATAAACTTTTTGGATGCACAAGATTTGTTAAAAACCATAATTGCACAAGAATAAGCCTAGGGAGGACGAAAATGACCTAAATATTAATCCAATGACACAAATGAGCTAATTGGATGCACAAGATTTGTTAAAAACCCTAATTGGACAAGAATAAGCCTAGGGAGGACGAAAATGACCTAAATGTTCATCCAATGACATCAACACACTTATTGGATGCATAAGATTGGTTAAAAACCCTAATTGAACAAGAATAAGCCTAAGGAGGACGAAAATGACCTAAATGTTAATCCAATGACACAAATGAACTTATTGGATGCACAAGATTGGTTAAAAACCATAATTCCACATAAATAAGCCTAGGGAGGACGAAAATGAGCTAAATGTTAATCCAATGACACAAATGAACTTTTTGGATGCACAAGATTGGTTAAAACCATAATTGCACAAGAATAAGCCTAGGGAGCACGAAAATGACCTAAATGTTCATCCAATGACATAAACACACCTATTGGATGCACAAGATTGGTTAAACACTCTAATTGGACAAGAATAAGCCAAGGGAGGACGAAAATGACCTAAATGTTAATCCAATGACACAAATGAACTTATTGGATGCACAAGATTGGTTAAAAACCCTAATTGGACAACCCTAATTGGACAAGAATAAGCCTTGGGAGGAAGAAAATGACCTAAATGTTCATCCAATGACACAAACACACCTATTGGACGCACAAGATTGGTTAAAAACCCTAATTGGACAAGAATAAGCCTAGGGAGGACGAAAATCATCTAAATGTTAATCCAATGACATAAACGAACTTATTGGATGCTAAAGATTGGTTAAAAACCCTAATTGGATAAGAATAAACCTAGGGAGGAAGAAATTGATCTAAATGTTAATCCAATTACATAAATGAACTTATTGGATGCTTAAGATTGGTTAAAAACCCTAATTGGACAAGAATATGCCTAAGGAGGACGAAAATGACCTAAATGTTAATCCAATGACACAAATGAATTTATTGGATGCACAAGATTGGTTAAAAATCCTAATTGGACAAGAATATGCCTAGGGAGGACGAAAATGACCTAAATGTTAATCCAAAGACACAAATGAACTTATTGGATGCACAAGATTGGTTAAAAACCCTAATTGCACAAGAATAAGCCTAGGGAGGACGAAAATGACCTAAATGTTAATCCAATGACACAAATGAGCTAATTGGATGCACAAGATTGGTTAAAAACCCTAATTGGACAAGAATAAGCCTAGGGAGGACGAAAATGACCTAAATGTAAATCAAATGACACAAATGAACTTTCTGGATGCACAAGATTGGTTAAAAACCCTAATTGCACATAAATAAGCCTAGGGAGGACGAAAATGACCTATATCTTAATCCAATGACACAAATGAACTTTATGGATGCACAAGATTGGTTAAAACCATAATTGCACAAGAAAATGCCTAGGGAGCACGAAAATGACCTAAATGTTCATCCAATGACACAAACACATCTATTGGATGCATAAGATTGGTGAAATACCCTAACTCCACATAAATAAGCCTAGCGAGGACGAAAATGACCTAAATGTTAATCCAATGACACAAATAAACTTTTTGGATGCACAAGATTGGTTTAAAACCATAATTGCACAAGAATATGCCTGAGGAGGACGAAAATGACCTAAATGTTAATCCAATGACACAAATGAATTTATTGGATGCACAAGATTGGTTAAAAATCCTAATTGGACAAGAATATGCCTAGGGAGGACGAAAATGACCTAAATGTTAATCCAAAGACACAAATGAACTTATTGGATGCACAAGATTGGTTAAAAACCCTAATTGCACAAGAATAAGCCTAGGGAGGACGAAAATGACCTAAATGTTAATCTAATGACACAAATGAGCTAATTGGATGCACAAGATTGGTTAAAAACCCTAATTGGACAAGAATAAGCCTAGGGAGGACGAAAATGACCTAAATCTAAATCAAATGACACAAATGAACTTTCTGGATGAACAAGATTGCTTAAAAACCCTAATTGCACATAAATAAGCCTATGGAGGACGAAAATGACCTATATCTTAATCCAATGACACAAATGAACTCTTTGGATGCACAAGATTGGTTAGAACCATAATTGCACAAAAATAAGCCTAGGGAGGACGAAAATGACCTAAATGTTCATCCAATGACATAAACACACCTATTGGATGCACAAGATTGGCTAAAAACCCTAATTGGACAAGAATAAGCCAAGGGAGGATGAAAATGACCTAAATGTTATTCCAATGACACAAATGAATTTATTGGATGCACAAGATTGGTTAAAAACCCTAGTTGCACAAGAATAAGCCTAGTGAGAACGAAAATGACCTAAATGTTATTCCAGTGACACAAATGAACTTATTGGAAGCACAAGATTGGTTAAAAACCCTAATTGGACATAAATAAGCCTATGGAGGACGAAAATGACCTATATCTTAATCCAATGACACAAATGAACTCTTTGGATGCACAAGATTGGTTAGAACCATAATTGCACAAAAATAAGCCTAGGGAGGACGAAAATGACCTAAATGTTCATCCAATGACATAAACACACCTATTGGATGCACAAGATTGGCTAAAAACCCTAATTGGACAAGAATAAGCCAAGGGAGGATGAAAATGACCTAAATGTTAATCCAATGACACAAATGAATTTATTGGATGCACAAGATTGGTTAAAAACCCTAGTTGCACAAGAATAAGCCTAGGTAGGACGAAAATGACCTAAATGTTAATCCAAAGAGACAAATGAACTTATTGGATGCACAACATTTGGTTAAAAACCTTAATTGCACATAAATAAGCCTAGGGAGGACGAAAATGACCTTAATTTTGATCCAATGACACAAATGAACTTTATTGGATACACAAGATTGGTTAAAAACCCTAATTGCACAAGAATAAGCCTAGGGAGGACGAAAATGACCTAAATGTTAATCCAATGACACAAATGAACTTATTGGATGCACAAGATTGGTTAAAATCCCTAATTCCACATAAATAAGCCTAGGGAGGACGAAAATGAGCTAAATGTTAATCCAATGACACAAATGAACTTTTTGGATGCACAAGAATTGTTAAAACCATAATTGCACAAGAATAAGCCTAGGGAGCACGTAAATGACCTAAATGTTCATCTAATGACATAAACACACCTATTGGATGCACAAGATTGGTTAAAAACTCTAATTGGACAATAATAAGCCAAGGGAGGACGAAAATGACCTAAATGTTAATCTAATGACACAAATGAACTTACTGGATGCACAAGATTGGTTAAAAACCCTAATTGGACAAGAATAAGCCTTGGGAGGAAGAAAATGACCTAAATGTTCATCCAATGACACAAATGAACTTATTGGATGCACAAGATTGGTTAAAAACCCTAGTTGCACAAGAATAAGCCTAGGTAGGACGAAAATAACCTAAATGTTAATCCAAAGACACAAATGAACTTATTGGATGCACAACATTTGGTTAAAAACCTTAATTGCACATAAATAAGCCTAGGGAGGACGAAAATGACCTTAATTTTGATCCAATGACATAAATGAACTTTATTGGATGCACAAGATTGGTTAAAAACCCTAATTGCACAAGAATAAGCCTAGGGATGACGAAAATGACCTATATGTTAATCCAATGACACAAATGAACTTATTGGATGCACAAGATTGGTTAAAAACCCTAATTCCACATAAATAAGATTAGGGAGGACGAAAATGAGCTAAATGTTAATCCAATGACACAAATGAACTTTTTGGATGCACAAGATTGGTTAAAACCATAATTCCACAAGAATAAGCCTAGGGAGCACGAAAATGACCTAAATGTTCATCCAATGACATAAACACACCTATTGGATGCACAAGATTGGTTAAAAACCCTAATTGGACAAGAATAAGCCAAGGGAGGACGAAAATGACCTAAATGTTAATCCAATGACACAAATGAACTAATTGGATGCACAAGATTGGTTAAAAACCCTAATTGGACAAGAATAAGCCTTGGGAGGAAGAAAATGACCTAAATGTTCATCCAATGACACAAACACACCTATTGGATGCATAAGATTGGTTAAATACCCTAATTCCACATAAATAAGCCTAGGGAGGACGAAAATGACCTAAATGTTAATCCAATGACACAAATAAACTTTTTGGATGCACAAGATTGGTTAAAAACCATAATTGCACAAGAATAAGCCTAGGGAGGACGAAAATGACCTAAATATTAATCCAATGACACAAATGAGCTAATTGGATGCACAAGATTTGTTAAAAACCCTAATTGGACAAGAATAAGCCTAGGGAGGACGAAAATGACCTAAATGTAAATCAAATGACACAAATGAACTTTCTGGATGCACAAGATTGGTTAAAAACCCTAATTGCTCATAAATAAGCCTAGGGAGGATGAAAATGACCTAAATGTTAATCCAATGACACAAATGAGCTTATTGGATGCACAAGATTGGTTAAAAACCCTAATTGCACAAGAATAAGCCTAGGGAGGACGAAAATGACCTAAATGTTCATCCAATGATATCAACACACTTATTGGATGCATAAGATTGGTTAAAAACCCTAATTGAACAAGAATAAGCCTAAGGAGGACGAAAATGACCTAAATGTTAATCCAATGACACAAATGAACTTATTGGATGCACAAGATTGGTTAAAAACCCTAATTCCACATAAATAAGCCTAGGGAGGACGAAAATGAGCTAAATGTTAATCCAATGACACAAATGAACTTTTTGGATGCACAAGATTGGTTAAAACCATAATTGCACAAGAATAAGCTTAGGGAGCACGAAAATGACTTAAATGTTCATCCAATGACATAAACACACCTATTGGATGCACAAGATTGGTTAAACACCCTAATTGGACAACCCTAATTGGACAAGAATAAGCCTTGGGAGGAAGAAAATGACCTAAATGTTCATCCAATGACACAAACACACCTATTGGACGCACAAGATTGGTTAAAAACCCTAATTGGACAAGAATAAGCCTAGGGAGGACGAAAATAATCTAAATGTTAATCCAATGACATAAACGAACTTATTGGATGCTAAAGATTGGTTAAAAACCCTAATTGGATAAGAATAAGCCTAGGGAGGAAGAAAATGATCTAAATGTTAATCCAATTACATAAATGAACTTATTGGATGCTTAAGATTGGTTAAAAACCCTAATTGGACAAGAATATGCCTAAGGAGGACGAAAATGACCTAAATGTTAATCCAATGACACAAATGAATTTATTGGATGCACAAGATTGGTTAAAAACCCTAGTTGCACAAGAATAAGCCTAGGTAGGACGAAAATGACCTAAATGTTAATCCAAAGACACAAATGAACTTATTGGATGCACAACATTTGGTTAAAAACCTTAATTGCACATAAATAAGCCTAGGGAGGACGAAAATGACCTTAATTTTGATCCAATGACATAAATGAACTTTATTGGATGCACAAGATTGGTTAAAAACCCTAATTGCACAAGAATACCTAGGGAGGACGAAAATGACCTATATGTTAATCCAATGACACAAATGAACTTATTGGATGCACAAGATTGGTTAAAAACCCTAATTCCACATAAATAAGCCTAGGGAGGACGAAAATGAGCTAAATGTTAATCCAATGACACAAATGAACTTTTTGGATGCACAAGATTGGTTAAAACCATAATTGCACAAGAATAAGCCTAGGGAGCACGAAAATGACCTAAATGTTCATCCAATGACATAAACACACCTATTGGATGCACAAGATTGGTTAAAAACCCTAATTGGACAAGAATAAGCCAAGGGAGGACGAAAATGACCTAAATGTTAATCCAATGACACAAATGAACTAATTGGATGCACAAGATTGGTTAAAAACCCTAATTGGACAAGAATAAGCCTTGGGAGGAAGAAAATGACCTAAATGTTCATCCAATGACACAAACACACCTATTGGATGCATAAGATAGGTTAAATACCCTAATTCCACATAAATAAGCCTAGGGAGGACGAAAATGACCTAAATGTTAATCCAATGACACAAATAAACTTTTTGGATGCACAAGATTGGTTAAAAACCATAATTGCACAAGAATAAGCCTAGGGAGGACGAAAATGACCTAAATATTAATCCAATGACACAAATGAGCTAATTGGATGCACAAGATTTGTTAAAAACCCTAATTGGACAAGAATAAGCCTAGGGAGGACGAAAATGACCTAAATGTAAATCAAATGACTCAAATGAACTTTCTGGATGCACAAGATTGGTTAAAAACCCTAATTGCTCATAAATAAGCCTAGGGAGGATGAAAATGACCTAAATGTTAATCCAATGACACAAATGAGCTTATTGGATGCACAAGATTGGTTAAAAACCCTAATTGCACAAGAATAAGCCTAGGGAGGACGAAAATGACCTAAATGTTCATACAATGACATCAACACACTTATTGGATGCATAAGATTGGTTAAAAACCCTAATTGAACAAGAATAAGCCTAAGGAGGACGAAAATGACCTAAATGTTAATCCAATAACACAAATGAACTTATTGGATGCACAAGATTGGTTAAAAACCCTAATTCCACATAAATAAGCCTAGGGAGGACGAAAATGAGCTAAATGTTAATCCAATGACACAAATGAACTTTTTGGATGCACAAGATTGGTTAAAACCATAATTGCACAAGAATAAGCCTAGGGAGCACGAAAATGACCTAAATGTTCATCCAATGACATAAACACACCTATTGGATGCACAAGATTGGTTAAACACCCTAATTGGACAAGAATAAGCCAAGGGAGGACGAAAATGACCTAAATGTAAATCCAATGACACAAATGAACTTATTGGATGCACAAGATTGGTTAAAAACCCTAATTGGACAACCCTAATTGGACAAGAATAAGCCTTGGGAGGAAGAAAATGACCTAAATGTTCATCCAATGACACAAACACACCTATTGGACGCACAAGATTGGTTAAAAACCCTAATTGGACAAGAATAAGCCTAGGGAGGACGAAAATAATCTAAATGTTAATCCAATGACATAAACGAACTTATTGGATGCTAAAGATTGGTTAAAAACCCTAATTGGATCAGAATAAGCCTAGGGAGGAAGAAAATGATCTAAATGTTAATCCAATTACATAAATGAACTTATTGGATGCTTAAGATTGGTTAAAACCCTAATTGGACAAGAATATGCCTAAGGAGGACGAAAATGACCTAAATGTTAATCCAATGACACAAATGAATTTATTGGATGCACAAGATTGGTTAAAAATCCTAATTGGACAAGAATATGCCTAGGGAGGACGAAAATGACCTAAATGTTAATCCAAAGACACAAATGAACTTATTGGATGCACAAGATTGGTTAAAAACCCTAATTGCACAAGAATAAGCCTAGGGAGGACGAAAATGACCTAAACGTTAATCCAATGACACAAATGACCTAATTGGATGCACAAGATTGGTTAAAAACCCTAATTGGACAAGAATAAGCCTAGGGAGGACGAAAATGACCTAAATGTAAATAAAATGACACAAATGAACTTTTTGGATGAACAAGATTGGTTAAAAACCCTAATTGCACATAAATAAGCCTATGGAGGACGAAAATGACCTATATCTTAATCCAATGACACAAATGAACTCTTTGGATGCACAAGATTGGTTAGAACCATAATTGCACAAAAATAAGCCTACGGAGGACGAAAATGACCTAAATGTTCATCCAATGAGCTAAACACACCTATTGGATGCACAAGATTGGTTAAAAACCCTAATTGGACAAGAATAAGCCTTGGGAGGAAGAAAATGGCCTAAATGTTAATCCAATGACACAAATGAATTTATTGGATGCACAAGATTGGTTAAAAACCCTAGTTGCACAAGAATAAGCCTAGGTAGGACGAAAATGACCTAAATGTTAATCCAAAGACACAAATGAACTTATTGGATGCACAACATTTGGTTAAAAACCTTAATTGCACATAAATAAGCCTAGGGAGGACGAAAATGACCTTAATTTTGATCCAATGACATAAATGAACTTTATTGGATGCACAAGATTGGTTAAAAACCCTAATTGCACAAGAATAAGCCTAGGGAGGACGAAAATGACCTATATGTTAATCCAATGACACAAATGAACTTATTGGATGCACAAGATTGGTTAAAAACCCTAATTGCACATAAATAACCCTAGAGAGGACGAAAATGACCTAAATGTTAATCCAATGAGACAAATAAACTTATTGGATGCACAAGATTGGTTAAAAAACCTAATTGCCCATAAATAACCCTAGGGAGGACGAAAATGACCTAAATGTTAATCCAATGACACAAATGAACTTATTGGATGCACAAGATTGGTTAAAAACCCTAATTGGACAAGAATAAGCATAGGGAGGACGAAAATGACCTAAATGTTAATCCAATGACACAAATGAACTTATTGGATGCACAAGATTGGTTAAAAACCCTAATTCGACAAGAATAAGCCTAGGGAGGACGAAAATAACCTAAATGTTCATCAAATGACTAAACACACCTATTGGATGCACAAGATTGGTTAGAAACCCTAATTGGACAAGAATAAGCCTAGGGAGGACGAAAATGACCTAAATGTTCACCCAGTGACACAAATGAACTTATTGGATGCACTAGATTGGTTAAAAACCCTAATTGGACAAGAATAAGCCTATGGAGGACGAAAATGACCTAAATGTTCATCCAATGACACAAACACACCTATTGGATGCACAAGATTGGTTAAAAACCCTAATTGAACAAGAATAAGCCTAGGGAGGGCGAAAATGACCTAAATGTTAATCCAATGACACAAATGAACTTATTGGATGCACAAGATTGGTTAAAAACCCTAATTGGACAAGAATAAGCCTAGGGAGGACGAAAATAACCTAAATGTTCATCAAATGACTAAACACACCTATTGGATGCACAAGATTGGACAAGAATAAGCCTAGGGAGGACGAAAATGACCTAAATGTTCATCCAATGACACAAACACACCTATTGGATGCACAAGATTGGTTAAAAACCCTAATTGGACAAGAATAAGCCTAGGGAGGACGAAAATGACCTAAATGTTCATCCAATGACACAAACACACCTATTGGATGCACACGATTGGTTAGAAACCCTAATTTGACAAGAATAAGCCTAGGGAGGACGCAAATGACCTAACTATCATCCAATGACACAAATGAACTTTTGGATGCACAAGATTGGTTAAAAACCATAATTGGAAAAGAATAAGCCTAGGGAGGACGAAAATGACCTAAATGTTCATCCAATGACACAAACACACCTATTGGATGCACAAGATTGGTTAGAAACCCTAATTGGACAAGAATAAGCCTAGGGAGGACGAAAATGACCTAAATGTTAATCCAATGACACAAACGAACCTATTGGATGCACAAGATTGGTTAAAAACCCTAATTGGACAAGAATAAGCCTAGGGAGGACAAAAATGACCTAATTGATCATCCAATGACACAAACACACCTATTGGATGCACAAGATTGGTTAAAAACCCTAATTGGACAAGAATAAGCCTCGGGAGGACAAAAATGACCTAATTGATCATCCAATGACACAAACACACCTATTGGATGCACAAGATTGGTTAAAAACCCTAATTGGACAAGAATAAGCCTAGGGAGGACAAAAATGACCTAATTGATCATCCAATGACACAAACACACCTATTGGATGCACAAGATTGGTTAAAAACCCTAATTGGACAAGAATATGCCTAGGGAGGACGAATATGACCTAAATGTTAATCAAATAACACATATGAGCTTATTGGATGCACAAGATTGGTTAAAAACCCTAATTGGACAAGAATAAGCCTAGGGAGGACGAAAATGACCTAAATGTTAATCCAATGACACAACTCAACTTATTGGATGCACAAGATTGGTTAAAAACCATAATTGGACAAGAATAAGCCTAGGGAGGACGTAAATTACCTAATTGATCATTCAATGACACAAACAAACTTATTGGATGCACAAGATTGGTTAAAAACCCTAATTGGACAAGAATAAGCCTAGGGAGGACGAAAATGACCTAAATGTTAATCCAATGACACAACTCAACTTATTGGATGCACAAGATTGGTTAAAAACCCTAATTGGACAAGAATAAGCCTAGGGAGGACGAAAATGAATTAATTGATCATCCAATGACACAAACACACCTATTGGATGCACAAGATTGGTTAAAAACCCTAATTGGACAAGAATATGCCTAGGGAGGACGAAAATGACCTAATTGATCATCCAATGACACAAACACACCTATTGGATGCACAAGATCAATTAAAAACCCTAATTGAACAAGAATAAGCCTAGGGAGGACGAAAGTGACCTAATTGATCATCCAATGACACAAACACACCTATTGGATGCACAAGATGGGTTAAAAACCCTAATTGGACAAGAATATGCCTAGGGAGGACGAAAATGACCTAAATGTTAATCCAATGACACAAACACACCTATTGGATGCACAAGATTGGTTAAAAACCCTAATTGGACAAGAATATGCCTAGGGAGGACGAAAATGACCTAATTGATCATCCAATGACACAAACACACCTATTGGATGCCCAAGATTCGTCTAAAACTCTAATTGGACAAGAATATGCCTAGGGAGGACGAAAATGACCTAAATGTTAATCCAATGACACAAATGAACTTATTGGATGCACAAGATTGGTTAAAAACCCTAATTGGACAAGAATAAGCCTAGGGAGGACGAAAATGACCTAAATGTTAATCCAATGACACAACTCAAGTTATTGGATGCACAAGATTGATTAAAAACCTTAATTGGACAAGAATAAGCCTAGGGAGGACAAAAATGACCTAATTGATCATCCAATGACACAAACACACCTATTGGATGCACAAGATTGGTTAAAAACCCTAATTGGACAAGAATATGCCTAGGGAGGACGAAAATGACCTAATTGATCATCCAATGACACAAACACACCTATTGGATGCACAAGATTGGTTAAAAACCCTAATTGGACAAGAATAAGCCTAGGGAGGACGAAAATGACCTAATTGATCATCCAATGACACAAACACACCTATTGGATTCACAAGATTGGTTAAAAACCCTAATTGGACAAGAATAAGCCTAGGGAGGACGAAAATGATCTAATTGATCATCCAATGACACAAACACACCTATTGGATGCACAAAATTGGTTAAAAACCCTAATTGGACAAGAATAAGCCTAGGGAGGACGAAAATGACCTAATTGATCATCCAATGACACAAATGAACTTATTGGATGCACAAGATTGGTTAAAAACCCTAATTGGACAAGAATAAGTATAAAAAGGACGAAAATGACCTAATTGATCATCCAATGACACAAACACACCTATTGGATGCACAAGATTGGTTCAATACCCTAATTGGATAAGAATATGCCTAGGGAGGACGAAAATGACCTAATTGATCATCCAATGACACAAACACACCTATTGGATGCACAAGATTGGTTAAAAACCCTAATTGGACAAGAATATGCCTAGGGAGGACGAAAATGACCTAATTGATCATCCAATGACACAAACACACCTATTGGATGCACAAGATTGGTTAAAAACCCTAATTGGACAAGAATATGCCTAGGGAGGACGAAAATGACCTAAATATTAATTCAATGACACAAACAAAGTTATTGGATGCACAAGATTGGTTAAAAACCCTAATTGGACAAGAATAAGTCTAGGGAGGACGAAAATCACCTAATTGATCATCCAATGTCACATACACACCTATTAGATGCACAAGATTGGTTAAAAACCATAATTGGACAAGAATAAGACTAGGGAGGACGAAAATGACCTAAATGTTAATCCAATGACACAAATGAACTTATTGGATGCACAAGATTGGTTAAAAACCCTAATTGGACAAGAATAAGCCTAGGGAGGAAGAAAATGACCTAAATGTTCATCCAATGACACAAATGAACTTATTGGATGCACAAGATTGGTTAAAAACCCTAGTTGCACAAGAATAAGCCTAGGTAGGACGAAAATGACCTAAATGTTAATCCAAAGACACAAATGAACTTATTGGATGCACAACATTTGGTTAAAAACCTTAATTGCACATAAATAAGCCTAGGGAGGACGAAAATGACCTTAATTTTGATCCAATGACATAAATGAACTTTATTGGATGCACAAGATTGGTTAAAAACCCTAATTGCACAAGAATAAGCCTAGGGAGGACGAAAATGACCTATATGTTAATCCAATGACACAAATGAACTTATTGGATGCACAAGATTGGTGAAAAACCCTAATTCCACATAAATAAGCCTAGGGAGGACGAAAATGAGCTAAATGTTAATCCAATGACACAAATGAACTTTTTGGATGCACAAGATTGGTTAAAACCATAATTGCACAAGAATAAGCCTAGGGAGCACGAAAATGACCTAAATGTTCATCCAATGACATAAACACACCTATTGGATGCACAAGATTGGTTAAAAACCCTAATTGGACAAGAATAAGCCAAGGGAGGACGAAAATGACCTAAATGTTAATCCAATGACACAAATGAACTAATTGGATGCACAAGATTGGTTAAAAACCCTAATTGGACAAGAATAAGCCTTGGGAGGAAGAAAATGACCTAAATGTTCATCCAATGACACAAACACACCTATTGGATGCATAAGATTGGTTAAATACCCTAATTCCACATAAATAAGCCTAGGGAGGACGAAAATGACCTAAATGTTAATCCAATGACACAAATAAACTTTTTGGATGCACAAGATTGGTTAAAATCCCTAATTCCACATAAATAAGCCTAGGGAGGACGAAAATGAGCTAAATGTTAATCCAATGACACAAATGAACTTTTTGGATGCACAAGATTGGTTAAAACCATAATTGCACAAGAATAAGCCTAGGGAGCACGTAAATGACCTAAATGTTCATCTAATGACATAAACACACCTATTGGATGCACAAGATTGGTTAAAAACCTTAATTGGACAAGAATAAGCCAAGGGAGGACGAAAATGACCCAAATGTTAATCCAATGACACAAATGAACTTATTGGATGCACAAGATTGGTTAAAAACCCTATTTGGACAAGAATAAGCCTTGGGAGGAAGAAAATGACCTAAATGTTCATCCAATGACACAAATGAACTTATTGGATGCACAAGATTGGTTAAAAACCGTAGTTGCACAAGAATAAGCCTAGGTAGGACGAAAATGACCTAAATGTTAATCCAAAGACACAAATGAACTTATTGGATGCACAACATTTGGTTAAAAACCTTAATTGCACATAAATAAGCCTAGGGAGGACGAAAATGACCTTAATTTTGATCCAATGACATAAATGAACTTTATTGAATGCACAAGATTGGTTAAAAACCCTAATTGCACAAGAATAAGCCTAGGGAGGACGAAAATGACCTATATGTTAATCCAATGACACAAATGAACTTATTGGATGCACAAGATTGGTGAAAAACCCTAATTCCACATAAATAAGCCTAGGGAGGACGAAAATGAGCTAAATGTTAATCCAATGACACAAATGAACTTTTTGGATGCACAAGATTGGTTAAAACCATAATTGCACAAGAATAAGCCTAGGGAGCACGAAAATGACCTAAATGTTCATCCAATGACATAAACACACCTATTGGATGCACAAGATTGGTTAAAAACCCTAATTGGACAAGAATAAGCCAAGGGAGGACGAAAATGACCTAAATGTTAATCCAATGACACAAATGAACTAATTGGATGCACAAGATTGGTTAAAAACCCTAATTGGACAAGAATAAGCCTTGGGAGGAAGAAAATGACCTAAATGTTCATCCAATGACACAAACACACCTATTGGATGCATAAGATTGGTTAAATACCCTAATTCCACATAAATAAGCCTAGGGAGGACGAAAATGACCTAAATGTTAATCCAATGACACAAATAAACTTTTTGGATGCACAAGATTTGTTAAAAACCATAATTGCACAAGAATAAGCCTAGGGAGGACGAAAATGACCTAAATATTAATCCAATGACACAAATGAGCTAATTGGATGCACAAGATTTGTTAAAAACCCTAATTGGACAAGAATAAGCCTAGGGAGGACGAAAATGACCTAAATGTTCATCCAATGACATCAACACACTTATTGGATGCATAAGATTGGTTAAAAACCCTAATTGAACAAGAATAAGCCTAAGGAGGACGAAAATGACCTAAATGTTAATCCAATGACACAAATGAACTTATTGGATGCACAAGATTGGTTAAAAACCATAATTCCACATAAATAAGCCTAGGGAGGACGAAAATGAGCTAAATGTTAATCCAATGACACAAATGAACTTTTTGGATGCACAAGATTGGTTAAAACCATAATTGCACAAGAATAAGCCTAGGGAGCACGAAAATGACCTAAATGTTCATCCAATGACATAAACACACCTATTGGATGCACAAGATTGGTTAAACACTCTAATTGGACAAGAATAAGCCAAGGGAGGACGAAAATGACCTAAATGTTAATCCAATGACACAAATGAACTTATTGGATGCACAAGATTGGTTAAAAACCCTAATTGGACAACCCTAATTGGACAAGAATAAGCCTTGGGAGGAAGAAAATGACCTAAATGTTCATCCAATGGCACAAACACACCTATTGGACGCACAAGATTGGTTAAAAACCCAAATTGGACAAGAATAAGCCTAGGGAGGACGAAAAATAATCTAAATGTTAATCCAATGACATAAACGAACTTATTGGATGCTAAAGATTGGTTAAAAACCCTAATTGGATAAGAATAAGCCTAGGGAGGAAGAAAATGATCTAAATGTTAATCCAATTACATAAATGAACTTATTGGATGCTTAAGATTGGTTAAAACCCTAATTGGACAAGAATATGCCTAAGGAGGAAGAAAATGACCTAAATGTTAATCCAATGACACAAATGAATTTATTGGATGCACAAGATTGGTTAAAAATCCTAATTGGACAAGAATATGCCTAGGGAGGACGAAAATGACCTAAATGTTAATCCAAAGACACAAATGAACTTATTGGATGCACAAGATTGGTTAAAAACCCTAATTGCACAAGAATAAGCCTAGGGAGGACGAAAATGACCTAAATGTTAATCCAATGACACAAATGAACTTATTGGATGCACAAGATTGGTTAAAAACCCTAATTGGACAAGAATAAGCCTAGGGAGGACGAAAATGACATAAATGTTAATCCAATGAAACAACTCAACTTATTGGATGCACAAGATTAGTTAAAAACCCTAATTGGACAAGAATAAGCCTAGGGAGGACGAAAATGACCTAATTGATCATCCAATGACACAAACACACCTATTGGATGCACAAGATTGGTTAAAAACCCTAATTGGACAGGAATATGCCTAGGGAGGACGAAAATGACCTAAATGTTAATCCAATGACACAACTCAACTTATTGGATGCACAAGATTGGTTAAAAACCCTAATTGGACAAGAATAAGCCTAGGGAGGACGAAAATGACCTAATTGATCATCCAATGACACAAACACACCTATTGGATGCACAAGATTGGTTAAAAACCCTAAATGGACAAGAATATGCCTAGGGTGGACGAAATTGACCTTAATGTTAATCCAATGACACAAATGAACTTATTGGATGCACAAGATTGGTTAAAAACCCTAATTGGACAAGAATATGCCTAGGGAGGACGAAAATGACCTAAATGTTAATCCAATGACACAACTCAACTTATTGGATGCACAAGATTGGTTAAAAACCCTAAATGGGAAAGAATAAGCCTAGGGAGGACGAAAATGACCTAATTGATTATCTAATGACACAAACACACCTATTGGATGCACAAGATTGGTTAAAAACCCTAATTGGACAAGAATAAGCCTAGGGAGGACGAAAATGACCTAAATGTTAATCCAATGACACAACTCAACTTATTGGATGCACAAGATTGGTTAAAAACCCTAATTGGAAAAGAATAAGCCTAGGGAGGACGAAAATGACTTAATTGATTATCTAATGACACAAACACACCTATTGGATGCACAAGATTGGTTAAAAACCCTAATTGGACAAGAATAAGCCTAGGGAGGACGAAAATGACCTAAATGTTAATCCAATGACACAACTCAACTTATTGGATGCACAAGATTGGTTAAAAACCCTAATTGGACAAGAATAAGCCTATGGAGGATGAAAATGACCTAATTGATCATCCAATGACACAAACACACCTATTGGATGCACAAGATTGGTTAAAAACCCTAATTGGACAAGAAAAAGCCTAGGGAGGACGAAAATGACCTAAATGTTAATCCAATGACACAACTCAACTTATTGGATGCACAAGATTGGTTAAAAACCCTAATTGGACAAGAATAAGCCTAGGGAGGACGAAAATGACCTAATTGATCATCCAA
Source organism: Cicer pinnatifidum (assembly GCA_037974775.1). Classification (NCBI taxonomy): domain Eukaryota; kingdom Viridiplantae; phylum Streptophyta; class Magnoliopsida; order Fabales; family Fabaceae; genus Cicer; species Cicer pinnatifidum. The sequence continues at coordinate 27,501,418 of JBBPBR010000008.1, read as the reverse complement.
TGACACAAACACCCCAATTGGATGCACAGGATTCGTTAAAGACCCTAATTGGACAAGAATATGCCTAGGGAGAACGAAAATGAACTAATTGATCATCCAATGACACAAACACACCTATTGGATGCACAAGATTGGTTAAAAACCCTAATTGGACAAGAATATGCCTAGGGAGGACGAAAATGACCTAAATATTAATTCAATGACATAAACAAACTTATTGTATGCACAAGATTGGTTAAGAACCCTAATTGGACAAGAATAAGCCTAGGGAGGACGAAAATGACCTAATTGATCATCCAATGACGCAAACACACCTATGGGATGCACAAGATTGGTTAAAAACCCTAATTGGACAAGAATAAGCCTAGGGAGGACGAAAATGATCTAATTGATCATCCAATGACACAAACACACCTATTGGATGCACAAGATTGGTTAAAAACCCTAATTGGACAAGAATATGCCTAGGGAGGACGAAAATGACCTAAATATTAATTCAATGACACAAACAAAGTTATTGGATGCACAAGATTGGTTAAAAACCCTAATTGGACAAGAATAAGTCTAGGGAGGACGAAAATCACCTAATTGATCATCCAATGTCACATACACACCTATTAGATGCACAAGATTGGTTAAAAACCATAATTGGACAAGAATAAGACTAGGGAGGACGAAAATGACCTAAATGTTAATCCAATGACACAAATGAACTTATTGGATGCACAAGATTGGTTAAAAACCCTAATTGGACAAGAATAAGCCTAGGGAGGAAGAAAATGACCTAAATGTTCATCCAATGACACAAATGAACTTATTGGATGCACAAGATTGGTTAAAAACCCTAGTTGCACAAGAATAAGCCTAGGTAGGACGAAAATGACCTAAATGTTAATCCAAAGACACAAATGAACTTATTGGATGCACAACATTTGGTTAAAAACCTTAATTGCACATAAATAAGCCTAGGGAGGACGAAAATGACCTTAATTTTGATCCAATGACATAAATGAACTTTATTGGATGCACAAGATTGGTTAAAAACCCTAATTGCACAAGAATAAGCCTAGGGAGGACGAAAATGACCTATATGTTAATCCAATGACACAAATGAACTTATTGGATGCACAAGATTGGTGAAAAACCCTAATTCCACATAAATAAGCCTAGGGAGGACGAAAATGAGCTAAATGTTAATCCAATGACACAAATGAACTTTTTGGATGCACAAGATTGGTTAAAACCATAATTGCACAAGAATAAGCCTAGGGAGCACGAAAATGACCTAAATGTTCATCCAATGACATAAACACACCTATTGGATGCACAAGATTGGTTAAAAACCCTAATTGGACAAGAATAAGCCAAGGGAGGACGAAAATGACCTAAATGTTAATCCAATGACACAAATGAACTAATTGGATGCACAAGATTGGTTAAAAACCCTAATTGGACAAGAATAAGCCTTGGGAGGAAGAAAATGACCTAAATGTTCATCCAATGACACAAACACACCTATTGGATGCATAAGATTGGTTAAATACCCTAATTCCACATAAATAAGCCTAGGGAGGACGAAAATGACCTAAATGTTAATCCAATGACACAAATAAACTTTTTGGATGCACAAGATTGGTTAAAATCCCTAATTCCACATAAATAAGCCTAGGGAGGACGAAAATGAGCTAAATGTTAATCCAATGACACAAATGAACTTTTTGGATGCACAAGATTGGTTAAAACCATAATTGCACAAGAATAAGCCTAGGGAGCACGTAAATGACCTAAATGTTCATCTAATGACATAAACACACCTATTGGATGCACAAGATTGGTTAAAAACCCTAATTGGACAAGAATAAGCCAAGGGAGGACGAAAATGACCCAAATGTTAATCCAATGACACAAATGAACTTATTGGATGCACAAGATTGGTTAAAAACCCTAATTGGACAACCCTAATTGGACAAGAATAAGCCTTGGGAGGAAGAAAATGACCTAAATGTTCATCCAATGACACAAACACACCTATTGGACGCACAAGATTGGTTAAAAACCCAAATTGGACAAGAATAAGCCTAGGGAGGACGAAAAATAATCTAAATGTTAATCCAATGACATAAACGAACTTATTGGATGCTAAAGATTGGTTAAAAACCCTAATTGGATAAGAATAAGCCTAGGGAGGAAGAAAATGATCTAAATGTTAATCCAATTACATAAATGAACTTATTGGATGCTTAAGATTGGTTAAAACCCTAATTGGACAAGAATATGCCTAAGGAGGAAGAAAATGACCTAAATGTTAATCCAATGACACAAATGAATTTATTGGATGCACAAGATTGGTTAAAAATCCTAATTGGACAAGAATATGCCTAGGGAGGACGAAAATGACCTAAATGTTAATCCAAAGACACAAATGAACTTATTGGATGCACAAGATTGGTTAAAAACCCTAATTGCACAAGAACAAGCCTAGGGAGGACGAAAATGACCTAAATGTTAATCCAATGACACAAATGAGCTAATTGGATGCACAAGATTGGTTAAAAACCCAAATTGGACAAGAATAAGCCTAGGGAGGACGGAAATGACCTAAACGTAAATCAAATGACACTAATGAACTTTCTGGATGCACAAGATTGGTAAAAAAACCCTAATTGCACAGAAATAAGCCTAGGGAGGACGAAAATGACCTAAATGTTAATCCAATGACACAAATGAACTTTTTGGATGCACAAGATTGGTTAGAACCATAATTGCAAAAAAATAAGCCTACGGAGGACGAAAATGACCTAAATGTTCATCCAATGAGCTAAACACACCTATTGGATGCACAAGATTGGTTAAAAACCCTAATTGGATAAGAATAAGCCAAGGGAGGATGAAAATGACCTAAATGTTAATCCAATGACACAAATGAACTTATTGGATGCACAAGATTGGTTAAAAACCCTAATTGGACAAGAATAAGCCTTGGGAGGAAGAAAATGACCTAAATGTTCATCCAATGACACAAATGAACTTATTGGATGCACAACATTTGGTTAAAAACCTTAATTGCACATAAATAAGCCTAGGGAGGACGAAAATGACCTTAATTTTGATCCAATGACATAAATGAACTTTATTTGATGCACAAGATTGGTTAAAAACCCTAATTGCACAAGAATAAGCCTAGGGAGGACGAAAATGACCTATATGTTAATCCAATGACACAAATGAACTTATTGGATGCACAAGATTGGTGAAAAACCCTAATTCCACATAAATAAGCCTAGGGAGGACGAAAATGAGCTAAATGTTAATCCAATGACACAAATGAACTTTTTGGATGCACAAGATTGGTTAAAACCATAATTGCACAAGAATAAGCCTAGGGAGCACGAAAATGACCTAAATGTTCATCCAATGACATAAACACACCTATTGGATGCACAAGATTGGTTAAAAACCCTAATTGGACAAGAATAAGCCAAGGGAGGACGAAAATGACCTAAATGTTAATCCAATGACACAAATGAACTAATTGGATGCACAAGATTGGTTAAAAACCCTAATTGGACAAGAATAAGCCTTGGGAGGAAGAAAATGACCTAAATGTTCATCCAATGACACAAACACACCTATTGGATGCATAAGATTGGTTAAATACCCTAATTCCACATAAATAAGCCTAGGGAGGACGAAAATGACCTAAATGTTAATCCAATGACACAAATAAACTTTTTGGATGCACAAGATTTGTTAAAAACCATAATTGCACAAGAATAAGCCTAGGGAGGACGAAAATGACCTAAATATTAATCCAATGACACAAATGAGCTAATTGGATGCACAAGATTTGTTAAAAACCCTAATTGGACAAGAATAAGCCTAGGGAGGACGAAAATGACCTAAATGTTCATCCAATGACATCAACACACTTATTGGATGCATAAGATTGGTTAAAAACCCTAATTGAACAAGAATAAGCCTAAGGAGGACGAAAATGACCTAAATGTTAATCCAATGACACAAATGAACTTATTGGATGCACAAGATTGGTTAAAAACCATAATTCCACATAAATAAGCCTAGGGAGGACGAAAATGAGCTAAATGTTAATCCAATGACACAAATGAACTTTTTGGATGCACAAGATTGGTTAAAACCATAATTGCACAAGAATAAGCCTAGGGAGCACGAAAATGACCTAAATGTTCATCCAATGACATAAACACACCTATTGGATGCACAAGATTGGTTAAACACTCTAATTGGACAAGAATAAGCCAAGGGAGGACGAAAATGACCTAAATGTTAATCCAATGACACAAATGAACTTATTGGATGCACAAGATTGGTTAAAAACCCTAATTGGACAACCCTAATTGGACAAGAATAAGCCTTGGGAGGAAGAAAATGACCTAAATGTTCATCCAATGACACAAACACACCTATTGGACGCACAAGATTGGTTAAAAACCCAAATTGGACAAGAATAAGCCTAGGGAGGACGAAAATAATCTAAATGTTAATCCAATGACATAAACGAACTTATTGGATGCTAAAGATTGGTTAAAAACCCTAATTGGATAAGAATAAGCCTAGGGAGGAAGAAAATGATCTAAATGTTAATCCAATTACATAAATGAACTTATTGGATGCTTAAGATTGGTTAAAACCCTAATTGGACAAGAATATACCTAAGGAGGAAGAAAATGACCTAAATGTTAATCCAATGACACAAATGAATTTATTGGATGCACAAGATTGGTTAAAAATCCTAATTGGACAAGAATATGCCTAGGGAGGACGAAAATGACCTAAATGTTAATCCAAAGACACAAATGAACTTATTGGATGCACAAGATTGGTTAAAAACCCTAATTGCACAAGAACAAGCCTAGGGAGGACGAAAATGACCTAAATGTTAATCCAATGACACAAATGAGCTAATTGGATGCACAAGATTGGTTAAAAACCCAAATTGGACAAGAATAAGGCTAGGGAGGACGGAAATGACCTAAACGTAAATCAAATGACACTAATGAACTTTCTGGATGCACAAGATTGGTAAAAAAACCCTAATTGCACAGAAATAAGCCTAGGGAGGACGAAAATGACCTAAATGTTAATCCAATGACACAAATGAACTTTTTGGATGCACAAGATTGGTTAGAACCATAATTGCAAAAAAATAAGCCTACGGAGGACGAAAATGACCTAAATGTTCATCCAATGAGCTAAACACACCTATTGGATGCACAAGATTGGTTAAAAACCCTAATTGGATAAGAATAAGCCAAGGGAGGATGAAAATGACCTAAATGTTAATCCAATGACACAAATGAACTTATTGGATGCACAAGATTGGTTAAAAACCCTAATTGGACAAGAATAAGCCTTGGGAGGAAGAAAATGACCTAAATGTTCATCCAATGACACAAATGAACTTATTGGATGCACAAGATTGGTTAAAAACCCTAGTTGCACAAGAATAAGCCTAGGTAGGACGAAAATGACCTAAATGTTAATCCAAAGACACAAATGAACTTATTGGATGCACAACATTTGGTTAAAAACCTTAATTGCACATAAATAAGCCTAGGGAGGACGAAAATGACCTTAATTTTGATCCAATGACATAAATGAACTTTATTGGATGCACAAGATTGGTTAAAAACCCTAATTGCACAAGAATAAGCCTAGGGAGGACGAAAATGACCTATATGTTAATCCAATGACACAAATGAACTTATTGGATGCACAAGATTGGTGAAAAACCCTAATTCCACTTAAATAAGCCTAGGGAGGACGAAAATGAGCTAAATGTTAATCCAATGACACAAATGAACTTTTTGGATGCACAAGATTGGTTAAAACCATAATTGCACAAGAATAAGCCTAGGGAGCACGAAAATGACCTAAATGTTCATCCAATGACATAAACACACCTATTGGATGCACAAGATTGGTTAAAAACCCTAATTGGACAAGAATAAGCCAAGGGAGGACGAAAATGACCTAAATGTTAATCCAATGACACAAATGAACTAATTGGATGCACAAGATTGGTTAAAAACCCTAATTGGACAAGAATAAGCCTTGGGAGGAAGAAAATGACCTAAATGTTCATCCAATGACACAAACACACCTATTGGATGCATAAGATTGGTTAAATACCCTAATTCCACATAAATAAGCCTAGGGAGGACGAAAATGACCTAAATGTTAATCCAATGACACAAATGAACTTTTTGGATGCACAAGATTGGTTAAAACCATAATTGCACAAGAATAAGCCTAGGGAGCACGAAAATGACCTAAATGTTCATCCAATGACATAAACACACCTATTGGATGCACAAGATTGGTTAAAAACCCTAATTGGACAAGAATAAGCCAAGGGAGGACGAAAATGACCTAAATGTTAATCCAATGACACAAATGAACTAATTGGATGCACAAGATTGGTTAAAAACCCTAATTGGACAAGAATAAGCCTTGGGAGGAAGAAAATGACCTAAATGTTCATCCAATGACACAAACACACCTATTGGATGCATAAGATTGGTTAAATACCCTAATTCCACATAAATAAGCCTAGGGAGGACGAAAATGAGCTAAATGTTAATCCAATGACACAAATGAACTTTTTGGATGCACAAGATTGGTTAAAACCATAATTGCACAAGAATAAGCCTAGGGAGCACGAAAATGACCTAAATGTTCATCCAATGACATAAACACACCTATTGGATGCACAAGATTGGTTAAAAACCCTAATTGGACAAGAATAAGCCAAGGGAGGACGAAAATGACCTAAATGTTAATCCAATGACACAAATGAACTAATTGGATGCACAAGATTGGTTAAAAACCCTAATTGGACAAGAATAAGCCTTGGGAGGAAGAAAATGACCTAAATGTTCATCCAATGACACAAACACACCTATTGGATGCATAAGATTGGTTAAATACCCTAATTCCACATAAATAAGCCTAGGGAGGACGAAAATGACCTAAATGTTAATCCAATGACACAAATAAACTTTTTGGATGCACAAGATTGGTTAAAATCCCTAATTCCACATAAATAAGCCTAGGGAGGACGAAAATGAGCTAAATGTTAATCCAATGACACAAATGAACTTTTTGGATGCACAAGATTGGTTAAAACCATAATTGCACAAGAATAAGCCTAGGGAGCACGTAAATGACCTAAATGTTCATCTAATGACATAAACACACCTATTGGATGCACAAGATTGGTTAAAAACCCTAATTGGACAAGAATAAGCCAAGGGAGGACGAAAATGACCCAAATGTTAATCCAATGACACAAATGAACTTATTGGATGCACAAGATTGGTTAAAAACCCTAATTGGACAACCCTAATTGGACAAGAATAAGCCTTGGGAGGAAGAAAATGACCTAAATGTTCATCCAATGACACAAACACACCTATTGGACGCACAAGATTGGTTAAAAACCCAAATTGGACAAGAATAAGCCTAGGGAGGACGAAAAATAATCTAAATGTTAATCCAATGACATAAACGAACTTATTGGATGCTAAAGATTGGTTAAAAACCCTAATTGGATAAGAATAAGCCTAGGGAGGAAGAAAATGATCTAAATGTTAATCCAATTACATAAATGAACTTATTGGATGCTTAAGATTGGTTAAAACCCTAATTGGACAAGAATATGCCTAAGGAGGAAGAAAATGACCTAAATGTTAATCCAATGACACAAATGAATTTATTGGATGCACAAGATTGGTTAAAAATCCTAATTGGACAAGAATATGCCTAGGGAGGACGAAAATGACCTAAATGTTAATCCAAAGACACAAATGAACTTATTGGATGCACAAGATTGGTTAAAAACCCTAATTGCACAAGAACAAGCCTAGGGAGGACGAAAATGACCTAAATGTTAATCCAATGACACAAATGAGCTAATTGGATGCACAAGATTGGTTAAAAACCCAAATTGGACAAGAATAAGGCTAGGGAGGACGGAAATGACCTAAACGTAAATCAAATGACACTAATGAACTTTCTGGATGCACAAGATTGGTAAAAAAACCCTAATTGCACAGAAATAAGCCTAGGGAGGACGAAAATGACCTAAATGTTAATCCAATGACACAAATGAACTTTTTGGATGCACAAGATTGGTTAGAACCATAATTGCAAAAAAATAAGCCTACGGAGGACGAAAATGACCTAAATGTTCATCCAATGAGCTAAACACACCTATTGGATGCACAAGATTGGTTAAAAACCCTAATTGGAAAAGAATAAGCCAAGGGAGGATGAAAATGACCTAAATGTTAATCCAATGACACAAATGAACTTATTGGATGCACAAGATTGGTTAAAAACCCTAATTGGACAAGAATAAGCCTTGGGAGGAAGAAAATGTCCTAAATGTTCATCCAATGACACAAAGGAACTTATTGGATGCACAAAATTGGTGAAAAACCCTAATTCCACATAAATAAGCCTAGGGAGGACGAAAATGAGCTAAATGTTAATCCAATGACACAAATGAACTTTTTGGATGCACAAGATTGGTTAAAACCATAATTGCACAAGAATAAGCCTAGGGAGCACGAAAATGACCTAAATGTTCATCCAATGACATAAACACACCTATTGGATGCACAAGATTGGTTAAAAACCCTAATTGGACAAGAATAAGCCAAGGGAGGACGAAAATGACCTAAATGTTAATCCAATGACACAAATGAACTAATTGGATGCACAAGATTGGTTAAAAACCCTAATTGGACAAGAATAAGCCTTGGGAGGAAGAAAATGACCTAAATGTTCATCCAATGACACAAACACACCTATTGGATGCATAAGATTGGTTAAATACCCTAATTCCACATAAATAAGCCTAGGGAGGACGAAAATGACCTAAATGTTAATCCAATGACACAAATAAACTTTTTGGATGCACAAGATTGGTTAAAATCCCTAATTCCACATAAATAAGCCTAGGGAGGACGAAAATGAGCTAAATGTTAATCCAATGACACAAATGAACTTATTGGATGCACAAGATTGGTTAAAAACCCTAATTCCACATAAATAAGCCTAGGGAGGACGAAAATGAGCTAAATGTTAATCCAATGACATCAACACACTTATTGGATGCATAAGATTGGTTAAAAACCCTAATTGAACAAGAATAAGCCTAAGGAGGACGAAAATGACCTAAATGTTAATCCAATGACACAAATGAACTTATTGGATGCACAAGATTGGTTAAAAACCATAATTCCACATAAATAAGCCTAGGGAGGACGAAAATGAGCTAAATGTTAATCCAATGACACAAATGAACTTTTTGGATGCACAAGATTGGTTAAAACCATAATTGCACAAGAATAAGCCTAGGGAGCACGAAAATGACCTAAATGTTCATCCAATGACATAAACACACCTATTGGATGCACAAGATTGGTTAAACACTCTAATTGGACAAGAATAAGCCAAGGGAGGACGAAAATGACCTAAATGTTAATCCAATGACACAAATGAACTTATTGGATGCACAAGATTGGTTAAAAACCCTAATTGGACAACCCTAATTGGACAAGAATAAGCCTTGGGAGGAAGAAAATGACCTAAATGTTCATCCAATGACACAAACACACCTATTGGACGCACAAGATTGGTTAAAAACCCAAATTGGACAAGAATAAGCCTAGGGAGGACGAAAATAATCTAAATGTTAATCCAATGACATAAACGAACTTATTGGATGCTAAAGATTGGTTAAAAACCCTAATTGGATAAGAATAAGCCTAGGGAGGAAGAAAATGATCTAAATGTTAATCCAATTACATAAATGAACTTATTGGATGCTTAAGATTGGTTAAAACCCTAATTGGACAAGAATATGCCTAAGGAGGAAGAAAATGACCTAAATGTTAATCCAATGACACAAATGAATTTATTGGATGCACAAGATTGGTTAAAAATCCTAATTGGACAAGAATATGCCTAGGGAGGACGAAAATGACCTAAATGTTAATCCAAAGACACAAATGAACTTATTAGATGCACAAGATTGGTTAAAAACCCTAATTGCACAAGAACAAGCCTAGGGAGGACGAAAATGACCTAAATGTTAATCTAATGACACAAATGAGCTAATTGGATGCACAAGATTGGTTAAAAACCCAAATTGGACAAGAATAAGCCTAGGGATGACGGAAATGACCTAAACGTAAATCAAATGACACTAATGAACTTTCTGGATGCACAAGATTGGTAAAAAAACCCTAATTGCACAGAAATAAGCCTAGGGAGGACGAAAATGACCTAAATGTTAATCCAATGACACAAATGAACTTTTTGGATGCACAAGATTGGTTAGAACCATAATTGCAAAAAAATAAGCCTACGGAGGACGAAAATGACCTAAATGTTCATCCAATGAGCTAAACACACCTATTGGATGCACAAGATTGGTTAAAAACCCTAATTGGATAAGAATAAGCCAAGGGAGGATGAAAATGACCTAAATGTTAATCCAATGACACAAATGAACTTATTGGATGCACAAGATTGGTTAAAAACCCTAATTGGACAAGAATAAGCCTTGGGAGGAAGAAAATGACCTAAATGTTCATCCAATGACACAAATGAACTTATTGGATGCACAACATTTGGTTAAAAACCTTAATTGCACATAAATAAGCCTAGGGAGGACGAAAATGACCTTAATTTTGATCCAATGACATAAATGAACTTTATTTGATGCACAAGATTGGTTAAAAACCCTAATTGCACAAGAATAAGCCTAGGGAGGACGAAAATGACCTATATGTTAATCCAATGACACAAATGAACTTATTGGATGCACAAGATTGGTGAAAAACCCTAATTCCACATAAATAAGCCTAGGGAGGACGAAAATGAGCTAAATGTTAATCCAATGACACAAATGAACTTTTTGGATGCACAAGATTGGTTAAAACCATAATTGCACAAGAATAAGCCTAGGGAGCACGAAAATGACCTAAATGTTCATCCAATGACATAAACACACCTATTGGATGCACAAGATTGGTTAAAAACCCTAATTGGACAAGAATAAGCCAAGGGAGGACGAAAATGACCTAAATGTTAATCCAATGACACAAATGAACTAATTGGATGCACAAGATTGGTTAAAAACCCTAATTGGACAAGAATAAGCCTTGGGAGGAAGAAAATGACCTAAATGTTCATCCAATGACACAAACACACCTATTGGATGCATAAGATTGGTTAAATACCCTAATTCCACATAAATAAGCCTAGGGAGGACGAAAATGACCTAAATGTTAATCCAATGACACAAATAAACTTTTTGGATGCACAAGATTGGTTAAAATCCCTAATTCCACATAAATAAGCCTAGGGAGGACGAAAATGAGCTAAATGTTAATCCAATGACACAAATGAACTTTTTGGATGCACAAGATTGGTTAAAACCATAATTGCACAAGAATAAGCCTAGGGAGCACGTAAATGACCTAAATGTTCATCTAATGACATAAACACACCTATTGGATGCACAAGATTGGTTAAAAACCCTAATTGGACAAGAATAAGCCAAGGGAGGACGAAAATGACCCAAATGTTAATCCAATGACACAAATGAACTTATTGGATGCACAAGATTGGTTAAAAACCCTAATTGGACAACCCTAATTGGACAAGAATAAGCCTTGGGAGGAAGAAAATGACCTAAATGTTCATCCAATGACACAAACACACCTATTGGACGCACAAGATTGGTTAAAAACCCAAATTGGACAAGAATAAGCCTAGGGAGGACGAAAAATAATCTAAATGTTAATCCAATGACATAAACGAACTTATTGGATGCTAAAGATTGGTTAAAAACCCTAATTGGATAAGAATAAGCCTAGGGAGGAAGAAAATGATCTAAATGTTAATCCAATTACATAAATGAACTTATTGGATGCTTAAGATTGGTTAAAACCCTAATTGGACAAGAATATGCCTAAGGAGGAAGAAAATGACCTAAATGTTAATCCAATGACACAAATGAATTTATTGGATGCACAAGATTGGTTAAAAATCCTAATTGGACAAGAATATGCCTAGGGAGGACGAAAATGACCTAAATGTTAATCCAAAGACACAAATGAACTTATTGGATGCACAAGATTGGTTAAAAACCCTAATTGCACAAGAACAAGCCTAGGGAGGACGAAAATGACCTAAATGTTAATCCAATGACACAAATGAGCTAATTGGATGCACAAGATTGGTTAAAAACCCAAATTGGACAAGAATAAGCCTAGGGAGGACGGAAATGACCTAAACGTAAATCAAATGACACTAATGAACTTTCTGGATGCACAAGATTGGTAAAAAAACCCTAATTGCACAGAAATAAGCCTAGGGAGGACGAAAATGACCTAAATGTTAATCCAATGACACAAATGAACTTTTTGGATGCACAAGATTGGTTAGAACCATAATTGCAAAAAAATAAGCCTACGGAGGACGAAAATGACCTAAATGTTCATCCAATGAGCTAAACACACCTATTGGATGCACAAGATTGGTTAAAAACCCTAATTGGATAAGAATAAGCCAAGGGAGGATGAAAATGACCTAAATGTTAATCCAATGACACAAATGAGCTAATTGGATGCACAAGATTGGTTAAAAACCCAAATTGGACAAGAATAAGCCTAGGGAGGACGGAAATGACCTAAACGTAAATCAAATGACACTAATGAACTTTCTGGATGCACAAGATTGGTAAAAAAACCCTAATTGCACAGAAATAAGCCTAGGGAGGACGAAAATGACCTAAATGTTAATCCAATGACACAAATGAACTTTTTGGATGCACAAGATTGGTTAGAACCATAATTGCAAAAAAATAAGCCTACGGAGGACGAAAATGACCTAAATGTTCATCCAATGAGCTAAACACACCTATTGGATGCACAAGATTGGTTAAAAACCCTAATTGGATAAGAATAAGGCAAGGGAGGATGAAAATGACCTAAATGTTAATCCAATGACACAAATGAACTTATTGGATGCACAAGATTGGTTAAAAACCCTAATTGGACAAGAATAAGCCTTGGGGGGAAGAAAATGACCTAAATGTTCATCCAATGACACAAAGGAACTTATTGGATGCACAAGGTTGGTTAAAAACCCTAGTTGCACAAGAATAAGCCTAGGTAGGATGAAAATGACCTAAATGTTAATCAAAAGACACAAATGAACTTATTGGATGCACAACATTTGGTTAAAAACCTTAATTGCACATAAATAAGCCTAGGGAGGACGAAAATGACCTTAATTTTGATCCAATGACACAAATGAACTTTATTGGATGCACAAGATTGGTTAAAAACCCTAATTGCACAAGAATAAGCCTAGGGAGGACGAAAATGACATAAATGTTAATCCAATGACACAAATGAACTTATTGGATGCACAAGATTAGTTAAAAACCCTTAATGCACAAGAATAAGCCTAGGGAGGAAAAAAATGACCTAAATGTTCATCCTGTTAGACATATGTTCGTTTTTGATGTTATTGACAAACATACAGCTTGAAATAAATCTAACATTGTAAACTGAGAAAAATTTCAGGAACAACAATTCAATCCTACCAACTTGAGACAATTGCTTGGGACTCAAGAAATCAACAAAAGCTTGAAGATCCATAAGCAAATCGATTAGTAAAATCGATTCTGTAACAGGGTTGAATGATTTTATGCAGTCTGGGATTAACCAATCGATTGGCAAAATCGATTTGCACATCTTCTAAAAAATCAAACAGGCTATCAATCGATTAGCCAAATCGATTTGTACACTTATTAGAAAATAAATTGTGCAAGTCAGAGAGCCAGTTTGCCACAAATCGATTAGGCAAATCGAATGTCTAAATTACCAAGACTGAACTGATTGTTTACATCGATTAAACAAATCGATTGGTACATTTACTAAAATTAAAATGTGCAAATCAGTGGCATGTCTTGCAAGCAATTGATTTGGAAAATCGATTAATCCAATCACTTCTTTATTTTTGTTTGTCTAAATCGATTGACACAATCGATTGTGAATGTCCCAGAGCCAAACCAATGTTTACTAAATCGATTAGGCAAATCGATTCACTAAAACAAGTTTCAAAATAACCTTGGTCTGGAACATACACAGTCGATTAGCACAATCGACTCATATACTTCTTTTGATATAAATGTTAATCCAATGACACAAATGAACTTATTGGATGCACAAGATTGGTTAAAATCCCTAATTCCACATAAATAAGCCTAGGGAGGACGAAAATGAGCTAAATGTTAATCCAATGACACAAATGAACTTTTTGGATGCACAAGATTGGTTAAAACCATAATTGCACAAGAATAAGCCTAGGGAGCACGTAAATGACCTAAATGTTCATCTAATGACATAAACACACCTATTGGATGCACAAGATTGGTTAAAAACCCTAATTGGACAAGAATAAGCCAAGGGAGGACGAAAATGACCTAAATGTTAATCCAATGACACAAATGAACTTATTGGATGCACAAGATTGGTTAAAAACCCTAATTGGACAAGAATAAGCCTTGGGAGGAAGAAAATGACCTAAATGTTCATCCAATGACACAAATGAACTTATTGGATGCACAAGATTGGTTAAAAACCCTAGTTGCACAAGAATAAGCCTAGGTAGGACGAAAATGACCTAAATGTTAATCCAAAGACACAAATGAACTTATTGGATGCACAACATTTGGTTAAAAACCTTAATATCAAATAAATAAGCCTAGGGAGGACGAAAATGACCTTAATTTTGATCCAATGACATAAATGAATTTTATTGGATGCACAAGATTGGTTAAAAACCCTAATTGCACAAGAATAAGCCTAGGGAGGACGAAAATGACCTATATGTTAATCCAATGACACAAATGAACTTATTGGATGCACAAGATTGGTGAAAAACCCTAATTCCACATAAATAAGCCTAGGGAGGACGAAAATGACATAAATGTTAATCCAATGACACAAATGAACTTATTGGATGCACAAGATTAGTTAAAAACCCTTAATGCACAAGAATAAGCCTAGGGAGGAAAAAAATGACCTAAATGTTCATCCTGTTAGACATATGTTCGTTTTTGATGTTATTGACAAACATACAGCTTGAAATAAATCTAACATTGTAAA
>JBBPBR010000008.1:27471767-27486172 GCA_037974775.1 Cicer pinnatifidum | reverse complement strand
TTTATTGGATGCACAAGATTGGTTAAAAACCCTAATTGCACAAGAATAAGCCTAGGGAGGACGAAAATGACCTATATGTTAATCCAATGACACAAATGAACTTATTGGATGCACAAGATTGGTGAAAAACCCTAATTCCACATAAATAAGCCTAGGGAGGACGAAAGTGAGCTAAATGTTAATCCAATGACACAAATGAACTTTTTGGATGCACAAGATTGGTTAAAACCATAATTGCAAAAGAATAAGCCTAGGGAGCACGAAAATGACCTAAATGTTCATCCAGTGACATAAACACACCTATTGGATGCACAAGATTGGTTAAAAACCCTAATTGGACAAGAATAAGCCAAGGGAGGACGAAAATGACCTAAATGTTAATCCAATGACACAAATGAACTAATTGGATGCACAAGATTGGTTAAAAACCCTAATTGGACAAGAATAAGCCTTGGGAGGAAGAAAATGACCTAAATGTTCATCCAATGACACAAACACACCTATTGGATGCATAAGATTGGTTAAATACCCTAATTCCACATAAATAAGCCTAGGGAGGACGAAAATGACCTAAATGTTAATCCAATGACACAAATAAACTTTTTGGATGCACAAGATTTGTTAAAAACGATAATTGCACAAGAATAAGCCTAGGGAGGACGAAAATGACCTAAATATTAATCCAATGACACAAATGAGCTAATTGGATGCACAAGATTTGTTAAAAACCCTAATTGGACAAGAATAAGCCTAGGGAGGACGAAAATGACCTAAATGTAATTCAAATGACACAAATGAACTTTCTGGATGCACAAGATTGGTTAAAAACCCTAATTGCTCATAAATAAGCCTAGGGATGATGAAAATGACCTAAATGTTAATCCAAAGACACAAATGAGCTTATTGGATGCACAAGATTGGTTAAAAACCCTAATTGCACAAGAATAAGCCTAGGGAGGACGAAAATGACCTAAATGTTCATCCAATGACATCAACACACTTATTGGATGCATAAGATTGGTTAAAAACCCTAATTGAACAAGAATAAGCCTAAGGAGGACGAAAATGACCTAAATGTTAATCCAATGACACAAATGAACTTATTGGATGCACAAGATTGGTTAAAAACCCTAATTCCACATAAATAAGCCTAGGGAGCACGAAAATGAGCTAAATGTTAATCCAATGACACAAATGAACTTTTTGGATGCACAAGAATGGTTAAAACCATAATTGCACAAGAATAAGCCTAGGGAGCACGAAAATGACCTAAATGTTCATCCAATGACATAAACACACCTATTGGATGCACAAGATTGGTTAAACACCCTAATTGGACAAGAATAAGCCAAGGGAGGACGAAAATGACCTAAATGTTAATCCAATGACACAAATGAACTTATTGGATGCACAAGATTGGTTAAAAACCCTAATTGGACAACCCTAATTGGACAAGAATAAGCCTTGGGAGGAAGAAAATGACCTAAATGTTCATCCAATGACACAAACACACCTATTGGACGCACAAGATTGGTTAAAAACCCTAATTGGACAAGAATAAGCCTAGGGAGGACGAAAATAATCTAAATGTTAATCCAATGACATAAACGAACTTATTGGATGCTAAAGATTGGTTAAAAACCCTAATTGGATATGAATAAGCCTAGGGAGGAAGAAAGTGATCTAAATGTTAATCAAATTACATAAATGAACTTATTGGATGCTTAAGATTGTTTAAAACCCTAATTGGACAAGAATATGCCTAAGGAGGACGAAAATGACCTAAATGTTAATCCAATGACACAAATGAATTTATTGGATGCACAAGATTGGTTAAAAATCCTAATTGGACAAGAATATGCCTAGGGAGGACGAAAATGACCTAAATGTTAATCCAAAGACACAAATGAACTTATTGGATGCACAAGATTGGTTAAAAACCCTAATTGGACAAGAATAAGCCTAGGGAGGACGAAAATGACCTAAATGTTAATCCAATGACACAACTCAACTTATTGGATGCACAAGATTGGTTAAAAACCCTAATTGGACAAGAATAAGCCTAGGGAGGACGAAAATGACCTAATTGATCATCCAATGACACAAACACACCTATTGGATGCACAAGATTGGTTAAAAACCCTAATTGGACAAGAATATGCCAAGGGAGGACGAAAATGACCTAATCGATCATCCAATGACAAAACACACCTATTGGATGCACAAGATTGGTTAAAAACCCTAATTGGACCAGAATATGCCTAGGGAGGACGAAAATGACCTAATTGATCATCCAATGACACAAACACACCTATTGGATGCACAGGATCGGTTAAAAACCCTAATTGGACAATAATAAGCCTAGGGAGGACGAAAATGACCTAATTGATCATCCAATGACACAAACACACCTATTGGATGCACAAGATTGGTTAAAAACCCTAATTGGACAAGAATATGCCTAGGGAGGACGAAAATTACCTAAATAATAATTCAATGACACAAACAAACTTATCGGATGCACAAGATTGGTTAAAAACCCTAATTGGACAAGAATAAGCCTAGGGAGGACGAAAATGACCTAATTGATCATCCAATGACACAAACACACCTATTAGATGCACAAGATTGGTTAAAAACCCTAATTGGACAAGAATATGCCTAGGGAGGATGAAAATGACCTAATTGATCAACCAACGACACAAACACACCTATTGGATGCACAACATCGGTTAAAAACCCTAATTGGACAAGAATAAGCCTAGGGAGGACGAAAATGACCTAATTGATCATCCAATGACACAAACACACCTATTGGATGCACAAGATTGGTTAAAAACCCTAATTGGACAAGAATATGCCTAGGGAGGACGAAAATGACCTAATTGATCATCCAATGACACAAATGAAATTATTGGATGCACAAGATTAGTTAAAAACCCTAATTGGACAAGAATAAGCCTAGGGAGGACGAAAATAACCTAATTGATCATCCAATGACACAAACACCCCTATAGGATGCACAAGATTGGTCTAAAACTCTAATTGGACAAGAATATGCATAGGGAGGACGAAAATGACCTAAATGTTAATCCAATGACACAAACGGACTTATTGGATGCACAAGATTGGTTAAAAACCCTAATTGGACAAGAATAAGCCTAGGGAGGACGAAAATGACCTAATTGATCATCCAATGACACAAACACACCTATTGGATGCACAAGATTGGTTAAAAACCCTAATTGGACAAGAATATGCCTAGGGAGGACGAAAATGACCTAAATGTTAATCCAATGACACAAACGGACTTATTGGATGCACAAGATTGGTTAAAAACCCTAATTGGACAAGAATATGCCTAGGGAGGACGAAAATGACCTAATTGATCATCCAATGACACAAACACACCTATTGGATGCACAAGATTGGTTAAAAACCCTAATTGGACAAGAATATGCCTAGGGAGGACGAAAATGACCTAATTGATCATCCAATGACGCAAACACACCTATTGGATTCTCAAGATTGGTTAAAAACCCTAATTGGACAAGAATAAGCCTAGGGAGGACGAAAATGACCTAATTGATCATCCAATGACACAAACACACCTATTGGATGCACAAGATTGGTTAAAAACCCTAATTGGACAAGAATATGCCTAGAGAGGACGAAAATGACCTAATTGATCATCCAACGACACAAACACACCTATTGGATGCACAAGATCGGTTAAAAACCCTAATTGGACAAGAATAAGCCTAGGGAGGACGAAAATGACCTAATTGATCATCCAATGACACAAACACACCTATTGGATGCACAAGATTGGTTAAAAACCCTAATTGGACAAGAATAAGCCTAGGGAGGACGAAAATGACCTAAATGTTAATCCAATGACACAACTCAACTTATTGGATGCACAAGATTGGTTAAAAACCCTAATTGGACAAGAATAAGCCTAGGGAGGACGAAAATGACCTAATTGATCATCCAATGACACAAAAAAACCTATTGGATGCACAAGATTGGTTAAAAACCCTAATTGGACAAGAATAAGCCTAGGGAGGACGAAAATGACCTAATTGATCATCCAATGACACAAACACACCTATTGGATGCACAAGATTGGTTAAAAACCCTAATTGGACAAGAATATGCCTAGGGAGGACGAAAATGACCTAATCGATCATCCAATGACATAAACACACCTATTGGATGCACAAGATTGGTTAAAAACCCTAATTGGACAAGAATAAGCCTAGGGAGGACGAAAATGACCTAAATGTTAATCCAATGACACAACTCAACTTATTGGATGCACAAGATTGGTTAAAAACCCTTAAGAATAAGCCTAGGGAGGACGAAAATGACCTAATTGATCATCCAATGACACAAACACACCTATTGGATGCACAAGATTGGTTAAAAACCCTAATTGGACAAGAATAAGCCTAGGGAGGACGAAAATGACCTAAATGTCAATCCAATGACACAACTCTACTTATTGGATGCACAAGATTGGTTAAAAACCCTAATTGGACAAGAATAAGCCTATGGTGGACGAAAATGACCTAATTGATCATCCAATGACACAAAGACACCTATTGGATGCACAAGATTGGTTAAAAACCCTAATTGGACAAGAATAAGCCTAGGGAGGACGAATATGACCTAAATGTTAATCCAATGACACAACTCAACTTATTGGATGCACAAGATTGGTTAAAAACCCTAATTGGACAAGAATAAGCCTAGGGAGGACGAAAATGACATAAATATTAATTCAATGACAGAAACAAAGTTATTGGATGCACAACATTGGTTAAAAACCCTAATTGGACAAGAATAAGCATAAGGAGGACGAAAATGGCCTAATTGATCATCCAATGACACAAACACACCTATTGGATGCACAAGATTGGTTAAAAACCCTAATTGGACAAGAATATGCCTAGGGAGGACGAAAATGACCTAAATGTTAATCCAATGACACAAATGAACTTATTGGATGCACAAGATTGGTTAAAAACCCTCATTGGACAAGAATAAGCCTAGGGAGGACGAATATGACTTAAATGTTAATCCAATGACACAACTCAACTTATTGGATGCACAAGATTGGTTAAAAACCCTAATTGGACAAGAATAAGCCTAGGGAGGACGAAAATGACCTAATTGATCATCCAATGACACAAACACACCTATTGGATGCACAAGATTGGTTAAAAACCCTAATTGGACAAGAATATGCCTAGGGAGGACGAAAGTGACCTAATTGATCATCCAATGACACAAACACACCTATTGGAAGCACAAGATTGGTTAAAAACCCTAATTGGACAAGAATAAGCCTAGGGAGGACGAAAATGACCTAATTGATCATCCAATGACACAAACACACCTATTGGATGCACAAGATTGGTTAAAAACCCTAATTGGACAAGAATATGCCTAGGGAGGACGAAAATGACCTAATTGATCATCCAGTGAAACAAACACACCTATTGGATGCACAAGATTGGTTAAGAACCCTAATTGGACAAGAATATGCCTAGGGAGGACGAAAATGATCTAAATATTAATTCAGTGACACAAACAAACTCATTGGATGCACAAAATTGGTTAAAAACCCTAATTGGACATTAATAAGCCTAGGGAGGACGAGAATGACCTAATTGATCATCCAATGACACAAATACACCTATTGGAAGCACAAGATTGGTTAAAAACCCTAATTGGACAAGAATAAGCCTAGGGAGGACGAAAATGACCTAATTGATCATCCAATGACACAAACACACCTATTGGATGCACAAGATTGGTTAAAAACCCTAATTGGACAAGAATATGCCTAGGGAGGACGAAAATGACCTAATTGATCATCCAATGACACAAACGCACCTATTGGATGCACAAGATTGGTTAAAAACCCTAATTGGACAAGAATATGCCTAGAGAGGACGAAAATGACCTAATTGATCATCCAATGACACAAACACACCTATTGGATGCACAAGATCGGTTAAAAACCCTAATTGGACAAAAATAAGCCTAGGGAGGACGAAAATGACCTAATTGATCATCCAATGACACAAACACACCTATTGGATGCACAAGATTGGTTAAAAACCCTAATTGGACAAGAATATGCCTAGAGAGGACGAAAATGACCTAATTGATCATCCAATGACACAAATGAACTTATTGGATGCACAAGATTAGTTAAAAACCCTAATTGGACAAGAATAAGCCTAGGGAGGACGAAAATAACCTAATTGATCATCCAATGACACAAACACACCTATTGGATGCACAAGATTGGTCTAAAACTCTAATTGGACAAGAATATGCCTAGGGAGGACGAAAATGACCTAAATGTTAATCCAATGACACAAATGAATTTATTGGATGCACAAGATTGGTTAAAAACCCTAATTGGACAAGAATATGCCTAGGGAGGACGAAAATGACCTAAATGTTAATCCAAAGACACAAATGAACTTATTGGATGCACAAGATTGGTTAAAAACCCTAATTGCACAAGAATAAGCCTAGGGAGGACGAAAATGACCTAAATGTTAATCCAATGACACAAATGAGCTAATTGGATGCACAAGATTGGTTAAAAACCCTAATTGGACAAGAATAAGCCTAGGGAGGACGAAAATGACCTAAATGTAAATCAAATGACACTAATGAACTTTCTGGATGCACCAGATTGGTAAAAAACCCTAATTGCACATAAATAAGCCTTGGGAGGACGAAAATGACCTAAATGTTAATCCAATGACACAAATGAACTTTTTGGATGCACAAGACTGGTTAGAACCATAATTGCACAAAAATAAGCCTACGGAGGACGAAAATGACCTAAATGTTCATCCAATGACCTAAACACACCTATTAGATGCACAAGATTGGTTAAAAACCGTAATTGGATAAGAATAAGCCAAGGGAGGATGAAAATGACCTAAATGTTAATCCAATGACACAAATGAACTTATTGGATGCACAAGATTGGTTAAAAACCCTAATTGGACAAGAATAAGCCTTGGGAGGAAGAAAATGACCTAAATGTTCATCCAATGACACTAAGGAACTTATTGGATGCACAAGGTTGGTTAAAAACCCTAGTTGCACAAGAATAAGCCTAGGTAGGATGAAAATGACCTAAATGTTAATCAAAAGACACAAATGAACTTATTGGATGCACAACATTTGGTTAAAAACCTTAATTGCACATAAATAAGCCTAGGGAGGACGAAAATGACCTTAATTTTGATCCAATGACACAAATGAACTTTATTGGATGCACAAGATTGGTTAAAAACCCTAATTGCACAAGAATTAGCCTAGGGAGGACGAAAATGACATAAATGTTAATCCAATGACACAAATGAACTTATTGGATGCACAAGATTAGTTAAAAACCCTTAATGCACAAGAATAAGCCTAGGGAGGAAAAAAATGACCTAAATGTTCATCCTGTTAGACATATGTTCGTTTTTGATGTTATTGACAAACATACAGCTTGAAATAAATCTAACATTGTAAATTGAGAAAAATTTCAGGAACAACAATTCAATCCTACCAACTTGAGACAATTGCTTGGGACTCAAGAAATCAACAAAAGCTTGAAGATCCATAAGCAAATCGATTAGTAAAATCGATTCTGTAACAGGGTTGAATGATTTTATGCAGTCTGGGATTAACCAATCGATTGGCAAAATCGATTTGTACATCTTCTAAAAAATCAAACAGGCTATCAATCTATTAGCCAAATCGATTTGTACACTTATTAGAAAATAAATTGTGCAAGTCAGAGAGCCAGTTTGCCACAAATCGATTAGGCAAATCGATTGTGTAAATTACCAAGACTGAACTGATTGTTTACATTGATTAAACAAATCGATTGGTACATTTACTAAAATTAAAATGTGCAAATCAGTGGCATGTCTTGCAAGCAATTGATTTGGAAAATCGATTAATCCAATCACTTCTTTATTTTTGTTTGTCTAAATCGATTGACACAATCGATTGTGAATGTCCCAGAGCCAAACCAATGTTTACTAAATCGATTAGGCAAATCGATTCACTAAAACAAGTTTCAAAATAACCTTGGTCTGGAACATACACAGTCGATTAGCACAATCGACTCATATACTTCTTTTGATATAAATGTTGGCATCAATCGACTTGGTAAATCGATTGAATGAACCAACTGATGAAATGTGCTTCAGACTTAAAGTCCACAATCGAATGACCAAATCGATTAGTACAAAAAGTGTTAGAAATAGAGATAACTGAAATGGTTGAATCGATTAAGTACATCGATTGTTTTGATCTCGTTGTTTGAACAAAACACTTCAAGTCGATTATGTCAATCGATTCAATTATATACACTCATCAAAGTCTGAAGAACTCATTTAAAATAATCGATTAGGTAAATCGATTATTTTGTGCAGTTTCAAGATTCAAGAAAAACAAGATTCGCGAAATCGATTGGATCAATCGATGGGGATGCTATATAACTTTAATGAATCGATTGGGTAAATCGATTCATATGTTGTTTTTCCTGAAACTATATAAACTGCTTTCATTCACTTCTTCTCATAACAACACATGATAAAAAAGTTTCATAAGATCAATTACAATCATACACCACTAATTCTTTCTCGTCTGATATTACTTTGAACATCTTTTTCAGTCATGAACAATCTACATTTGTGATCAACAAGGATGGAAAAAGACTGAATTGAGAAAGATAGCTTTGAGAAGAATGAAGATCAAGAACTTTGTAAAATTGATATGTTTCAATTTCTGTAAATCATTTTCTGTAACGAAATTACTTTGAGAAAATCCAGTTGTTATTGGTGGTGTTCTTCGAGGTTGAGAGCTGTCAACAAGAAGACTCTTGACTGAATTCTTGGTCAAGTTTATGGGACTTAAACTTGGGAATTCAGGGAGGGAAAGATAGAACAGGTAGAATAGTTTAAGATTGGTGCGAGGCATTGTGTATAATCTGTAAACTGATTCTAAGAAGTTCTATAAGAAAGGCTAAGATCCAGTTGGATCTTGGGACTGGATGTAAGTCGTCACGAGACGGCTGAACCAGTATAAAAATCAGCGTACACTTTTCTTTCCCTTATCTCGTTTAAATTTCTGCAATTATTACGTTTTTGATATTTATTGAATGCATGATAAAGATTTTGTGTTAAGTGAATTTACATGATTGATTGTCTTAACATGATTGATTGTCTTAACATGATTGCATGAAAATCAATATCTTGAAGAATAATTGTTTCTGATGCATTTCTCCATATATACCATGATCTATACAGTTTGACATTCATTAGAAGTGTATATTAGGGACCTTGTTTAATGTTGTGTTTAATAAATTTACAATTTGTTAAACTGCTGCGCATATCTGTTAGAATAAGCATTCTTCCGCATATTTTTCTATCAAACATAGGTTACATATACCATCAATTGGCATCAAGAGCCTATTTTTGTTAGAGTAACTCTCATCAAAAATCATGACTTCTGATTTCCTAGGAGAGGGTGCATCATTAGCTAGGCCTCCCGCCTTTAACGGGGCCGCATACATGTATTGGAAACAACGCATGTTAATTTTTCTTGAAGCTAGTGGTATTGACATTTTATATGCAGTAGAAAATGGACCTTTTGTGCCAACCATAGCAGGTACTGGTGAATCAGCAATCCTAAAGCCAAAAAGTGACTGGTCTGAGGAAGACAAAAAGAAATTTGGGTACAACGCCAAAGCCAAGAACATTATAACTGCAGCCTTGAGTCATGATGAATTCTTTAGAGTCTCAAATTGCAAAACAGCAAAACAAATGTGGGATACACTTCAGCAAATGCATGAAGGAACCACATACGTAAAGAGAGCTCGGATAAATACTCTCATGCACGAGTACGAATTTTTTAGCATGAAGAAAGAAGAATCAGTAAACGACATGCAAACCCGATTCACACACATAGTCAACAACCTAAATGCCTTAGGCAAAGAGATTGATAATGATCAGCAAATTAGCAAGGTGATGAGGTGTTTGACTAGGGAATGGCAGCCGAAAATCACTGCCATTGCAGAATCTAAGGATCTAGGAAGCATGACATTAGCTACATTGTTTGGAAAACTGAGAGAGCATGAGATGAAGCTACATCGACTCAATGAAGCTGAGCAAGTTGACAGGAAACGTAAAGAATTGCCGTTGAAAACCCAAACACATCAGACTAAATCTGAACATGAGACCAGCTCAGATGAATCAAGCAGTGAGGATGATGAGGAACCTAGTCTAGGGTTACTTGTCATGAGATTTAAGAAATTTCTGAAAAAGAAAGACAGTAAATTTAGAAAACAATCCAGCTCGAAAAACAATGACAATAAAACCGTCACATGCTATGAATGTGGAAAACCTGGTCATATAAAGGCTGATTGTTACATGCTGCAGAACAAAAACAGAAATTCCAAAACTAAAGGCAAGGAACCAGCTCAGAAAAACAGAAAAGCATATATTGCGTGGAATGACAATGAAGAATCCTCCACATCTTCCGAAACTGAAGAAGCAAATATGTGCCTCATGGCTAACACGAATTCTGAATCAGAAAGTGAGGTAAGCTCTCATTATAATCCTTCTTTTGATGAACTGCAAGATGCATATAATGAACTGCATGCTGAATATGTTAAATCTATTAAGCAGTTAGTTAGCACTAAGAAAATGCTTGAACAACAATGTATGTTGCATGATCAAATGAAAACTGATTATAAAAAGATTGAGGACTTATGTGAACAATTGAAAAAGGACTCACATGATAAATCTGCCAAATGCATTGATCTTGGGAATTCTGTTGCATTATTGAAGTCTGATTTATTGAAATTCTCTAATAACAATGATAAACTGAATGATATCCTTAGCAAAAAGAGAAGTATCAATATAAAATCTGGACTTGGTTTTAATCGCAAAATGCATGCAAATCAGAATATGACTAAACATGGCATAGGTTATGGTAATGTTAAACATCACCAGAAATTTTCTAAGTCTAGTCACATGCATAATGTCTTTGTCAAACCAAAACAGTCTGCATCCTCTGTTGTCACTTGTCATTTCTGTTGTAGAAAAGGACATTTTGTTTACAATTGCAAATTTAAAAGACTTGCCAATAGAGGATGTAAACAGATTTGGAAGATTAAGACACAAGATGTTAAAATTGACCCCCCAGGACCCAATTTGTATTGGGGACCTAAATTTAAATTCTAATCCTATTGCAGGTATGCTTGAGATCCACGAAACACCAATGGTATCTTGATAGTGGATGCTCAAAGCACATGACAGGGGACAAATCTATGTTCATGTCCCTAAGCCTAAAAGAAGATGGATTGGTCAAATACGGTGACAACAATAAGGGTAAGATCTGCGGAATTGGTGACATAGGCAGCGAATCAACTGTTATCATCAAAAATGTCTTATACGTAGAAGGATTGAAGCACAATCTTCTAAGCATAAGTCAACTGTGTGATAATGGCTTTCAAGTGAGTTTTTCTCCACTGTCTTGCATTATTGAGTATGAACTTGATAAAAAGCATAAAACTGGTAGGTAATAGAGTTAATAATATCTACATGTTGGACTTAACTGCTATGTCTGCTAATTCTGTTTGTTGCTTATTATCAAATGCTGATGAAACATGGTTATGGCATAAACGCATTGCACACATTCACAAAATAAGCCTTGGGAGGACGAAAATGACTTAAATGTTAATCCAACGACACAAATATACTTATTGGATGCACAAGATTTGTTAAAAACCCTAATTGCACATAAAAAAGGCTACGGAGGACAAAAATGACCTAAATGTTCGTCCAATGACACAAATGAACTTTTCGGTTGCAGAAGACTGGTTAAAAACCCTAATTGGACAAGAATAAGCCTACAGAGGACGAAAATGACCTAAATGTTAATCCAATGACACAAATGAACTTATTGGATGCACAAGATTGGTTAAATACCCTAATTGCACATAAATAAGGCCACGGAGGACGAAAATTACCTAAATGTTCATCCAATGACATAAACACACCTATTGGATGCACAAGATTGGTTTAAAACCCTAATTGCAGATAAATAACCCTAGAGAGGACGAAAATGACCTAAATGTTAATCCAATGACACAAAGGAACTTATTGGATGCACAAGATTGGTTAAAAACCCTAATTGGACAAGAATACGCCTTGGGACGACAAAAATGTTCTAATTGTTAATCCAATGACACAAATGAACTTATTGGATGCACAAGATTGGTTAAAAACCCTAATTGGACAAGAATAAGCCTAGGGAGGACGAAAATGACCTAAATGTTCATCCAATGACACAAATGAACTTTTTGGTTGCAGAAGATTGGTTAAAAACCCTAACTGCACAAGAATAAGCCTAGGGAGGACGAAAATGACCTAAATGTTAATCCAATGACACAAATGAACTTATTGGATGCACAAGATTGGTTAAAAACCCTAATTGCAAAGGAATAAGCCTATGGAGGACGAAAATGACCTAAATGTTCATCCAATGACATAAACACACCTATTGGATGTAGAAGATTGGTTAAAAACCCTAATTGGACAAGAATAACCCTAGGGAGGACGAAAATAAACTAAATGTTAATCCAATGACACAAATGAACTTATTGGATGCTCAAGATTGGTTAAAAACCCTAATTGGACAAGAATAAGCCTACGGAGGATGAAAATTACTTAAATGTTAATCTAATGACACAAATGAACTTTTTGGATGCACAAGATTGGTCAAAAACCCTAATTGCACAGGAATAAGCCTAGGGAGGACGAAAATGACCTAAATATTAATCCAATGACACAAATGAACTTATTGGATGCACAAGATTAGTTAAAAAGCCTAATTGCACATAAATAAGGCTACAGAGGACGAAAATGACCTAAATGTGAATCGAATGACACAAAGGAACTTATTGGATGCACAAGATTGGTTAAAAATCCTAATTGCACATAAATAAGGCTACGGAGGACGAAAATGACCTAAATGTGAATCCAATGACACAAATGAACTTCTTGGATGCACAAGATTGGTTAAAAACCCTAATTGCACAAGAATAAGCCTAGGGAGGACGAAAATGACCTAAATATTAATCCAATGACACAAATGAACTTGTTGGATGCACAAGATTGGTTAAAAACCCTAATTGCACATAAATAACCCTAGAGAGGACGAAAATGACCTAAATGTTAATCCAATGACACAAATGAACTTATTGGATGCACAAGATTGGTTAAAAACCCTAATTGCACATAAATAAGGCTACGGAGGACGAAAATGACTTAAATGTTCATCCAATGACACAAATGAACTTATTGGATGCACAAGATTGGTTAAAAACCCTAATTGCACATAAATAACCCTAGAGAGGACGAAAATGACCTAAATGTTAATCCAATGACACAAATGAACTTATTGGATGCACAAGATTGGTTAAAAACCCTAATTTGAAAAGAATAAGCCTAGGGACGACGAAAATGACTTAAATGTTAATCCAATGACACAAATGAACTTATTGGACGCACAAGATTGGTTAAAAACCCTAACTGCACATAAATAAGGCTACGGAGGACGAAAATGACCTAAATGTTAATCCAATGACACAAATGAACTTATTTGATGCACAAGATTGGTTAAAAACCCTAATTCGACAAGAAAAAGCCTAGGGACAACGAAAATGACTTAAATGTTAATCCAATGACAGAAATGAACTTATTGGATGCACAAGATTGGTTAAAAACCCTAATTGCACATAAATAACCCTAGAGAGGACGAAAATGACCTAAATGTTAATCCAATGACACAAATGAACTTATTGGATGCACAAGATTGGTTAAAAACCCTAATTGCACATAAATAAGGCTACAGAGGACGAAAATGACCTAAATGTGAATCCGATGACACAAATTAACTTTTTGGATGCACAAGATTGGTTAAAAACCCTAATTGCACAAGAATAAGCCTAGGGAGGACGAAAATGACCTAAATATTAATCCAATGACACAAATGAACTTATTGGATGCACAAGATTGGTTAAAAACCCTAATTGCACATAAATAACCCTAGAGAGGACGAAAATGACCTAAATGTTAATCCAATGACACAAATGAACTTATTGGATGTACAAGATTGGTTAAAAACCCTAATTGCACATAAATAAGGCTACGGAGGACGAAAATGACCTAAATGTGAATCCGATGACACAAATTAACTTTTTGGATGCACAAGATTGGTTAAAACCCCTAATTGCACAAGAATAAGCCTAGGGAGGACGAAAACGACCTAAATGTTAATCAAATGACACAAATGAACTTATT
>JBBPBR010000008.1:27432555-27471704 GCA_037974775.1 Cicer pinnatifidum | reverse complement strand
AACTTTTGGGATCCACAAGATTCGTTAAAAACCCTAATTGCACAAGAATAAGTCTAGGGAGGACAAAAATGACCTAAATGTTAATCAAATGACACAAATGAACTTATTGGATGCACAAGATTGGTTAAAAACCAGAATTGGGCATAAATAACCATAGAGAGGACGAAAATGTCCTAATTGTTAATCCAAAGACACAAATAAACTTTTGGGATCCACAAGATTCGTTAAAAACCCTAATTGCACAAGAATAAGTCTAGGGAGGACGAAAATGACCTAAATGTTAATCCAATGACACGAATGAACTTTTTGGATGCACAAGATTGGTTAAAAACCCTAATTGCAAAGGAATAACCCTATGGAGGACGAAAATGACCTAAATGTTCATCCAATGACATAAACACACCTATTGGATGTAGAAGAATGGTTAAAAACCCTAATTGGACAAGAATAACCCTAGAGAGGACGAAAATGACCTAAATGTTAATCAAATGACACAAATGAACTTATTGGATGCTCAAGATTGGTTAAAAACCCTAATTGGACAAGAATAAGCCTACGGAGGACGAAAATTACTTAAATGTGAATCCAATGACACAAATGAACTTTTTGGATGCACAAGATTGGTTAAAAACCCTAATTGCACAAGAATAAGCCTAGGGAGGACGAAAATGACCTAAATATTAATTCAATGACACAAATGAACTTATTGGATGCACAAGATTGGTTAAAAACCCTAATCGCACATAAATAACCCTAGAGAGGACGAAAATGACCTAAATGTTACTCCAATGACACAAATGAACTTATTGGATGCACAAGATTGGTTAAAACCCCTAATTGCACAAAAATAAGGCTACGGAGGACGAATATGACCTAAATGTGAATCCAATGACACAAATGAACTCTTTGGATGCACAAGATTGGTTAAAAACCCTAATTGCACAAGAATATGCCTAGGGAGGACGAAAATGACCTAAATATTAATCCAATGACACAAATGAACTTATTGGATGCACAAGATTGGTTAAAAACCCTAATTGCACATAAATAACCCTAGAGAGGACGAAAATGACCTAAATGTTAATCCAATGACACAAATGAACTTATTGGATGCACAAGATTGGTTAAAAACCCTAATTGCACATAAATAAGGCTACGGAGGACGAAAATGACCTAAATGTGAATCCGATGACACAAATTAACTTTTTGGATGCACAAGATTGGTTAAAACCCCTAATTGCACAAGAATAAGCCTAGGGAGGACGAAAACGACCTAAATGTTAATCAAATGACACAAATGAACTTATTCGATGCACAAGATTGGTTAAAAACCATAATTGGGCATAAATAACCATAGAGAGGACGAAAATGTCCTAAATGATAATCCAAAGACACAAATGAACTTTTGGGATCCACAAGATTCGTTAAAAACCCTAATTGCACAAGAATAAGTCTAGGGAGGACAAAAATGACCTAAATGTTAATCAAATGACACAAATGAACTTATTGGATGCACAAGATTGGTTAAAAACCAGAATTGGGCATAAATAACCATAGAGAGGACGAAAATGTCCTAATTGTTAATCCAAAGACACAAATAAACTTTTGGGATCCACAAGATTCGTTAAAAACCCTAATTGCACAAGAATAAGTCTAGGGAGGACGAAAATGACCTAAATGTTAATCCAATGACACGAATGAACTTTTTGGATGCACAAGATTGGTTAAAAACCCTAATTGCAAAGGAATAACCCTATGGAGGACGAAAATGACCTAAATGTTCATCCAATGACATAAACACACCTATTGGATGTAGAAGATTGGTAAAAAACCCTAATTGGACAAGAATAACCCTAGAGAGGACGAAAATGACCTAAATGTTAATCAAATGACACAAATGAACTTATTGGATGCTCAAGATTGGTTAAAAACCCTAATTGGACAAGAATAAGCCTATAGAGGACGAAAATTACTTAAATGTGAATCCAATGACACAAATGAACTTTTTGGATGCACAAGATTGGTTAAAAACCCTAATTGCACAAGAATAAGCCTAGGGAGGACGAAAATGACCTAAATATTAATCCAATGACACAAATGAACTTATTGGATGCACAAGATTGGTTAAAAACCCTAATTGCACATAAATAACCCTAGAGAGGACGAAAATGACCTAAATGTTAATCCAATGACACGAATGAACTTATTGGATGCACAAGATTGGTTAAAAACCCTAATTGCAAAGGAATAACCCTATGGAGGACGAAAATGACCTAAATGTTCATCCAATGACATAAACACACCTATTGGATGTAGAAGATTGGTTAAAAACCCTAATTGGACAAGAATAACCCTAGAGAGGACGAAAATGACCTAAATGTTAATCAAATGACACAAATTAACTTATTGGATGCTCAAGATTGGTTAAAAACCCTAATTGGACAAGAATAAGCCTACGGAGGACGAAAATTACTTAAATGTGAATCCAATGACACAAATGAACTTTTTGGATGCACAAGATTGGTTTAAAACCCTAATTGCACAAGAATAAGCCTAGGGAGGACGAAAATGACCTAAATATTAATCCAATGACACAAATGAACTTATTGGATGCACAAGATTGGTTAAAAACCCTAATCGCACATAAATAACCCTAGAGAGGACGAAAATGACCTAAATGTTACTCCAATGACACAAATGAACTTATTGGATGCACATGATTGGTTAAAACCCCTAATTGCACAAAAATAAGGCTACGGAGGACGAATATGACCTAAATGTGAATCCAATGACACAAATGAACTCTTTGGATGCACAAGATTGGTTAAAAACCCTAATTGCACAAGAATAAGCCTAGGGAGGACGAAAATGACCTAAATGTTAATCCAATGACACAAATGAACTTATTGGATGCACAAGATTGGTTAAAAACCCTAATTGCCCATAAATAACCCTAGGGAGGACTAAAATGACCTAAATGTTAATCCAATGACACAAATGAACTTGTTGGATGCACAAGATTGGTTAAAAACCCTAATTGGACAAGAATAAGCCTAGGGAGGACGGAAATGACCTAAATGTTAATCCAACGACACAAATGAACTTGTTCGATGCACAAGATAGGTTAAAAACCTTAATTGCACCTAAATAACCCTAGAGAGGACGAAAATGACATAAATGTCAATTCAAAGACACAAATGAACTTTTTGGATGCACAAGATAGGTTAAAAGCCCTAATTGGACATAAATAACCCTAGAGAGGACGAAAATGACCTAAATGTCAATTCAAAGACACAAATGAACTTTTTGGATGCACAAGATTGGTTAAAAACCCTAATTCCACAAGAATAAGCCTAGGGAGGACGAAAATGACATAAATGTTAATCCAATGACACAAATGAACTTAATGGACGCACATGATTGGTTAAAAACCATAATTGCCCATAAAAAACCCTAGGGAGGACGAAAATGACCTAAATGTTAATCCAATGACACAAATAAACTTATTGGATGCACAAGATTGGTTAAAAACCCTAATTGGACAAGAATAAGCCTAGGGAGGACGGAAATGACCAAAATGTTAATCCAACGACACAAATGAACTTGTTCGATGCACAAGATAGGTTAAAAACCTTAATTCCACATAAATAACCCTAGAGAGGACGAAAATGACATAAATGTCAATTCAAAGACACAAATGAACTTTTTGGATGCACAAGATAGGTTAAAAGCCCTAATTGGACATAAATAACCCTAGAGAGGACGAAAATGACCTAAATGTCAATTCAAAGACACAAATGAATTTTTTGGATGCACAAGATTGGTTAAAAGTCCTAATTGCACAAGAATAAATCTAGGGAGGACGAAAATGACCTAATTGTTAATCCAATGACACAAATGAACTTATTGGATGCACAAGATTGGTTAAAAACCCTAATTGCACATAAATAACCCTAGAGAGGACGAAAATGACCTAAATGTTAATCCAATGACACAAATGAACTTATTGGATGCACAAGATTGGTTAAAAACCCTAATTGCACATAAATAAGGCTACAGAGGACGAAAATGACCTAAATGTGAATCCGATGACACAAATTAACTTTTTGGATGCACAAGATTGGTTAAAAACCCTAATTGCACAAGAATAAGCCTAGGGAGGACGAAAATGACCTAAATATTAATCCAATGACACAAATGAACTTATTGGATGCACAAGATTGGTTAAAAACCCTAATTGCACATAAATAACCCTAGAGAGGACGAAAATGACCTAAATGTTAATCCAATGACACAAATGAACTTATTGGATGCACAAGATTGGTTAAAAACCCTAATTGCACATAAATAAGGCTACGGAGGACGAAAATGACCTAAATGTGAATCCGATGACACAAATTAACTTTTTGGATGCACAAGATTGGTTAAAACCCCTAATTGCACAAGAATAAGCCTAGGGAGGACGAAAACGACCTAAATGTTAATCAAATGACACAAATGAACTTATTCGATGCACAAGATTGGTTAAAAACCATAATTGGGCATAAATAACCATAGAGAGGACGAAAATGTCCTAAATGATAATCCAAAGACACAAATGAACTTTTGGGATCCACAAGATTCGTTAAAAACCCTAATTGCACAAGAATAAGTCTAGGGAGGACAAAAATGACCTAAATGTTAATCAAATGACACAAATGAACTTATTGGATGCACAAGATTGGTTAAAAACCAGAATTGGGCATAAATAACCATAGAGAGGACGAAAATGTCCTAATTGTTAATCCAAAGACACAAATAAACTTTTGGGATCCACAAGATTCGTTAAAAACCCTAATTGAACAAGAATAAGTCTAGGGAGGACGAAAATGACCTAAATGTTAATCCAATGACACGAATGAACTTTTTGGATGCACAAGATTGGTTAAAAACCCTAATTGCAAAGGAATAACCCTATGGAGGACGAAAATGACCTAAATGTTCATCCAATGACATAAACACACCTATCGGATGTAGAAGATTGGTTAAAAACCCTAATTGGACAAGAATAACCCTAGAGAGGAAGAAAATGACCTAAATGTTAATCAAATGACACAAATGAACTTATTGGATGCTCAAGATTGGTTAAAAACCCTAATTGGACAAGAATAAGCCTATAGAGGACGAAAATTACTTAAATGTGAATCCAATGACACAAATGAACTTTTTGGATGCACAAGATTGGTTAAAAACCCTAATTGCACAAGAATAAGCCTAGGGAGGACGAAAATGACCTAAATATTAATCCAATGACACAAATGAACTTATTGGATGCACAAGATTGGTTAAAATCCCTAATTGCACATAAATAACCCTAGAGAGGACGAAAATGACCTAAATGTTAATCCAATGACACGAATGAACTTTTTGGATGCACAAGATTGGTTAAAAACCCTAATTGCAAAGGAATAACCCTATGGAGGACGAAAATGACCTAAATGTTCATCCAATGACATAAACACACCTATTGGATGTAGAAGATTGGTTAAAAACCCTAATTGGACAAGAATAACCCTAGAGAGGATGAAAATGACCTAAATGTTAATCAAATGACAAAAATTAACTTATTGGATGCTCAAGATTGGTTAAAAACCCTAATTGGACCAGAATAAGCCTACGGAGGACGAAAATTACTTAAATGTGAATCCAATGACACAAATGAACTTTTTGGATGCACAAGATTGGTTAAAAACCCTAATTGCACAAGAATAAGCCTAGGGATGACGAAAATGACCTAAATATTAATCCAATGACACAAATGAACTTATTGGATGCACAAGATTGGTTAAAAACCCTAATTGCACATAAATAACCCTAGAGAGGACGAAAATGACCTAAATGTTACTCCAATGACACAAATGAACTTATTGGATGCACAAGATTGGTTAAAAACCCTAATTGCACATAAATAAGGCTACCGAGGACGAATATGACCTAAATCTGAATCCAATAACACAAATGAACTCTTTGGATGCACAAGATTGGTTAAAAACCCTAATTGCACAAGAATAAGCCTAGGGAGGACGAAAATGACCTAAATATTAATCCAATGACACAAATGAACTTATTGGATGCACAAGATTGGTTAAAAACCCTAATTGCACATAAATAACCCTAGAGAGGACGAAAATGACCTAAATGTTAATCCAATGACACAAATGAACTTATTGGATGCACAAGATTGGTTAAAAACCCTAATTGCACATAAATAAGGCTACGGAGGACGAAAATGACCTAAATGTAAATCTGATGACACAAATGAACTTTTTGGATGCACAAGATTGGTTAAAACCCCTAATTGCACAAGAATAAGCCTAGGGAGGACGAAAATGACCTAAATGTTAATCAAATGACACAAATGAACTTATTGGATGCACAAGATTGGTTAAAAACCATAATTGGGCATAAATAACCATAGAGAGGACGAAAATGTCCTAAATGATAATCCAAAGACACAAATGAACTTTTGGGATCCACAAGATTCGTTAAAAACCCTAATTGCACAAGAATAAGTCTAGGGAGGAAGAAAATGACCTAAATGTTAATCCAATGACACGAATGAACTTTTTGGATGCACAAGATTGGTTAAAAACCCTAACTGCAAAGGAATAACCCTATGGAGGACGAAAATGACCTAAATGTTCATCCAATGACATAAACACACCTATTGGACGTAGAAGATTGGTTAAAAACCCTAATTGGACAAGATTAACCCTACAGAGGACGAAAATGACCTAAATGTTAATCCAATGACACAAATGAACATATTGGATGCTCAAGATTGGTTAAAAACCCTAATTGGACAAGAATAAGCCTACGGAGGACGAAAATTACTTAAATGTTAATCCAATGACACAAATGAACTTTTTGGATGCACAAGATTGGTTAAAAACCCTAATTGCACAAGAATAAGCCTAGGGAGGACGAAAATGACCTAAATATTAATCCAATGACACAAATGAACTTATTGGATGCACAAGATTGGTTAAAAAGCCTAATTGCACATAAATAAGGCTACAGAGGACGAAAATGACCTAAATGTGAATCCAATGACACAAATGAACTTTTTGGATGCACAAGATTGGTTAAAAACCCTAATTGCACAAGAATAAGCCTAGGGAGGACGAAAATGACCTAAATATTAATCCAATGACACAAATGAACTTATTGGATGCACAAGATTGGTTAAAAACCCTAATTGGACAAGAATAAGCCTACGGAGGACGAAAATTACTTAAATGTTAATCCAATGACACAAATGAACTTTTTGGATGCACAAGATTGGTTAAAAACCCTAATTGCACAAGAATAAGCCTAGGGAGGACGAAAATGACCTTAATATTAATCCAATGACACAAATGAACTTATTGGATGCACAAGATTGGTTAAAAAGCCTAATTGCACATAAATAAGGCTACGGAGGACGAAAATGACCTAAATGTGAATCCAATGACACAAACGAACTTTTTGGATGCACAAGATTTGTTAAAAACCCTAATTGCACAAGAATAAGCCTAGGGAGGACGAAAATGACCTAAATATTAATCCAATGACACAAATGAACTTATTGGATGCACAAGATTGGTTAAAAACCCTAATTGCACATAAATAACCCTAGAGAGGACGAAAATGACCTAAATGTTACTCCAATGACACAAATGAACTTATTGGATGCACAAGATTGGTTAAAAACCCTAATTGCACATAAATAAGGCTACGGAGGACGAATATGACCTAAATCTGAATCCAATAACACAAATGAACTCTTTGGATGCACAAGATTGGTTAAAAACCCTAATTGCACAAGAATAAGCCTAGGGAGGACGAAAATGACCTAAATATTAATCCAATGACACAAATGAACTTATTGGATGCACAAGATTGGTTAAAAACCCTAATTGCACATAAATAACCCTAGAGAGGACGAAAATGACCTAAATGTTAATCCAATGACACAAATGAACTTATTGGATGCACAAGATTGGTTAAAAACCCTATTTGCCCATATATAACCCTAGGGAGGACCAAAATGACCTAAATGTTAATCCAATGACACAAATGAACTTATTGGATGCACAAGATTGGTTAAAAACCCTAATTTCCCATATATAACCCTATGGAGGACGAAAATGACCTAAATGTTAATCCAATGACACAAATGAACTTATTGGATGCACAAGATTGGTTAAAAACCCTAATTGCACATAAATAAGCCTAGGGAGGACGAAAATGACCAAAATGTTAATCCAATGACACAAACGAACTTATTGGATGCACAAGATTGGTTAAAAACCCTAATTGCACAAGAATAAGCCTAGGGAGGACGAAAATGACCTAAATGTTAATCCAATGACACAAATGAACTTATTGGATGCACAAGATTGGTTAAAAACCCTAATTGCACAAAAATAACCCTAGAGAGGACGAAAATGACCTAAATGTTAATCCAATGACACAAATGAACTTATTGGATGCACAAGATTGGTTAAAAACCCTAATTGCACATAAATAAGGCTACAGAGGACGAAAATGACTTAAATGTTAATCCAATGACACAAATGAACTTTTTGGATGCACAAATGAACTTTTTGGATGGACAAGAATATGCTTTGGGAGGACAAAAATGATCTAATTGTGAATCCAATGACACAAATGAACTTATTGGATGCACAAGATTGGTTAAAAACCCTAATTGCACATAAATAACCCTAGAGAGGACGAAAATGACCTAAATGTTAATCCAATGACACAAATGAACTTATTGGATGCACAAGATTGGTTAAAAACCCTAATTGCACATAAATAAGGCTACGGAGGACGAAAATGTCCTAATTGTTAATCCAAGGACACAAATAAACTTTTGGGATACACAAGATTCGTTAAAAACCCTAATTGCACAAGAATAAGTCTAGGGAGGACGAAAATGACCTAAATGTTAATCCAATGACACGAATGAACTTTTTGGATGCACAAGATTGGTTAAAAACCCTAATTGCAAAGGAATAACCCTATGGAGGACGAAAATGACCTAAATGTTCATCCAATGTCATAAACACACCTATTGGATGTAGAAGATTGGTTAAAAACCCTAATTGGACAAGAATAACCCTAGAGAGGACGAAAATGACCTAAATGTTAATCCAATGACACAAATGAACTTATTGGATGCTCAAGATTGGTTAAAAACCCTAATTGGACAAGAATAAGCCTACGGAGGACGAAAATTACTTAAATGTTAATCCAATGACACAAATGAACTTTTTGGATGCACAAGATTGGTTAAAAACCCTAATTGCACAAGAATAAGCCTAGGGAGGACGAAAATGACCTAAATATTAATCCAATGACACAAATGAACTTATTGGATGCACAAGATTGGTTAAAAACCCTAATTGCACATAAATAAGGCTACGGAGGACGAATATGACCTAAATGTGAATCCAATGACACAAATGAACTCTTTGGATGCACAAGATTGGTTAAAAACCCTAATTGCACAAGAATAAGCCTAGGGAGGACGAAAATGACCTAAATATTAATCCAATGACACAAATGAACTTATTGGATGCACAAGATTGGTTAAAAACCCTAATTGCACATAAATAACCCTTAGAGAGGACGAAAATGACCTAAATGTTACTCCAATGACACAAATGAACTTATTGGATGCACAAGATTGGTTAAAAACCCTAATTGCACAAAAATAAGGCTACGGAGGACGAATATGACCTAAATGTGAATCCAATGATACAAATGAACTCTTTGGATGCACAAGATTGGTTAAAAACCCTAATTGCACAAGAATAAGCCTAGGGAGGACGAAAATGACCTAAATATTAATCCAATGACACAAATGAACTTATTGGATGCACAAGATTGGTTAAAAACCCTAATTGCACATAAATAACCCTAGAGAGGACGAAAATGACCTAAATGTTAATCCAATGACACAAATGAACTTATTGGATGCACAAGATTGGTTAAAAACCCTAATTGCACATAAATAAGGCTACGGAGGACGAAAATGACCTAAATGTGAATCCGATGACACAAATTAACTTTTTGGATGCACAAGATTGGTTAAAACCCCTAATTGCACAAGAATAAGCCTAGGGAGGACGAAAACGACCTAAATGTTAATCAAATGACACAAATGAACTTATTGGATGCACAAGATTGGTTAAAAACCATAATTGGGCATAAATAACCATAGAGAGGACGAAAATGTCCTAAATGATAATCCAAAGACACAAATGAACTTTTGGGATCCACAAGATTCGTTAAAAACCCTAATTGCACAAGAATAAGTATAGGGAGGACAAAAATGACCTAAATGTTAATCAAATGACACAAATGAACTTATTGGATGCACAAGATTGGTTAAAAACCAGAATTGGGCATAAATAACCATAGAGAGGACGAAAATGTCCTAATTGTTAATCCAAAGTCACAAATAAACTTTTGGGATCCACAAGATTCGTTAAAAACCCTAATTGCACAAGAATAAGTCTAGGGAGGACGAAAATGACCTAAATGTTAATCCAATGACACGAATGAACTTTTTGGATGCACAAGATTGGTTAAAAACCCTAATTGCAAAGGAATAACCCTATGGAGGACGAAAATGACCTAAATGTTCATCCAATGACATAAACACACCTATTGGATGTAGAAGATTGGTTAAAAACCCTAATTGGACAAGAATAACCCTAGAGAGGACGAAAATGACCTAAATGTTAATCAAATGACACAAATGAACTTATTGGATGCTCAAGATTGGTTAAAAACCCTAATTGGACAAGAATAAGCCTACGGAGGACGAAAATTACTTAAATGTGAATCCAATGACACAAATGAACTTTTTGGATGCACAAGATTGGTTAAAAACCCTAATTGCACAAGAATAAGCCTAGGGAGGACGAAAATGACCTAAATATTAATCCAATGACACAAATGAACTTATTGGATGCACAAGATTGGTTAAAAACCCTAATTGCACATAAATAAGGCTACGGAGGACGAAAATGACCTAAATGTGAATCCAATGACACAAATGAACTTTTTGGATGCACAAGATTG
This sequence comes from Cicer pinnatifidum, assembly GCA_037974775.1. NCBI lineage: Eukaryota > Viridiplantae > Streptophyta > Magnoliopsida > Fabales > Fabaceae > Cicer > Cicer pinnatifidum. Next base: position 27,460,586 of record JBBPBR010000008.1, on the reverse strand, counting down.
GTTAAAAACCCTAATTGCACAAGAATAAGCCTAGGGAGGACGAAAATGACCTAAATATTAATCCAATGACACAAATGAACTTATTGGATGCTCAAGATTGGTTAAAAACCCTAATTGGACAAGAATAAGCCTACGGAGGACGAAAATTACTTAAATGTTAATCCAATGACACAAATGAACTTTTTGGATGCACAAGATTGGTTAAAAACCCTAATTGCACAAGAATAAGCCTAGGGAGGACGAAAATGACCTAAATATTAATCCAATGACACAAATGAACTTATTGGATGCACAAGATTGGTTAAAAAGCCTAATTGCACATAAATAAGGCTACGGAGGACGAAAATGACCTAAATGTGAATCCAATGACACAAATGAACTTTTTGGATGCACAAGATTTGTTAAAAACCCTAATTGCACAAGAATAAGCCTAGGGAGGACGAAAATGACCTAAATATTAATCCAATGACACAAATGAACTTATTGGATGCACAAGATTGGTTAAAAAGCCTAATTGCACATAAATAAGGCTACAGAGGACGAAAATGACCTAAATGTGAATCAAATGACACAAATGAATTTTTTGGATGCACAAGATTGGTTAAAAACCCTAATTGCACAAGAATAAGCCTAGGGAGGACGAAAATGACCTAAATATTAATCCAATGACACAAATGAACTTATTGGATGCACAAGATTGGTTAAAAAGCCTAATTGCACATAAATAAGGCTACGGAGGACGAAAATGACCTAAATGTGAATCCAATGACACAAATGAACTTTTTGGATGCACAAGATTTGTTAAAAACCCTAATTGCACAAGAATAAGCCTAGGGAGGACGAAAATGACCTAAATATTAATCCAATGACACAAATGAACTTATTGGATGCACAAGATTGGTTAAAAACCCTAATTGCACATAAATAACCCTAGAGAGGACGAAAATGACCTAAATGTTAATCCAATGACACAAATGAACTTATTGGATGCACAAGATTGGTTAAAAACCCTAATTGCACATAAATAAGGCTACGGAGGACGAATATGACCTAAATGTGAATCCAATGACACAAATGAACTCTTTGGATGCACAAGATTGGTTAAAAACCCTAATTGCACAAGAATAAGCCTAGGGAGGACGAAAATGACCTAAATATTAATCCAATGACACAAATGAACTTATTGGATGCACAAGATTGGTTAAAAACCCTAATTGCACATAAATAACCCTAGAGAGGACGAAAATGACCTAAATGTTAATCCAATGACACAAATGAACTTATTGGATGCACAAGATTGGTTAAAAACCCTAATTGCACATAAATAACCCTAGAGAGGACGAAAATGACCTAAATGTTACTCCAATGACACAAATGAACTTATTGGATGCACAAGATTGGTTAAAAACCCTAATTGCACATAAATAAGGCTACGGAGGACGAATATGACCTAAATGTGAATCCAATGACACAAATGAACTCATTGGATGCACAAGATTGGTTAAAAACCCTAATTGCACAAGAATAAGCCTAGGGAGGACGAAAATGACCTAAATATTAATCCAATGACACAAATGAACTTATTGGATGCACAAGATTGGTTAAAAACCCTAATTGCACATAAATAACCCTAGAGAGGACGAAAATGACCTAAATGTTAATCCAATGACACAAATGAACTTATTGGATGCACAAGATTGGTTAAAAACCCTATTTGCCCATATATAACCCTAGGGAGGACCAAAATGACCTAAATGTTAATCCAATGACACAAATGAACTTATTGGATGCACAAGATTGGTTAAAAACCCTAATTTCCCATATATAACCCTAGGGAGGACGAAAATGACCTAAATGTTAATCCAATGACACAAATGAACTTATTGGATGCACAAGATTGGTTAAAAACCCTAATTGCACATAAATAACCCTAGAGAGGACGAAAATGACCTAAATGTTAATCCAAAGACACAAATTAACTTTTTGGATGCACAAGATTGGTTAAAAACCCTAATTGGACAAGAATAAGCCTAGGGAGGACGAAAATGACCTAAATAATAATCCAATGACACAAATGAACTTATTGGATGCACAAGATTGGTTAAAAACCCTAATTGCACATAAATAACCCTAGAGAGGACGAAAATGACCTAAATGTTAATCCAATGACACAAATGAACTTATTGGATGCACAAGATTGGTTAAAAACCCTAATTGCACATAAATAAGGCTACGGAGGACGAAGATGACCTAAATGTTCATCCAATGACACAAATGAACTTTTTGGTTGCAGAAGATTGGTTAAAAACACTAATTGCACAAGAATAAGCCTAGGGAGGACGAAAATGACTTAAATGTTAATCCAACGACACAAATGAACTTTTTGGACGCACAAGATTGGTTCAAAACCCTAATAGCACAAGAATAAGCCTAGGGAGGACGAAAATGACTTAAATGTTAATCCAAAGACACAAAAGAACTTTTTAGACGCACAAGATTGGTTCAAAACCCTAATTGCACAAGAATAAGCCTAGGGAGGACGAAAATGACCTAAATGTTAATCCAATGACACAAATGAACTTATTGGATGCACAAGATTGGTTAAAAACCCTAATTGGACAAGAATAAGCCTTGGGAGGACGAAAATGACCTAAATGTTAATCCAATGACACAAATGAACTTATTGGATGCAAAAGATTGGTTTAAAACCCTAATTGCACATAAATAACCCTAGAGAGGACGAACATGACCTAAATGTTAATTCAATAAAACAAATGAACTTATTGGATGCACAAGATTGGTTAAAAACCCTAATTGCACATAAATAACCCTAGAGAGGACGAAAATGACCTAAATGTTAATCCAATGACACAAATGAACTTATTGGATGCACAAGATTGGTTAAAAACCCTAATTGCACATAAATAAGGCTACGGAGGACGAAAATGACCTAAATGTGAATCCGATGACACAAATTAACTTTTTGGATGCACAAGATTGGTTAAAACCCCTAATTGCACAAGAATAAGCCTAGGGAGGACGAAAACGACCTAAATGTTAATCAAATGACACAAATGAACTTATTGGATGCACAAGATTGGTTAAAAACCATAATTGGGCATAAATAACCATAGAGAGGACGAAAATTTCCTAAATGATAATCCAAAGACACAAATGAACTTTTGGGATCCACAAGATTCGTTAAAAACCCTAATTGCACAAGAATAAGTCTAGGGAGGACAAAAATGACCTAAATGTTAATCAAATGACACAAATGAACTTATTGGATGCACAAGATTGGTTAAAAACCAGAATTGGGCATAAATAACCATAGAGAGGACGAAAATGTCCTAATTGTTAATCCAAAGACACAAATAAACTTTTGGGATCCACAAGATTCGTTAAAAACCCTAATTGCACAAGAATAAGTCTAGGGAGGACGAAAATGACCTAAATGTTAATCCAATGACACGAATGAACTTTTTGGATGCACAAGATTGGTTAAAAACCCTAATTGCAAAGGAATAACCCTATGGAGGACGAAAATGACCTAAATGTTCATCCAATGACATAAACACACCTATTGGATGTAGAAGATTGGTTAAAAACCCTAATTGGACAAGAATAACCCTAGAGAGGACGAAAATGACCTAAATGTTAATCAAATGACACAAATGAACTTATTGGATGCTCAAGATTGGTTAAAAACCCTAATTGGACAAGAATAAGCCTACGGAGGACGAAAATTACTTAAATGTGAATCCAATGACACAAATGAACTTTTTGGATGCACAAGATTGGTTTAAAACCCTAATTGCACAAGAATAAGCCTAGGGAGGACGAAAATGACCTAAATATTAATCCAATGACACAAATGAACTTATTGGATGCACAAGATTGGTTAAAAACCCTAATTGCACATAAATAACCCTAGAGAGGACGAAAATGACCTAAATGTTACTCCAATGACACAAATGAACTTATTGGATGCACAAGATTGGTTAAAAACCCTAATTGCACAAAAATAAGGCTACGGAGGACGAATATGACCTAAATGTGAATCCAATGACACAAATGAACTCTTTGGATGCACAAGATTGGTTAAAAACCCTAATTGCACAAGAATAAGCCTAGGGAGGACGAAAATGACCTAAATATTAATCCAATGACACAAATGAACTTATTGGATGCACAAGATTGGTTAAAAACCCTAATTGCACATAAATAACCCTAGAGAGGACGAAAATGACCTAAATGTTAATCCAATGACACAAATGAACTTATTGGATGCACAAGATTGGTTAAAAACCCTAATTGCACATAAATAACCCTAGAGAGGACGAAAATGACCTAAATGTTACTCCAATGACACAAATGAACTTATTGGATGCACAAGATTGGTTAAAAACCCTAATTGCACATAAATAAGGCTACGGAGGACGAATATGACCTAAATGTGAATCCAATGACACAAATGAACTCTTTGGATGCACAAGATTGGTTAAAAACCCTAATTGCACAAGAATAAGCCTAGGGAGGACGAAAATGACCTAAATATTAATCCAATGACACAAATGAACTTATTGGATGCACAAGATTGGTTAAAAACCCTAATTGCACATAAATAACCCTAGAGACGACGAAAATGACCTAAATGTTAATCCAATGACACAAATGAACTTATTGGATGCACAAGATTGGTTAAAAACCCTAATTGCACATAAATAAGGCTACGGAGGACGAAAATGACCTAAATGTGAATCCGATGACACAAATTAACTTTTTGGATGCACAAGATTGGTTAAAACCCCTAATTGCACAAGAATAAGCCTAGGGAGGACGAAAATGACATAAATGTTAATCAAATGACACAAATGAACTTATTGGATGCACAAGATTGGTTAAAAACCATAATTGGGCATAAATAACCATAGAGAGGACGAAAATGTCCTAAATGATAATCCAAAGACACAAATGAACTTTTGGGATCCACAAGATTCGTTAAAAACCCTAACTGCACAAGAATAAGTCTAGGGAGGACAAAAATGACCTAAATGTTAATCAAATGACACAAATGAACTTATTGGATGCACAAGATTTGTTAAAAACCAGAATTGGGCATAAATAACCATAGAGAGGACGAAAATGTCCTAATTGTTAATCCAAAGACACAAATAAACTTTTGGGATCCACAAGATTCGTTAAAAACCTTATTGCACAAGAATAAGTCTAGGGAGGACGAAAATGACCTAAATGTTAATCCAATGACACGAATGAACTTTTTGGATGCACAAGATTGGTTAAAAACCCTAATTGCAAAGGAATAACCCTATGGAGGACGAAAATGACCTAAATGTTCATCCAATGACATAAACACACCTATTGGATGTAGAAGATTGGTTAAAAACCCTAATTGGACAAGAATAACCCTAGAGAGGACGAAAATGACCTAAATGTTAATAAAATGACACAAATGAACTTATTGGATGCTCAAGATTGGTTAAAAACCCTAATTGGACAAGAATAAGCCTACGGAGGACGAAAATTACTTAAATGTGAATCCAATGACACAAATGAACTTTTTGGATGCACAAGATCGGTTAAAAACCCTAATTGCACAAGATTAAGCCTAGGGAGGACGAAAATCACCTAAATATTAATCCAATGACACAAATGAACTTATTGGATGCACAAGATTGGTTAAAAACCCTAATTGCACATAAATAACCCTAGAGAGGACGAAAATGACCTAAATGTTACTCCAATGACACAAATGAACTTATTGGATGCACAAGATTGGTTAAAAACCCTAATTGCACATAAATAAGGCTACGGACGACGAATATGACCTAAATCTGAATCCAATGACACAAATGAACTCTTTGGATGCACAAGATTGGTTAAAAACCCTAATTGCACAAAAATAAGCCTAGGGAGGACGAAAATGACCTAAATGTTACTCCAATGAGACAAATGAACTTATTGGATGCACAAGATTGGTTAAAAACCCTAATAGCACATAAATAAGGCTACGGACGACGAATATGACCTAAATCTGAATCCAATGACACAAATGAACTCTTTGGATGCACAAGATTGGTTAAAAACCCTAATTGCACAAGAATAAGCCTAGGGAGGACGAAAATGACCTAAATATTAATCCAATGACACAAATGAACTTATTGGATGCACAAGATTGGTTAAAAACCCTAATTGCACATAAATAACCCTAGAGAGGACGAAAATGACCTAAATGTTAATCCAATGACACAAATGAACTTATTGGATGCACAAGATTGGTTAAAAACCCAAATTGCCCATATATAACCCTAGGGAGGACGAAAATGACCTAAATGTTAATCCAATGACACAAATGAACTTATTGGATGCACAAGATTGGTTAAAAACCCTAATTGCACATAAATAAGCCTAGGGAGGACGAAAATGACCAAAATGTTAATCCAATGACACAAACGAACTTATTGGATGCACAAGATTGGTTAAAAACCCTAATTGCACAAGAATAAGCCTAGGGAGGACGAAAATGACCTAAATGTTAATCAAATGACACAAATGAACTTATTGGATGCACAAGATTGGTTAAAAACCCTAATTGGACAAGAATAAGCCTAGGGAGGACGAAAATGACCTAAATGTTAATCCAATGACACAAATGAACTTATTGGATGCAAAAGATTGGTTAAAAACCCTAATTGCACATAAATAACCCTAGAGAGGACGAAAATGACCTAAATGTTAATCCAATGACACAAATGAACTTATTGGATGCACAAGATTGGTTAAAAACCCTAATTGCACATAAATAAGGCTACGGAGGACGAAAATGACTTAAATGTTCATCCAATGACACAAATGAACTTATTGGATGCACAAGATTGGTTAAAAACCCTAATTGCACATAAATAACCCTAGAGAGGACGAAAATGACCTAAATGTTAATCCAATGACACAAATGAACTTATTGGATGCACAAGATTGGTTAAAAACCCTAATTTGAAAAGAATAAGCCTAGGGACGACGAAAATGACTTAAATGTTAATCCAATGACACAAATGAACTTATTGGACGCACAAGATTGGTTAAAAACCCTAACTGCACATAAATAAGGCTACGGAGGACGAAAATGACCTAAATGTTAATCCAATGACACAAATGAACTTATTTGATGCACAAGATTGGTTAAAAACCCTAATTCGACAAGAAAAAGCCTAGGGACAACGAAAATGACTTAAATGTTAATCCAATGACAGAAATGAACTTATTGGATGCACAAGATTGGTTAAAAACCCTAATTGCACATAAATAACCCTAGAGAGGACGAAAATGACCTAAATGTTAATCCAATGACACAAATGAACTTATTGGATGCACAAGATTGGTTAAAAACCCTAATTGCACATAAATAAGGCTACGGAGGACGAAGATGACCTAAATGTTCATCCAATGACACAAATGAACTTTTTGGTTGCAGAAGATTGGTTAAAAACACTAATTGCACAAGAATAAGCCTAGGGAGGACGAAAATGACTTAAATGTTAATCCAACGACACAAATGAACTTTTTGGACGCACAAGATTGGTTCAAAACCCTAATAGCACAAGAATAAGCCTAGGGAGGACGAAAATGACTTAAATGTTAATCCAAAGACACAAAAGAACTTTTTAGACGCACAAGATTGGTTCAAAACCCTAATTGCACAAGAATAAGCCTAGGGAGGACGAAAATGACCTAAATGTTAATCCAATGACACAAATGAACTTATTGGATGCACAAGATTGGTTAAAAACCCTAATTGGACAAGAATAAGCCTTGGGAGGACGAAAATGACCTAAATGTTAATCCAATGACACAAATGAACTTATTGGATGCAAAAGATTGGTTTAAAACCCTAATTGCACATAAATAACCCTAGAGAGGACGAACATGACCTAAATGTTAATTCAATAAAACAAATGAACTTATTGGATGCACAAGATTGGTTAAAAACCCTAATTGCACATAAATAACCCTAGAGAGGACGAAAATGACCTAAATGTTAATCCAATGACACAAATGAACTTATTGGATGCACAAGATTGGTTAAAAACCCTAATTGCACATAAATAAGGCTACGGAGGACGAAAATGACCTAAATGTGAATCCGATGACACAAATTAACTTTTTGGATGCACAAGATTGGTTAAAACCCCTAATTGCCAAAAGAATAAGCCTAGGGAGGACGAAAACGACCTAAATGTTAATCAAATGACACAAATGAACTTATTGGATGCACAAGATTGGTTAAAAACCATAATTGGGCATAAATAACCATAGAGAGGACGAAAATGTCCTAAATGATAATCCAAAGACACAAATGAACTTTTGGGATCCACAAGATTCGTTAAAAACCCTAATTGCACAAGAATAAGTCTAGGGAGGACAAAAATGACCTAAATGTTAATCAAATGACACAAATGAACTTATTGGATGCACAAGATTGGTTAAAAACCAGAATTGGGCATAAATAACCATAGAGAGGACGAAAATGTCCTAATTGTTAATTCAAAGACACAAATAAACTTTTGGGATCCACAAGATTCGTTAAAAACCCTAATTGCACAAGAATAAGTCTAGGGAGGACGAAAATGACCTAAATGTTAATCCAATGACACGAATGAACTTTTTGGATGCACAAGATTGGTTAAAAACCCTAATTGCAAAGGAATAACCCTATGGAGGACGAAAATGACCTAAATGTTCATCCAATGACATAAACACACCTATTGGATGTAGAAGATTGGTTAAAAACCCTAATTGGACAAGAATAACCCTAGAGAGGACGAAAATGACCTAAATGTTAATCAAATGACACAAATGAACTTATTGGATGCTCAAGATTGGTTAAAAACCCTAATTGGACAAGAAAAAGCCTACGGAGGACGAAAATTACTTAAATGTGAATCCAATGACACAAATGAACTTTTTGGATGCACAAGATTGGTTTAAAACCCTAATTGCACAAGAATAAGCCTAGGGAGGACGAAAATGACCTAAATATTAATCCAATGACACAAATGAACTTATTGGATGCACAAGATTGGTTAAAAACCCTAATTGCACATAAATAACCCTAGAGAGGACGAAAATGACCTAAATGTTACTCCAATGACACAAATGAACTTATTGGATGCACAAGATTGGTTAAAAACCCTAATTGCACAAAAATAAGGCTACGGAGGACGAATATGACCTAAATGTGAATCCAATGACACAAATGAACTCTTTGGATGCACAAGATTGGTTAAAAACCCTAATTGCACAAGAATAAGCCTAGGGAGGACGAAAATGACCTAAATATTAATCCAATGACACAAATGAACTTATTGGATGCACAAGATTGGTTAAAAACCCTAATTGCACATAAATAACCCTAGAGAGGACGAAAATGACCTAAATGTTAATCCAATGACACAAATGAACTTATTGGATGCACAAGATTGGTTAAAAACCCTAATTGCACATAAATAAGGCTACGGAGGACGAAAATGACCTAAATGTGAATCCGATGACACAAATTAACTTTTTGGATGCACAAGATTGGGTAAAACCCCTAATTGCACAAGAATAAGCCTAGGGAGGACGAAAACGACCTAAATGTTAATCAAATGACACAAATGAACTTATTGGATGCACAAGATTGGTTAAAAACCATAATTGGGCATAAATAACCATAGAGAGGACGAAAATGTCCTAAATGATAATCCAAAGACACAAATGAACTTTTGGGATCCACAAGATTCGTTAAAAACCCTAATTGCACAAGAATAAGTCTAGGGAGGACAAAAATGACCTAAATGTTAATCAAATGACACAAATGAACTTATTGGATGCACAAGATTGGTTAAAAACCAGAATTGGGCATAAATAACCATAGAGAGGACGTAAATGTCCTAATTGTTAATCCAAAGACACAAATAAACTTTTGGGATCCACAAGATTCGTTAAAAACCCTAATTGCACAAGAATAAGTCTAGGGAGGACGAAAATGACCTAAATGTTAATCCAATGACACGAATGAACTTTTTGGATGCACAAGATTGGTTAAAAACCCTAATTGCAAAGGAATAACCCTATGGAGGACGAAAATGACCTAAATGTTCATCCAATGACATAAACACACCTATTGGATGTAGAAGATTGGTTAAAAACCCTAATTGGACAAGAATAACCCTAGAGAGGACGAAAATGACCTAAATGTTAATCAAATGACACAAATGAACTTATTGGATGCTCAAGATTGATTAAAAACCCTAATTGGACAAGAATAAGCCTACGGAGGACGAAAATTACTTAAATGTGAATCCAATGACACAAATGAACTTTTTGGATGCACAAGATTGGTTAAAAACGCTAATTGCACAAGAATAAGCCTAGGGATGACGAAAATGACCTAAATATTAATCCAATGACACAAATGAACTTATTGGATGCACAAGATTGGTTAAAAACCCTAATTGCACATAAATAACCCTAGAGAGGACGAAAATGACCTAAATGTTACTCCAATGACACAAATGAACTTATTGGATGCACAAGATTGGTTAAAAACCCTAATTGCACATAAATAAGACTACGGAGGACGAATATGACCTAAATCTGAATCCAATAACACAAATGAACTCTTTGGATGCACAAGATTGGTTAAAAACCCTAATTGCACAAGAATAAGCCTAGGGAGGACGAAAATGACCTAAATATTAATCCAATGACACAAATGAACTTATTGGATGCACAAGATTGGTTAAAAACCCTAATTGCACATAAATAACCCTAGAGAGGACGAAAATGACCTAAATGTTAATCCAATGACACAAATGAACTTATTGGATGCACAAGATTGGTTAAAAACCCTAATTGCACATAAATAAGGCTACGGAGGACGAAAATGACCTAAATGTAAATCCGATGACACAAATGAACTTTTTGGATGCACAAGATTGGTTAAAACCCCTAATTGCACAAGAATAAGCCTAGGGAGGACGAAAATGACCTAAATGTTAATCAAATGACACAAATGAACTTATTGGATTTACAAGATTGGTTAAAAACCATAATTGGGCATAAATAACCATAGAGAGGACGAAAATGTCCTAAATGATAATCCAAAGACACAAATGAACTTTTGGGATCCACAAGATTCGTTAAAAACCCTAATTGCACAAGAATAAGTCTAGGGAGGACAAAAATGACCTAAATGTTAATCAAATGACACAAATGAACTTATTGGATGCACAAGATTGGTTAAAAACCAGAATTGGGCATAAATAACCATAGAGAGGACGAAAATGTCCTAATTGTTAATCCAAAGACACAAATAAACTTTTGGGATCCACAAGATTCGTTAAAAACCCTAATTGCACAAGAATAAGTCTAGGGAGGACGAAAATGACCTAAATGTTAATCCAATGACACGAATGAACTTTTTGGATGCACAAGATTGGTTAAAAACCCTAACTGCAAAGGAATAACCCTATGGAGGACGAAAATGACCTAAATGTTTATCCAATGACATAAACACACCTATTGGACGTAGAAGATTGGTTAAAAACCCTAATTGGACAAGATTAACCCTACAGAGGACGAAAATGACCTAAATGTTAATCCAATGACACAAATGAACATATTGGATGCTCAAGATTGGTTAAAAACCCTAATTGGACAAGAATAAGCCTACGGAGGACGAAAATTACTTAAATGTTAATCCAATGACACAAATGAACTTTTTGGATGCACAAGATTGGTTAAAAACCCTAATTGCACAAGAATAAGCCTAGGGAGGACGAAAATGACCTAAATATTAATCCAATGACACAAATGAACTTATTGGATGCACAAGATTGGTTAAAAAGCCTAATTGCACATAAATAAGGCTACAGAGGACGAAAATGACCTACATGTGAATCCAATGACACAAAGGAACTTATTGGATGCACAAGATTGGTTAAAAACCCTAATTGCACATAAATAACCCTAGAGAGGACGAAAATGACCTAAATGTTAATCCAATGACACAAATGAACTTATTGGATGCACAAGATTGGTGAAAAACCCTAATTGCACATAAATAAGGCTACAGAGGACGAAAATGACCTAAATGTGAATCCAATGACACAAATGAACTTTTTGGATGCACAAGATTGGTTAAAAACCCTAATTGCACAAGAATAAGCCTAGGGAGGACGAAAATGACCTAAATATTAATCCAATGACACAAATGAACTTATTGGATGCACAAGATTGGTTAAAAACCCTAATTGCACATAAATAAGGCTACGGAGGACGAAAATGACCTAAATGTGAATCCAATGACACAAATGAACTTTTTGGATGCACAAGATTGGTTAAAAACCCTAATTGCACAAGAATAAGCCTAGGGAGGACAAAAATGACCAAAATATTAATCCAATGACACAAATGAACTTTTTCGATGCACAAGATTGGTTAAAACCCCTAATTGCCTAAGAATAAGCCTAGGGAGGACGAAAATGACCTAAATGTTAATCCAATGACACAAAGGAACTTATTGGATGCACAAGATTGGTTAAAAACCCTAATTGCACATATATAACCCTAGAGAGGACGAAAATGACCTAAATGTTAATCCAATGACACAAATGAACTTATTGGATGCAAAAGATTGGTTAAAAACCCTAGTTGCACATAAATAACCCTAGAGAGGACGAAAATGACCTAAATGTTACTCCAATGACACAAATGAACTTATTGGATGCACAAGATTGGTTAAAAACCCTAATTGCACATAAATAAGGCTACGGAGGACGAATATGACCTAAATGTGAATCCAATGACACAAATGAACTCTTTGGATGCACAAGATTGGTTAAAAACCCTAATTGCACAAGAATAAGCCTAGGGAGGACGAAAATGACCTAAATATTAATCCAATGACACAAATGAACTTATTGGATGCACAAGATTGGTTAAAAACCCTAATTGCACATAAATAACCCTAGAGACGACGAAAATGACCTAAATGTTAATCCAATGACACAAATGAACTTATTGGATGCACAAGATTGGTTAAAAACCCTAATTGCACATAAATAAGGCTACGGAGGACGAAAATGACCTAAATGTGAATCCGATGACACAAATTAACTTTTTGGATGCACAAGATTGGTTAAAACCCCTAATTGCACAAGAATAAGCCTAGGGAGGACGAAAATGACATAAATGTTAATCAAATGACACAAATGAACTTATTGGATGCACAAGATTGGTTAAAAACCATAATTGGGCATAAATAACCATAGAGAGGACGAAAATGTCCTAAATGATAATCCAAAGACACAAATGAACTTTTGGGATCCACAAGATTCGTTAAAAACCCTAACTGCACAAGAATAAGTCTAGGGAGGACAAAAATGACCTAAATGTTAATCAAATGACACAAATGAACTTATTGGATGCACAAGATTTGTTAAAAACCAGAATTGGGCATAAATAACCATAGAGAGGACGAAAATGTCCTAATTGTTAATCCAAAGACACAAATAAACTTTTGGGATCCACAAGATTCGTTAAAAACCTTATTGCACAAGAATAAGTCTAGGGAGGACGAAAATGACCTAAATGTTAATCCAATGACACGAATGAACTTTTTGGATGCACAAGATTGGTTAAAAACCCTAATTGCAAAGGAATAACCCTATGGAGGACGAAAATGACCTAAATGTTCATCCAATGACATAAACACACCTATTGGATGTAGAAGATTGGTTAAAAACCCTAATTGGACAAGAATAACCCTAGAGAGGACGAAAATGACCTAAATGTTAATAAAATGACACAAATGAACTTATTGGATGCTCAAGATTGGTTAAAAACCCTAATTGGACAAGAATAAGCCTACGGAGGACGAAAATTACTTAAATGTGAATCCAATGACACAAATGAACTTTTTGGATGCACAAGATCGGTTAAAAACCCTAATTGCACAAGATTAAGCCTAGGGAGGACGAAAATCACCTAAATATTAATCCAATGACACAAATGAACTTATTGGATGCACAAGATTGGTTAAAAACCCTAATTGCACATAAATAACCCTAGAGAGGACGAAAATGACCTAAATGTTACTCCAATGACACAAATGAACTTATTGGATGCACAAGATTGGTTAAAAACCCTAATTGCACATAAATAAGGCTACGGACGACGAATATGACCTAAATCTGAATCCAATGACACAAATGAACTCTTTGGATGCACAAGATTGGTTAAAAACCCTAATTGCACAAAAATAAGCCTAGGGAGGACGAAAATGACCTAAATGTTACTCCAATGAGACAAATGAACTTATTGGATGCACAAGATTGGTTAAAAACCCTAATAGCACATAAATAAGGCTACGGACGACGAATATGACCTAAATCTGAATCCAATGACACAAATGAACTCTTTGGATGCACAAGATTGGTTAAAAACCCTAATTGCACAAGAATAAGCCTAGGGAGGACGAAAATGACCTAAATATTAATCCAATGACACAAATGAACTTATTGGATGCACAAGATTGGTTAAAAACCCTAATTGCACATAAATAACCCTAGAGAGGACGAAAATGACCTAAATGTTAATCCAATGACACAAATGAACTTATTGGATGCACAAGAATAAGCCTAGGGAGGACGAAAATGACCTAAATGCTAATCCAATGACACAAATGAACTTATTGGATGCACAAGATTGGTTAAAAACCCTAATTGCACATAAATAACCCTAGAGAGGACGAAAATGACCTAAATGTTAATCCAATGACACAAATGAACTTATTGGATGCACAAGATTGGTTAAAAACCCTAATTGCACATAAATAAGGCTACGGAGGACGAAGATGACCTAAATGTTCATCCAATGACACAAATGAACTTTTTGGTTGCAGAAGATTGGTTAAAAACACTAATTGCACAAGAATAAGCCTAGGGAGGACGAAAATGACTTAAATGTTAATCCAACGACACAAATGAACTTTTTGGACGCACAAGATTGGTTCAAAACCCTAATAGCACAAGAATAAGCCTAGGGAGGACGAAAATGACTTAAATGTTAATCCAAAGACACAAAAGAACTTTTTAGACGCACAAGATTGGTTCAAAACCCTAATTGCACAAGAATAAGCCTAGGGAGGACGAAAATGACCTAAATGTTAATCCAATGACACAAATGAACTTATTGGATGCACAAGATTGGTTAAAAACCCTAATTGGACAAGAATAAGCCTTGGGAGGACGAAAATGACCTAAATGTTAATCCAATGACACAAATGAACTTATTGGATGCAAAAGATTGGTTTAAAACCCTAATTGCACATAAATAACCCTAGAGAGGACGAACATGACCTAAATGTTAATTCAATAAAACAAATGAACTTATTGGATGCACAAGATTGGTTAAAAACCCTAATTGCACATAAATAACCCTAGAGAGGACGAAAATGACCTAAATGTTAATCCAATGACACAAATGAACTTATTGGATGCACAAGATTGGTTAAAAACCCTAATTGCACATAAATAAGGCTACGGAGGACGAAAATGACCTAAATGTGAATCCGATGACACAAATTAACTTTTTGGATGCACAAGATTGGTTAAAACCCCTAATTGCACAAGAATAAGCCTAGGGAGGACGAAAATGACATAAATGTTAATCAAATGACACAAATGAACTTATTGGATGCACAAGATTGGTTAAAAACCATAATTGGGCATAAATAACCATAGAGAGGACGAAAATGTCCTAAATGATAATCCAAAGACACAAATGAACTTTTGGGATCCACAAGATTCGTTAAAAACCCTAATTGCACAAGAATAAGTCTAGGGAGGACAAAAATGACCTAAATGTTAATCAAATGACACAAATGAACTTATTGGATGCACAAGATTGGTTAAAAACCAGAATTGGGCATAAATAACCATAGAGAGGACGAAAATGTCCTAATTGTTAATCCAAAGACACAAATAAACTTTTGGGATCCACAAGATTCGTTAAAAACCCTAATTGCACAAGAATAAGTCTAGGGAGGACGAAAATGACCTAAATGTTAATCCAATGACACGAATGAACTTTTTGGATGCACAAGATTGGTTAAAAACCCTAATTGCAAAGGAATAACCCTATGGAGGACGAAAATGACCTAAATAATCATTCAATGACATAAACACACCTATTGGATGTAGAAGATTGGTTAAAAACCCTAATTGGACAAGAATAACCCTAGAGAGGACGAAAATGACCTAAATGTTAATCAAATGACACAAATGAACTTATTGGATGCTCAAGATTGGTTAAAAACCCTAATTGGACAAGAATAAGCCTACGGAGGACGAAAGTTACTTAAATGTGAATCCAATGACACAAATGAACTTTTTGGATGCACAAGATTGGTTAAAAACCCTAATTGCACAAGAATAAGCCTAGGGAGGACGAAAATGACCTAAATATTAATCCAATGACACAAATGAACTTATTGGATGCACAAGATTGGTTAAAAACCCTAATTGCACATAAATAACCCTAGAGAGGACGAAAATGACCTAAATGTTACTCCAATGACATAAATGAACTTATTGGATGCACAAGATTGGTTAAAAACCCTAATTGCACATAAATAAGGCTACGGAGGACGAATATGACCTAAATCTGAATCCAATAACACAAATGAACTCTTTGGATGCACAAGATTAATTAAAAACCCTAATTGCACAAGAATAAGCCTAGGGAGGACGAAAATGACCTAAATATTAATCCAATGACACAAATGAACTTATTGGATGCACAAGATTGCTTAAAAACCCTAATTGCACATAAATAACCCTGGAGAGGACGAAAATGACCTAAATGTTAATCCAATGACACAAATGAACTTATTGGATGCACAAGATTGGTTAAAAACCCTAATTGCACATAAATAAGGCTACGGAGGACGAAAATGACCTAAATGTGAATCCGATGACACAAATGAACTTTTTGGATGCACAAGATTGGTTAAAACCCCTAATTGCACAAGAATAAGCCTAGGGAGGACGAAAATGACCTAAATGTTAATCAAATGACACAAATGAACTTATTGGATGCACAAGATTGGTTAAAAACCATAATTGGGCATAAATAACCATAGAGAGGACGAAAATGTCCTAAATGATAATCCAAAGACACAAATGAACTTTTGGGATCCACAAGATTCGTTAGAAACCCTAATTGCACAAGAATAAGTCTAGGGAGGACAAAAATGACCTAAATGTTAATCAAATGACACAAATGAACTTATTGGATGCACAAGATTGGTTAAAAACCAGAATTGGGCATAAATAACCATAGAGAGGACGAAAATGTCCTAATTGTTAATCCAAAGACACAAATAAACTTTTGGGATCCACAAGATTCGTTAAAAACCCTAATTGCACAAGAATAAGTCTAGGGAGGACGAAAATGACCTAAATGTTAATCCAATGACACGAATGAACTTTTTGGATGCACAAGATTGGTTAAAAACCCTAATTGCAAAGGAATAACCCTATGGAGGACGAAAATGACCTAAATGTTCATCCAATGACATAAACACACCTATTGGATGTAGAAGATTGGTTAAAAACCCTAATTGGACAAGAATAACCCTAGAGAGGACGAAAATGACCTAAATGTTAATCAAATGACACAAATGAACTTATTGGATGCTCAAGATTGGTTAAAAACCCTAATTGGACAAGAATAAGCCTACGGAGGACGAAAATTACTTAAATGTGAATCGAATGACACAAATGAACTTTTTGGATGCACAAGATTGGTTAAAAACCCTAATTGCACAAGAATAAGCCTAGGGAGGACGAAAATGAAATAAATATTAATCCAATGACACAAATGAACTTATTGGATGCACAAGATTGGTTAAAAACCCTAATTGCACATAAATAACCCTAGAGAGGACGAAAATGACCTAAATGTTACTCCAATGACACAAATGAACTTATTGGATGCACAAGATTGGTTAAAAACCCTAATTGCACATAAATAAGGCTACGGAGGACGAATATGACCTAAATGTGAATCCAATGACACAAATGAACTCTTTGGATGCACAAGATTGGTTAAAAACCCTAATTGCACAAGAATAAGCCTAGGGAGGACGAAAATGACCTAAATATTAATCCAATGACACAAATGAACTTATTGGATGCACAAGATTGGTTAAAAACCCTAATTGCACATAAATAACCCTAGAGAGGACGAAAATGACCTAAATGTTAATCCAATGACACAAATGAACTTATTGGATGTACAAGATTGGTTAAAAACCCTAATTGCACATAAATAAGGCTACGGAGGACGAAAATGACCTAAATGTGAATCCGATGACACAAATTAACTTTTTGGATGCACAAGATTGGTTAAAACCCCTAATTGCACAAGAATAAGCCTAGGGAGGACGAAAACGACCTAAATGTTAATCAAATGACACAAATGAACTTATTGGATGCACAAGATTGGTTAAAAACCATAATTGGGCATAAATAACCATAGAGAGGACGAAAATGTCCTAAATGATAATCCAAAGACACAAATGAACTTTTGGGATCCACAAGATTCGTTAAAAACCCTAATTGCACAAGAATAAGTCTAGGGAGGACAAAAATGACCTAAATGTTAATCAAATGACACAAATGAACTTATTGGATGCACAAGATTGGTTAAAAACCAGAATTGGGCATAAATAACCATAGAGAGGACGAAAATGTCCTAATTGTTAATCCAAAGACACAAATAAACTTTTGGGATCCACAAGATTCGTTAAAAACCCTAATTGCACAAGAATAAGTCTAGGGAGGACGAAAATGACCTAAATGTTAATCCAATGACACGAATGAACTTTTTGGATGCACAAGATTGGTTAAAAACCCTAACTGCAAAGGAATAACCCTATGGAGGACGAAAATGACCTAAATGTTCATCCAATGACATAAACACACCTATTGGACGTAGAAGATTGGTTAAAAACCCTAATTGGACAAGATTAACCCTACAGAGGACGAAAATGACCTAAATGTTAATCCAATGACACAAATGAACATATTGGATGCTCAAGATTGGTTAAAAACCCTAATTGGACAAGAATAAGCCTACGGAGGACGAAAATTACTTAAATGTTAATCCAATGACACAAATGAACTTTTTGGATGCACAAGATTGGTTAAAAACCCTAATTGCACAAGAATAAGCCTAGGGAGGACGAA
This sequence comes from Cicer pinnatifidum, assembly GCA_037974775.1. Lineage (NCBI taxonomy): Eukaryota > Viridiplantae > Streptophyta > Magnoliopsida > Fabales > Fabaceae > Cicer > Cicer pinnatifidum. The sequence continues at coordinate 27,441,270 of JBBPBR010000008.1, read as the reverse complement.
AATGACCTAAATATTAATCCAATGACACAAATGAACTTATTGGATGCACAAGATTGGTTAAAAAGCCTAATTGCACATAAATAAGGCTACAGAGGACGAAAATGACCTACATGTGAATCCAATGACACAAAGGAACTTATTGGATGCACAAGATTGGTTAAAAACCCTAATTGCACATAAATAACCCTAGAGAGGACGAAAATGACCTAAATGTTAATCCAATGACACAAATGAACTTATTGGATGCACAAGATTGGTGAAAAACCCTAATTGCACATAAATAAGGCTACAGAGGACGAAAATGACCTAAATGTGAATCCAATGACACAAATGAACTTTTTGGATGCACAAGATTGGTTAAAAACCCTAATTGCACAAGAATAAGCCTAGGGAGGACGAAAATGACCTAAATATTAATCCAATGACACAAATGAACTTATTGGATGCACAAGATTGGTTAAAAACCCTAATTGCACATAAATAAGGCTACGGAGGACGAAAATGACCTAAATGTGAATCCAATGACACAAATGAACTTTTTGGATGCACAAGATTGGTTAAAAACCCTAATTGCACAAGAATAAGCCTAGGGAGGACGAAAATGACCTAAATATTAATCCAATGACACAAATGAACTTATTGGATGCTCAAGATTGGTTAAAAACCCTAATTGGACAAGAATAAGCCTACGGAGGACGAAAATTACTTAAATGTTAATCCAATGACACAAATGAACTTTTTGGATGCACAAGATTGGTTAAAAACCCTAATTGCACAAGAATAAGCCTAGGGAGGACGAAAATGACCTAAATATTAATCCAATGACACAAATGAACTTATTGGATGCACAAGATTGGTTAAAAAGCCTAATTGCACATAAATAAGGCTACAGAGGACGAAAATGACCTACATGTGAATCCAATGACACAAAGGAACTTATTGGATGCACAAGATTGGTTAAAAACCCTAATTGCACATAAATAACCCTAGAGAGGACGAAAATGACCTAAATGTTAATCCAATGACACAAATGAACTTATTGGATGCTCAAGATTGGTTAAAAACCCTAATTGGACAAGAATAAGCCTACGGAGGACGAAAATTACTTAAATGTTAATCCAATGACACAAATGAACTTTTTGGATGCACAAGATTGGTTAAAAACCCTAATTGCACAAGAATAAGCCTAGGGAGGACGAAAATGACCTTAATATTAATCCAATGACACAAATGAACTTATTGGATGCACAAGATTGGTTAAAAAGCCTAATTGCACATAAATAAGGCTACGGAGGACGAAAATGACCTAAATGTGAATCCAATGACACAAACGAACTTTTTGGATGCACAAGATTTGTTAAAAACCCTAATTGCACAAGAATAAGCCTAGGGAGGACGAAAATGACCTAAATATTAATCCAATGACACAAATGAACTTATTGGATGCACAAGATTGGTTAAAAACCCTAATTGCACATAAATAACCCTAGAGAGGACGAAAATGACCTAAATGTTACTCCAATGACACAAATGAACTTATTGGATGCACAAGATTGGTTAAAAACCCTAATTGCACATAAATAAGGCTACGGAGGACGAATATGACCTAAATCTGAATCCAATAACACAAATGAACTCTTTGGATGCACAAGATTGGTTAAAAACCCTAATTGCACAAGAATAAGCCTAGGGAGGACGAAAATGACCTAAATATTAATCCAATGACACAAATGAACTTATTGGATGCACAAGATTGGTTAAAAACCCTAATTGCACATAAATAACCCTAGAGAGGACGAAAATGACCTAAATGTTAATCCAATGACACAAATGAACTTATTGGATGCACAAGATTGGTTAAAAACCCTATTTGACCATATATAACCCTAGGGAGGACGAAAATGACCTAAATGTTAATCCAATGACACAAATGAACTTATTGGATGCACAAGATTGGTTAAAAACCCTAATTGCCCATATATAACCCTAGGGAGGACGAAAATGACCTAAATGTTAATCCAATGACACAAATGAACTTTTTGGATGCACAAGATTGGTTAAAAGCCCTAATTGCACAAGAATAAGCCTAGGGAGGACGAAAATGACCTATATTTTAATCCAATGACACAAATGAACTTATTGGATGCACAAGATTGGTTAAAAACCCTAATTGCACATAAATAACCCTAGAGAGGACGAAAATGACCTAAATGTTAATCCAATGACACAAATGAACTTATTGGATGCACAAGATTGGTTAAAAACCCTAATTGCACATAAATAAGGCTACGGAGGACGAAGATGACCTAAATGTTCATCCAATGACACAAATGAACTTTTTGGTTGCAGAAGATTGGTTAAAAACACTAATTGCACAAGAATAAGCCTAGGGAGGACGAAAATGACTTAAATGTTAATCCAACGACACAAATGAACTTTTTGGACGCACAAGATTGGTTCAAAACCCTAATAGCACAAGAATAAGCCTAGGGAGGACGAAAATGACTTAAATGTTAATCCAAAGACACAAAAGAACTTTTTAGACGCACAAGATTGGTTCAAAACCCTAATTGCACAAGAATAAGCCTAGGGAGGACGAAAATGACCTAAATGTTAATCCAATGACACAAATGAACTTATTGGATGCACAAGATTGGTTAAAAACCCTAATTGGACAAGAATAAGCCTTGGGAGGACGAAAATGACCTAAATGTTAATCCAATGACACAAATGAACTTATTGGATGCAAAAGATTGGTTTAAAACCCTAATTGCACATAAATAACCCTAGAGAGGACGAACATGACCTAAATGTTAATTCAATAAAACAAATGAACTTATTGGATGCACAAGATTGGTTAAAAACCCTAATTGCACATAAATAACCCTAGAGAGGACGAAAATGACCTAAATGTTAATCCAATGACACAAATGAACTTATTGGATGCACAAGATTGGTTAAAAACCCTAATTGCACATAAATAAGGCTACGGAGGACGAAAATGACCTAAATGTGAATCCGATGACACAAATGAACTTTTTGGATGCACAAGATTGGTTAAAACCCCTAATTGCACAAGAATATGCCTAGGGAGGACGAAAACGACCTAAATGTTAATCAAATGACACAAATGAACTTATTGGATGCACAAGATTGGTTAAAAACCATAATTGGGCATAAATAACCATAGAGAGGACGAAAATGTCCTAAATGATAATCCAAAGACACAAATGAACTTTTGGGATCCACAAGATTCGTTAAAAACCCTAATTGCACAAGAATAAGTCTAGGGAGGACAAAAATGACCTAAATGTTAATCAAATGACACAAATGAACTTATTGGATGCACAAGATTGGTTAAAAACCAGAATTGGGCATAAATAACCATAGAGAGGACGAAATGTCCTAATTGTTAATCCAAAGACACAAATAAACTTTTGGGATCCACAAGATTCGTTAAAAACCCTAATTGCACAAGAATAAGTCTAGGGAGGACGAAAATGACCTAAATGTTAATCCAATGACACGAATGAACTTTTTGGATGCACAACATTGGTTAAAAACCCTAATTGCAAAGGAATAACCCTATGGAGGACGAAAATGACCTAAATGTTCATCCAATGACATAAACACACCTATTGGATGTAGAAGATTGGTTAAAAACCCTAATTGGACAAGAATAACCCTAGAGAGGACGAAAATGACCTAAATGTTAATCAAATGACACAAATGAACTTATTGGATGCTCAAGATTGGTTAAAAACCTTAATTGGACAAGAATAAGCCTACGGAGGACGAAAATTACTTAAATGTGAATCCAATGACACAAATGAACTTTTTGGATGCACAAGATTGGTTAAAAACCCTAATTGCACAAGAATAAGCCTAGCGATGACGAAAATGACCTAAATATTAATCCAATGACACAAATGAACTTATTGGATACACAAGATTGGTTAAAAACCCTAATTGCACATAAATAACCCTAGAGAGGACGAAAATGACCTAAATGTTACTCCAATGACACAAATGAACTTATTGGATGCACAAGATTGGTTAAAAACCCTAATTGCACATAAATAAGGCTACGGAGGACGAATATGACCTAAATCTGAATCCAATAACACAAATGAACTCTTTGGATGCACAAGATTAATTAAAAACCCTAATTGCACAAGAATAAGCCTAGGGAGGACGAAAATGACCTAAATATTAATCCAATGACACAAATGAACTTATTGGATGCACAAGATTGCTTAAAAACCCTAATTGCACATAAATAACCCTGGAGAGGACGAAAATGACCTAAATGTTAATCCAATGACACAAATGAACTTATTGGATGCACAAGATTGGTTAAAAACCCTAATTGCACATAAATAAGGCTACGGAGGACGAAAATGACCTAAATGTGAATCCGATGACACAAATGAACTTTTTGGATGCACAAGATTGGTTAAAACCCCTAATTGCACAAGAATAAGCCTAGGGAGGACGAAAATGACCTAAATGTTAATCAAATGACACAAATGAACTTATTGGATGCACAAGATTGGTTAAAAACCAGAATTGGGCATAAATAACCATAGAGAGGACGAAAATGTCCTAAATGTTAATCCAAAGACACAAATGAACTTTTGGGATCCACAAGATTCGTTAAAAACCCTAATTGCACAAGAATAAGTCTAGGGAGGACGAAAATGACCTAAATGTTAATCCAATGACACGAATGAACTTTTTGGATGCACAAGATTGGTTAATAACCCTAATTGCAAAGGAATAACCCTATGGAGGACGAAAATGACCTAAATGTTCATCCAATGACATAAACACACCTATTGGACGTAGAAGATTGGTTAAAAACCCTAATTGGACAAGAATAACCCTACAGAGGACGAAAATGACCTAAATGTTAATCCAATGACACAAATGAACTTATTGGATGCTCAAGATTGGTTAAAAACCCTAATTGGACAAGAATAAGCCTACGGAGGACGAAAATTACTTAAATGTTAATCCAATGACACAAATGAACTTTTTGGATGCACAAGATTGGTTAAAAACCCTAATTGCACAAGAATAAGCCTAGGGAGGACGAAAATGACCTAAATATTAATCCAATGACACAAATGAACTTATTGGATGCACAAGATTGGTTAAAAACCCTAATTGCACATAAATAAGGCTACGGAGGACGAATATGACCTAAATGTGAATCCAATGACACAAATGAACTCTTTGGATGCACAAGATTGGTTAAAAACCCTAATTGCACAAGAATAAGCCTAGGGAGGACGAAAATGACCTAAATATTAATCCAATGACACAAATGAACTTATTGGATGCACAAGATTGGTTAAAAACCCTAATTGCACATAAATAACCCTAGAGAGGACGAAAATGACCTAAATGTTAATCCAATGACACAAATGAACTTATTGGATGTACAAGATTGGTTAAAAACCCTAATTGCACATAAATAAGGCTACGGAGGACGAAAATGACCTAAATGTGAATCCGATGACACAAATTAACTTTTTGGATGCACAAGATTGGTTAAAACCCCTAATTGCACAAGAATAAGCCTAGGGAGGACGAAAACGACCTAAATGTTAATCAAATGACACAAATGAACTTATTGGATGCACAAGATTGGTTAAAAACCATAATTGGGCATAAATAACCATAGAGAGGACGAAAATGTCCTAAATGATAATCCAAAGACACAAATGAACTTTTGGGATCCACAAGATTCGTTAAAAACCCTAATTGCACAAGAATAAGTCTAGGGAGGACAAAAATGACCTAAATGTTAATCAAATGACACAAATGAACTTATTGGATGCACAAGATTGGTTAAAAACCAGAATTGGACATAAATAACCATAGAGAGGACGAAAATGTCCTAATTGTTAATCCAAAGACACAAATAAACTTTTGGGATCCACAAGATTCGTTAAAAACCCTAATTGCACAAGAATAAGTCTAGGGAGGACGAAAATGACCTAAATGTTAATCCAATGACACGAATGAACTTTTTGGATGCACAAGATTGGTTAAAAACCCTAATTGCAAAGGAATAACCCTATGGAGGACGAAAATGACCTAAATGTTCATCCAATGACATAAACACACCTATTGGATGTAGAAGATTGGTTAAAAACCCTAATTGGACAAGAATAACCCTAGAGAGGACGAAAATGACCTAAATGTTAATCCAATGACACAAATGAACTTATTGGATGCACAAGATTGGTTAAAAACCCTAATTGCACAAGAATAAGCCTAGGGAGGACGAAAATGACCTAAATGTTAATCCAATGACACAAATGAACTTATAGGATGCACAAGATTGGTTAAAAACCCTAATTGCACATAAATAACCCTAGAGAGGACGAAAATGACCTAAATGTTAATCCAATGACACAAATGAACTTATTGGATGCACAAGATTGGTTAAAAACCCTAATTGCACATAAATAATCCTAGGGAAGACGAAAATGACCTAAATGTTAATCCAATGACACAAATGAACTTATTGGATGCACAAGATTGGTTAAAAACCCTAATTGCACATAAATAACCCTAGAGAGGACGAAAATGACCTAAATGTTAATCCAATGACACAAATGAACTTATTGGATGCACAAGATTGGTTAAAAACCCTAATTTGAAAAGAATAAGCCTAGGGACGACGAAAATGACTTAAATGTTAATCCAATGACACAAATGAACTTATTGGACGCACAAGATTGGTTAAAAACCCTAACTGCACATAAATAAGGCTACGGAGGACGAAAATGACCTAAATGTTAATCCAATGACACAAATGAACTTATTTGATGCACAAGATTGGTTAAAAACCCTAATTCGACAAGAAAAAGCCTAGGGACAACGAAAATGACTTAAATGTTAATCCAATGACAGAAATGAACTTATTGGATGCACAAGATTGGTTAAAAACCCTAATTGCACATAAATAACCCTAGAGAGGACGAAAATGACCTAAATGTTAATCCAATGACACAAATGAACTTATTGGATGCACAAGATTGGTTAAAAACCCTAATTGCACATAAATAAGGCTACGGAGGACGAAGATGACCTAAATGTTCATCCAATGACACAAATGAACTTTTTGGTTGCAGAAGATTGGTTAAAAACACTAATTGCACAAGAATAAGCCTAGGGAGGACGAAAATGACTTAAATGTTAATCCAACGACACAAATGAACTTTTTGGACGCACAAGATTGGTTCAAAACCCTAATAGCACAAGAATAAGCCTAGGGAGGACGAAAATGACTTAAATGTTAATCCAAAGACACAAAAGAACTTTTTAGACGCACAAGATTGGTTCAAAACCCTAATTGCACAAGAATAAGCCTAGGGAGGACGAAAATGACCTAAATGTTAATCCAATGACACAAATGAACTTATTGGATGCACAAGATTGGTTAAAAACCCTAATTGGACAAGAATAAGCCTTGGGAGGACGAAAATGACCTAAATGTTAATCCAATGACACAAATGAACTTATTGGATGCAAAAGATTGGTTTAAAACCCTAATTGCACATAAATAACCCTAGAGAGGACGAACATGACCTAAATGTTAATTCAATAAAACAAATGAACTTATTGGATGCACAAGATTGGTTAAAAACCCTAATTGCACATAAATAACCCTAGAGAGGACGAAAATGACCTAAATGTTAATCCAATGACACAAATGAACTTATTGGATGCACAAGATTGGTTAAAAACCCTAATTGCACATAAATAAGGCTACGGAGGACGAAAATGACCTAAATGTGAATCCGATGACACAAATTAACTTTTTGGATGCACAAGATTGGTTAAAACCCCTAATTGCACAAGAATAAGCCTAGGGAGGACGAAAATGACATAAATGTTAATCAAATGACACAAATGAACTTATTGGATGCACAAGATTGGTTAAAAACCATAATTGGGCATAAATAACCATAGAGAGGACGAAAATGTCCTAAATGATAATCCAAAGACACAAATGAACTTTTGGGATCCACAAGATTCGTTAAAAACCCTAATTGCACAAGAATAAGTCTAGGGAGGACAAAAATGACCTAAATGTTAATCAAATGACACAAATGAACTTATTGGATGCACAAGATTTGTTAAAAACCAGAATTGGGCATAAATAACCATAGAGAGGACGAAAATGTCCTAATTGTTAATCCAAAGACACAAATAAACTTTTGGGATCCACAAGATTCGTTAAAAACCTTATTGCACAAGAATAAGTCTAGGGAGGACGAAAATGACCTAAATGTTAATCCAATGACACGAATGAACTTTTTGGATGCACAAGATTGGTTAAAAACCCTAATTGCAAAGGAATAACCCTATGGAGGACGAAAATGACCTAAATGTTCATCCAATGACATAAACACACCTATTGGATGTAGAAGATTGGTTAAAAACCCTAATTGGACAAGAATAACCCTAGAGAGGACGAAAATGACCTAAATGTTAATCAAATGACACAAATGAACTTATTGGATGCTCAAGATTGGTTAAAAACCCTAATTGGACAAGAATAAGCCTACGGAGGACGAAAGTTACTTAAATGTGAATCCAATGACACAAATGAACTTTTTGGATGCACAAGATTGGTTAAAAACCCTAATTGCACAAGAATAAGCCTAGGGAGGACGAAAATGACCTAAATATTAA
>JBBPBR010000008.1:27365964-27432504 GCA_037974775.1 Cicer pinnatifidum | reverse complement strand
CCTAGAGAGGACGAAAATGACCTAAATGTTAATCCAATGACACAAATGAACTTATTGGATGCACAAGATTGGTTAAAAACCCTAATTGCACATAAATAAGGCTACGGAGGACGAAAATGACCTAAATGTAAATCCGATGACACAAATGAACTTTTTGGATGCACAAGATTGGTTAAAACCCCTAATTACACAAGAATAAGCCTAGGGAGGACGAAAATGACCTAAATGTTAATCAAATGACCCAAATGAACTTATTGGATGCACAAGATTGGTTAAAAACAATAATTGGGCATAAATAACCATAGAGAGGACGAAAATGTCCTAAATGATAATCCAAAGACACAAATGAACTTTTGGGATCCACAAGATTCGTTAAAAACCCTAATTGCACAAGAATAAGTCTAGGGAGGACAAAAATGACCTAAATGTTAATCAAATGACACAAATGAACTTATTGGATGCACAAGATTGGTTAAAAACCAGAATTGGGCATAAATAACCATAGAGAGGACGAAAATGTCCTAATTGTTAATCCAAAGACACAAATAAACTTTTGGGATCCACAAGATTCGTTAAAAACCCTAATTGCACAAGAATAAGTCTAGGGAGGACGAAAATGACCTAAATGTTAATCCAATGACACGAATGAACTTTTTGGATGCACAAGATTGGTTAAAAACCCTAATTGCAAAGGAATAACCCTATGGAGGACGAAAATGACCTAAATGTTCATCCAATGTCATAAACACACCTATTGGATGTAGAAGATTGGTTAAAAACCCTAATTGGACAAGAATAACCCTAGAGAGGACGAAAATGACCTAAATGTTAATCAAATGACACAAATGAACTTATTGGACGCACAAGATTGGTTAAAAACCAGAATTGGGCATAAATAAACATAGAGAGGACGAAAATGTCCTAAATGTTAATCCAAAGACACAAATGAACTTTTGGGATCCACAAGATTCGTTAAAAACCCTAATTGCACAAGAATAAGTCTAGGGAGGACGAAGATGACCTAAATGTTAATCCAATGACACGAATGAACTTTTTGGATGCACAAGATTGGTTAAAAACCCTAATTGCAAAGGAATAACCCTATGGAGGACGAAAATGACCTAAATGTTCATCCAATGACATAAACACACCTATTGGATGTAGAAGATTGGTTAAAAACCCTAATTGGACAAGAATAACCCTAGAGAGGACGAAAATGACCTAAATGTTAATCAAATGACACAAATGAACTTATTGGATGCTCAAGATTGGTTAAAAACCCTAATTGGACAAGAATAAGCCTACGGAGGACGAAAATTACTTAAATGTGAATCGAATGACACAAATGAACTTTTTGGATGCACAAGATTGGTTAAAAACCCTAATTGCACAAGAATAAGCCTAGGGAGGACGAAAATGACCTAAATATTAATCCAATGACACAAATGAACTTATTGGATGCAAAAGATTGGTTAAAAACCCTAATTGCACATAAATAACCCTAGAGAGGACGAAAATGACCTAAATGTTACTCCAATGACACAAATGAACTTATTGGATGCACAAGATTGGTTAAAAACCCTAATTGCACATAAATAAGGCTACGGAGGACGAATATGACCTAAATGTGAATCCAATGACACAAATGAACTTTTTGGATGCACAAGATTGGTTAAAAACCCTAATTGCACAAGAATAAGCCTAGGGAGGATGAAAATGACCTAAATATTAATCCAATGACACAAATGAACTTATTGGATGCACAAGATTGGTTAAAAAGCCTAATTGCACATAAATAAGGCTACGGAGGACGAAAATGACCTAAATGTGAATCCAATGACACAAATGAACTTTTTGGATGCACAAGATTGGTTAAAAACCCTAATTGCACAAGAATAAGCCTAGGGAGGACGAAAATGACCAAAATATTAATCCAATGACACAAATGAACTTTTTCGATGCACAAGATTGGTTAAAACCCCTAATTGCCTAAGAATAAGCCTAGGAGGACGAAAATAACCTAAATGTTACTCCAATGACACAAATGAACTTATTGGATGCACAAGATTGGTTAAAAACCCTAATTGCACATAAATAAGGCTACGGAGGACGAAAATGACTTAAATGTGAATCCAATGACACAAATGAACTTTTTGGATGCACAAGAATGGTTAAAAACCCTAATTGCAAAGGAATAAGCCTATGGAGGACGAAAATGACCTAAATGTTCATCCAAAGACATAAACACACCTATTGGATGTAGAAGATTGGTTAAAAACCCTAATTGGACAAGAATAACCCTAGGGAGGACGAAAATGACCTAAATGTTAATCCAATGACACAAATGAACTTATTGGATGCACAAGATTGGTTAAAAACCCTAATTGGACAAGAATAAGCCTACGGAGGACGAAAATTACTTAAATGTTAATCCAATGACACAAATGAACTTTTTGGATGCACAAGATTGGTTAAAAACCCTAATTGCACAAGAATAAGCCTAGGGAGGACGAAAATGACCTTAATATTAATCCAATGACACAAATGAACTTATTGGATGCACAAGATTGGTTAAAAAGCCTAATTGCACATAAATAAGGCTACGGAGGACGAAAATGACCTAAATGTGAATCCAATGACACAAACGAACTTTTTGGATGCACAAGATTTGTTAAAAACCCTAATTGCACAAGAATAAGCCTAGGGAGGACGAAAATGACCTAAATATTAATCCAATGACACAAATGAACTTATTGGATGCACAAGATTGGTTAAAAACCCTAATTGCACATAAATAACCCTAGAGAGGACGAAAATGACCTAAATGTTACTCCAATGACACAAATGAACTTATTGGATGCACAAGATTGGTTAAAAACCCTAATTGCACATAAATAAGGCTACGGAGGACGAATATGACCTAAATCTGAATCCAATAACACAAATGAACTCTTTGGATGCACAAGATTAATTAAAAACCCTAATTGCACAAGAATAAGCCTAGGGAGGACGAAAATGACCTAAATATTAATCCAATGACACAAATGAACTTATTGGATGCACAAGATTGCTTAAAAACCCTAATTGCACATAAATAACCCTGGAGAGGACGAAAATGACCTAAATGTTAATCCAATGACACAAATGAACTTATTGGATGCACAAGATTGGTTAAAAACCCTAATTGCACATAAATAAGGCTACGGAGGACGAAAATGACCTAAATGTGAATCCGATGACACAAATGAACTTTTTGGATGCACAAGATTGGTTAAAACCCCTAATTGCACAAGAATAAGCCTAGGGAGGACGAAAATGACCTAAATGTTAATCAAATGACACAAATGAACTTATTGGATGCACAAGATTGGTTAAAAACCAGAATTGGGCATAAATAACCATAGAGAGGACGAAAATGTCCTAAATGTTAATCCAAAGACACAAATGAACTTTTGGGATCCACAAGATTCGTTAAAAACCCTAATTGCACAAGAATAAGTCTAGGGAGGACGAAAATGACCTAAATGTTAATCCAATGACACGAATGAACTTTTTGGATGCACAAGATTGGTTAATAACCCTAATTGCAAAGGAATAACCCTATGGAGGACGAAAATGACCTAAATGTTCATCCAATGACATAAACACACCTATTGGACGTAGAAGATTGGTTAAAAACCCTAATTGGACAAGAATAACCCTACAGAGGACGAAAATGACCTAAATGTTAATCCAATGACACAAATGAACTTATTGGATGCTCAAGATTGGTTAAAAACCCTAATTGGACAAGAATAAGCCTACGGAGGACGAAAATTACTTAAATGTTAATCCAATGACACAAATGAACTTTTTGGATGCACAAGATTGGTTAAAAACCCTAATTGCACAAGAATAAGCCTAGGGAGGACGAAAATGACCTAAATATTAATCCAATGACACAAATGAACTTATTGGATGCACAAGATTGGTTAAAAACCCTAATTGCACATAAATAAGGCTACGGAGGACGAATATGACCTAAATGTGAATCCAATGACACAAATGAACTCTTTGGATGCACAAGATTGGTTAAAAACCCTAATTGCACAAGAATAAGCCTAGGGAGGACGAAAATGACCTAAATATTAATCCAATGACACAAATGAACTTATTGGATGCACAAGATTGGTTAAAAACCCTAATTGCACATAAATAACCCTAGAGAGGACGAAAATGACCTAAATGTTAATCCAATGACACAAATGAACTTATTGGATGTACAAGATTGGTTAAAAACCCTAATTGCACATAAATAAGGCTACGGAGGACGAAAATGACCTAAATGTGAATCCGATGACACAAATTAACTTTTTGGATGCACAAGATTGGTTAAAACCCCTAATTGCACAAGAATAAGCCTAGGGAGGACGAAAACGACCTAAATGTTAAGCAAATGACACAAATGAACTTATTGGATGCACAAGATTGGTTAAAAACCATAATTGGGCATAAATAACCATAGAGAGGACGAAAATGTCCTAAATGATAATCCAAAGACACAAATGAACTTTTGGGATCCACAAGATTCGTTAAAAACCCTAATTGCACAAGAATAAGTCTAGGGAGGACAAAAATGACCTAAATGTTAATCAAATGACACAAATGAACTTATTGGATGCACAAGATTGGTTAAAAACCAGAATTGGGCATAAATAACCATAGAGAGGACGAAAATGTCCTAATTGTTAATCCAAAGACACAAATAAACTTTTGGGATCCACAAGATTCGTTAAAAACCCTAATTGCACAAGAATAAGTCTAGGGAGGACGAAAATGACCTAAATGTTAATCCAATGACACGAATGAACTTTTTGGATGCACAAGATTGGTTAAAAACCCTAATTGCAAAGGAATAACCCTATGGAGGACGAAAATGACCTAAATAATCATCCAATGACATAAACACACCTATTGGATGTAGAAGATTGGTTAAAAACCCTAATTGGACAAGAATAACCCTAGAGAGGACGAAAATGACCTAAATGTTAATCAAATGACACAAATGAACTTATTGGATGCTCAAGATTGGTTAAAAACCCTAATTGGACAAGAATAAGCCTACGGAGGACGAAAGTTACTTAAATGTGAATCCAATGACACAAATGAACTTTTTGGATGCACAAGATTGGTTAAAAACCCTAATTGCACAAGAATAAGCCTAGGGAGGACGAAAATGACCTAAATATTAACCCAATGACACAAATGAACTTATTGGATGCACAAGATTGGTTAAAAACCCTAATTGCACATAAATAACCCTAGAGAGGACGAAAATGACCTAAATGTTACTCCAATGACACAAATGAACTTATTGGATGCACAAGATTGGTTAAAAACCCTAATTGCACATAAATAAGGCTACGGAGGACGAATATGACCTAAATCTGAATCCAATAACACAAATGAACTCTTTGGATGCACAAGATTAATTAAAAACCCTAATTGCACAAGAATAAGCCTAGGGAGGACGAAAATGACCTAAATATTAATCCAATGACACAAATGAACTTATTGGATGCACAAGATTGCTTAAAAACCCTAATTGCACATAAATAACCCTGGAGAGGACGAAAATGACCTAAATGTTAATCCAATGACACAAATGAACTTATTGGATGCACAAGATTGGTTAAAAACCCTAATTGCACATAAATAAGGCTACGGAGGACGAAAATGACCTAAATGTGAATCCGATGACACAAATGAACTTTTTGGATGCACAAGATAGGTTAAAACCCCTAATTGCACAAGAATAAGCCTAGGGAGGACGAAAATGACCTAAATGTTAATCAAATGACACAAATGAACTTATTGGATGCACAAGATTGGTTAAAAACCATAATTGGGCATAAATAACCATAGAGAGGACGGAAATGTCCTAAATGATAATCCAAAGACACAAATGAACTTTTGGGATCCACAAGATTCGTTAAAAACCCTAATTGCACAAGAATAAGTCTAGGGAGGACAAAAATGACCTAAATGTTAATCAAATGACACAAATGAACTTATTGGATGCACAAGATTGGTTAAAAACCAGAATTGGGCATAAATAACCATAGAGAGGACGAAATGTCCTAATTGTTAATCCAAAGACACAAATAAACTTTTGGGATCCACAAGATTCGTTAAAAACCCTAATTGCACAAGAATAAGTCTAGCGAGGACGAAAATGACCTAAATGTTAATCCAATGACACGAATGAACTTTTTGGATGCACAAGATTGGTTAAAAACCCTAATTGCAAAGGAATAACCCTATGGAGGACGAAAATGACCTAAATGTTCATCCAATGACATAAACACACCTATTGGATGTAGAAGATTGGTTAAAAACCCTAATTGGACAAGAATAACCCTAGAGAGGACGAAAATGACCTAAATGTTAATCAAATGACACAAATGAACTTATTGGATGCTCAAGATTGGTTAAAAACGCTAATTGGACAAGAATAAGCCTACGGAGGACGAAAATTACTTAAATGTTAATCCAATGACACAAATGAACTTTTCGGATGCACAAGATTAGTTAAAAACCCTAATTGCACAAGAATAAGCCTAGGG
The DNA here is from genome assembly GCA_037974775.1 of Cicer pinnatifidum. NCBI lineage: Eukaryota > Viridiplantae > Streptophyta > Magnoliopsida > Fabales > Fabaceae > Cicer > Cicer pinnatifidum. Next base: position 27,425,899 of record JBBPBR010000008.1, on the reverse strand, counting down.
AGGACGAAAATGACCTAAATATTAATCCAATGACACGAATGAACTTTTTGGATGCACAAGACTGGTTAAAAACCCTAATTGCAAAGGAATAAGCCTATGGAGGACGAAAATGACCTAAATGTTCAACCAATGACATAAACACACCTATTGGATGTAGAAGATTGGTTAAAAACCCTAATTGGACAAGAATAACCCTAGAGAGGACGAAAATGACCTAAATGTTAATCCAATGACACAAATGAACTTATTGGATTCTCAAGATTGGTTAAAAACCCTAATTGGACAAGAATAAGCCTACGGAGGACGAAAATTACTTAAATGTTAATCCAATGACACAAATGAACTTTTTGGATGCACAAGATTGGTTAAAAACCCTAATTGCACAAGAATAAGCCTAGGGAGGACGAAAATGACCTAAATATTAATCCAATGACACAAATGAACTTATTGGATGCACAAGATTGGTTAAAAAGCCTAATTGCACAAAAATAAGGCTACGGAGGACGAAAATGACCTAAATGTGAATCCGATGACACAAATGAACTTTTTGGATGCACAAGATTGGTTAAAACCCCTAATTGCACAAGAATAAGCCTAGGGAGGACGAAAATGACCTAAATGTTAATCAAATGACACAAATGAACTTATTGGATGCACAAGATCGGTTAAAAACCATAATTGGGCATAAATAACCATAGAGAGGAGGAAAATGTCCTAAATGATAATCCAAAGACACAAATGAACTTTTGGGATCCACAAGATTCGTTAAAAACCCTAATTGCACAAGAATAAGTCTAGGGAGGACAAAAATGACCTAAATGTTAATCAAATGACACAAATGAACTTATTGGATGCACAAGATTGGTTAAAAACCAGAATTGGGCATAAATAACCATAGAGAGGACGAAAATGTCCTAATTGTTAATCCAAAGACACAAATAAACTTTTGGGATCCACAAGATTCGTTAAAAACCCTAATTGCACAAGAATAAGTCTAGGGAGGACGAAAATGACCTAAATGTTAATCCAATGACACGAATGAACTTTTTGGATGCACAAGATTGGTTAAAAACCCTAATTGCAAAGGAATAACCCTATGGAGGACGAAAATGACCTAAATGTTCATCCAATGACATAAACACACCTATTGGATGTAGAAGATTGGTTAAAAACCATAATTGGACAAGAATAACCCTAGAGAGGACGAAAATGACCTAAATGTTAATCAAATGACACAAATGAACTTATTGGATGCTCAAGATTGGTTAAAAACCCTAATTGGACAAGAATAAGCCTACGGAGGACGAAAATTACTTAAATGTGAATCCAATGACACAAATGAACGTTTTGGATGCACAAGATTAGTTAAAAACCCTAATTGCACAAGAATAAGCCTAGGGAGGACGAAAATGACCTAAATATTAATCCAATGACACAAATGAACTTATTGGATGCACAAGATTGGTTAAAAACCCTAATTGCACATAAATAATCCTAGAGAGGACGAAAATGACCTAAATGTTACTCCAATGACACAAATGAACTTATTGGATGCACAAGATTGGTTAAAAACCCTAATTGCACATAAATAAGGCTACGAAGGACGAATATGACCTAAATGTGAATCCAATGACACAAATGAACTCTTTGGATGCACAAGATTGGTTAAAAACCCTAATTGGACAAGAATAAGCCTAGGGAGGACGAAAATGACCAAAATATTAATCCAATGACACAAATGAACTTATTGGATGCACAAGATTGGTTAAAAACCCTAATTGCACATAAATAACCCTAGAGAGGACGAAAATGACCTAAATGTTAATCCAATGACACAAATGAACTTATTGGATGCACAAGATTGGTTAAAAACCCTAATTGCACATAAATAAGGCTACGGAGGACGAAAATGACCTAAATGTGAATCCGATGACACAAATGAACTTTTTGGATGCACAAGATTGGTTAAAACCCCTAATTGCACAACAATAAGCCTAGGGAGGACGAAAATGACCTAAATGTTAATCAAATGACACAAATGAACTTATTGGATGCACAAGATTGGTTAAAAACCATAATTGGGCATAAATAACCATAGAGAGGACGAAAATGTCCTAAATGATAATCCAAAGACACAAATGAACTTTTGGGATCCACAAGATTCGTTAAAAACCCTAATTGCACAAGAATAAGTCTAGGGAGGACAAAAATGACCTAAATGTTAATCAAATGACACAAATGAACTTATTGGATGCACAAGATTGGTTAAAAACCAGAAGTGGGCATAAATAACCATAGAGAGGACGAAAATGTCCTAATTGTTAATCCAAAGACACAAATAAACTTTTGGGATCCACAAGATTCGTTAAAAACCCTAATTGCACAAGAATAAGTCTAGGGAGGACGAAAACGACCTAAATGTTAATCCAATGACACGAATGAACTTTTTGGATGCACAAGATTGGTTAAAAACCCTAATTGCAAAGGAATAACCCTTTGGAGGACGAAAATGACCTAAATGTTCATCGAATGACATAAACACACCTATTGGATGTAGAAGATTGGTTAAAAACACTAATTGGACAAGAATAACCCTAGAGAGGACGAAAATGACCTAAATGTTAATCAAATGACACAAATGAACTTATTGGATGCTCAAGATTGGTTAAAAACCCTAATTGGACAAGAATAAGCCTACGGAGGACGAAAATTACTTAAATGTTAATCCAATGACACAAATGAACTTTTCGGATGCACAAGATTAGTTAAAAACCCTAATTGCACAAGAATAAGCCTAGGGAGGACGAAAATGACCTAAATATTAATCCAATGACACGAATGAACATTTTGGATGCACAAGATTGGTTAAAAACCCTAATTGCACATAAATAACCCTAGAGAGGACGAAAATGACCTAAATGTTACTCCAATGACACAAATGAACTTATTGGATGCACAAGATTGGTTAAAAACCCTAATTGCACATAAATAAGGCTACGGAGGACGAAAATGACCTAAATGTGAAACAAATGACACAAAGGAACTTATTGGATGCACAAGATTGGTTAAAAAGCCTAATTGCACATAAATAAGGCTACAGAGGACGAAAATGACCTAAATGTGAATCCAATGACACAAATGAATTTTTTGGATGCACAAGATTGGTTAAAAACCCTAATTGCACATAAATAACCCTAGAGTGGACGAAAATGACCTAAATGTTAATCCAATGACACAAATGAACTTATTGGATGCACAAGATTGGTTAAAAACCCTAATTGCACATAAATAAGGCTACGGAGGAAGAAAATGACCTAAATGGGAATCCAATGACACAAATGAACTTTTTGGATGCACAATATTGGTTAAAACCCCTAATTGCACAAGAATAAGCCTAGGGAGGACGAAAATGACCTAAATGTTAATCAAATGACACAAATGAACTTATTGGATGCACAAGATTGGTTAAAAACCAGAATTGGGCATAAATAAACATAGAGAGGACGAAAATGTCCTAAATGTTAATCCAAAGACACAAATGAACTTTTGGGATCCACAAGATTCGATAAAAACCCTAATTGCACAAGAATAAGTCTAGGGAGGACGAAAATGACCTAAATGTTAATCCAATGACACGAATGAACTTTTTGGATGCACAGGATTTGTTAAAAACCCTAATTGCAAAGGAATAACCCTATGGAGGACGAAAATGACCTAAATGTTCATCCAATGACATAAACACACCTATTGGATCTAGAAGATTGGTTAAAAACCCTAATTGGACAAGAATAACTCTAGAGAGGACGAAAATGACCTAAATGTTAATCCAATGACACAAATAAACTTATTGGATGCTCAAGATTGGTTAAAAACCCTAATTGGACAAGAATAAGCCTATGGAGGACGAAAATTACTTAAATGTTAATCCAATGACACAAATGAACTTTTTGGATGCACAAGATTGGTTAAAAACCCTATTTGCACAAGAATAAGCCTAGGGAGGACGAAAATGACCTAAATATTAATCCAATGACACGAATGAACATTTTGGATGCACAAGATTGGTTAAAAACCCTAATTGCAAAGGAATAAGCCTATGGAGGACGAAAATGACCTAAATGTTCATCCAAAGACATAAACACACCTATTGGATGTAGAAGATTGGTTAAAAACCCTAATTGGACAAGAATAACCCTAGGGAGGACGAAAATGACCTAAATGTTAATCCAATGACACAAATGAACTTATTGGATGCTCAAGATTGGTTAAAAACCCTAATTGGACAAGAATAAGCCTACGGAGGACGAAAATTACTTAAATTTTAATCCAATGACACAAATGAACTTTTTGGATGCACAAGATTGGTTAAAAACCCTAATTGCACAAGAATAAGCCTAGGGAGGACGAAAATGACCTAAATATTAATCCAATGACACAAATGAACTTTTTCGATGCACAAGATTGGTTAAAACCCCTAATTGCCCAAGAATAAGCCTAGGGAGGACGAAAATGACCGAAATGTTAATACAATGACACAAAGGAACTTATTGGATGCACAAGATTGGTTAAAAACCCTAATTGCACATAAATAACCCTAGAGAGGACGAAAATGACCTAAATGTTAATCCAATGACACAAATGAACTAATTGGATGCACAAGATTGGTTAAAAACCCTAATTGCACATAAATAAGGCTACAGAGGACGAAAATGACCTAAATGTGAATCCAATGACACAAATGAACTTTTTGGATGCACAAGATTGGTTAAAACCCCTAATTGCACAAGAATAAGCCTAGGGAGGACGAAAATGACCTAAATGTTAATCAAATGACACAAATGAACTTATTGGATGCACAAGATTGGTTAAAAACCAGAATTGGGCATAAATAACCATAGAGAGGACGAAAATGTCCTAAATGTTAATCCAAAGACACAAATGAACTTTTGGGATCCACAAGATTCGTTAAAAACCCTAATTGCACAAGAATAAGTCTAGGGAGGACGAAAATGACCTAAATGTTAATCCAATGACACGAATGAACTTTTTGGATGCACAAGATTGGTTAAAAACCCTAATTGCAAAGGAATAACCCTATGGAGGACGAAAATGATCAAAATGTTCATCCAATGACATAAAAACACCTATTGGATGTAGAAGATTGGTTAAAAACCCTAATTGGACAAGAATAACCCTAGGGAGGACGAAAATGACCTAAATGTTAATCCAATGACACAAATGAACTTATTGGATACTCAAGATTGGTTAAAAACCCTAATTGGACAAGAATAAGCCTACGGAGGACGAAAATTACTTAAATGTTAATCCAATGACACAAATGAACTTTTTGGATGCACAAGATTGGTTAAAAACCCTAATTGCACAAGAATAAGCCTAGGGAGGACGAAAATGACCTTAATATTAATCCAATGACACAAATGAACTTATTGGATGCACAAGATTGGTTAAAAAGCCTAATTGCACATAAATAAGGCTACGGAGGACGAAAATGACCTAAATGTGAATCCAATGACACAAATGAACTTTTTGGATGCACAAGATTTGTTAAAAACCCTAATTGCACAAGAATAAGCCTAGGGAGGACGAAAATGACCTAAATATTAATCCAATGACACAAATGAACTTATTGGATGCACAAGATTGGTTAAAAACCCTAATTGCACATAAATAAGGCTACGGAGGACGAAAATGACCTAAATGTTAATCCAATGACACAAATGAACTTATTGGATGCACAAGATTGGTTAAAAACCCTAATTGCACAAGAATAAGCCTAGGGAGGATGAAAATGACCTAAATGTTAATCCAATGACACAAACGAACTTATTGGATGCACAAGATTGGTTAAAAACCCTAATTGGACAAGAATAAGCCTAGGGAGGACGAAAATGACCTAAATGTTAATCCAATGACACAAACGAACTTATTGGATGCACAAGATTGGTTAAAAATCCTAATTGGACAAGAATAAGCCTAGGGAGGACGAAAATGACCTAAATGCTAATCCAATGACACAACTCAACTTATTGGATGCACAAGATTGGTTAAAAACCCTAATTGGGCAAGATTAAGCCTAGGGAGGACGAAAATGACCTAATTGATCATCCAATGACACAAACACACCTATTGGATGCACAAGATTGGTTAAAAACCCTAATTGGACAAGAATAAGCCTAGGGAGGACGAAAATGACCTAATTGATCATCCAATGACACAAACACGCTTATTGGATGCACAAGATTGGTTAAAAACCCTAACTGGACAAGAATATGCCTAGGGAGGACGAAAATGACCTAATTGATCATCCAATGACACAAACACACCTATTGGATGCACAAGATTGGTTAAAAACCCTAATTGGACAAGAATAAGCCTAGGGAGGACGAAAATGACCTAATTGATCATCCAATGACACAAACACACCTATTGGATGCACAAGATTGGTTAAAAACCCTAATTGGACAAGAATAAGCCTAGGGAGGACGAAAATGACCTAATTGATCATCCAATGACACAAACACACCTATTGGATGCACAAGATTGGTTAAAAACCATTGTTGGACAAGAATATGGCTAGGGAGGATGAAAATGACCTAATTGATCATCCAATGACACAAATGAACTTATTGGATGCACAAGATTGGTTAAAAACCCTAGTTGGACAAGAATATGCCTAGGGAGGACGAAAATGACCTAATTGATCATCCAATGACACAAACACACCTATTGGATGCACAAGATTGGTTAAAAACCCTAATTGGACAAGAATAAGCCTAGGGAGGACGAAAATGACCTAATTGATTATCCATTGCCAAAAACACACCTATTGGATGCACAAGATTGGTTAAAAACCCTAATTGGACAAGAATATGCCTAGGGAGGACGAAAATGACCTAATTGATCATCCAATGACACAAACACACCTATTGGATGCACAAGATTGGTTAAAAACCCTAATTGGACAAGAATAAGCCTAGGGAGGACGAAAATGACCTAATTGATCATCCAATGACACAAACACACCTATTGGATGCACAAGATTGGTTAAAAACCCTAATTGGACAAGAATAAGCCTAGGGAGGACGAAAATGACCTAATTGATCATCCAATGACACAAACATACCTATTGGATGCACAAGATTGGTTAAAAACCCTAGTTGGACAAAAATATCCCTAGGGAGGACGAAAATGACCTAATTGATCATCCAATGACACAAATAAACTTATTGGATGCACAAGATTGGTTAAAAACCCTAGTTGTACAAGAATATGCCTAGGGAGGACGAAAATGACCTAATTGATCATCCAATGACACAAATGAACTTATTGGAGGCACAAGATTTGTTAAAACCCTAATTGGACAAGAATAAGCCTAGGGAGGACGAAAATGACCTAATTGATCATCCAATGACACAAACACACCTATTGGATGCACAAGATTGGTTAAAAACCCTAATTGGACAAGAATAAGCCTAGGGAGGACGAAAATGACCTAATTGACCATCCAATGACACAAACACACCTATTGGATACACAAGATTGGTTAAAAATCCTAATTGGACAATAATATGCCTAGGGTGGACGAAAATGACCTAAATGTTAATCCAATGACACAAATGAACTTATTGGATGCACAAGATTGGTTAAAAACCCTAATTGGACAAGAATAAGCCTAGGGAGGACGAAAATGACCTAATTGATCATCCAATGACACAAACATACCTATTGGATGCACAAGATTGGTTAAAAACCCTAATTGGACAAGAATATGCCTAGGGATGACGAAAATGACCTAAATATTAATTCAATGACACAAACAAAGTTATTGGATGCACAAGATTGGTTAAAAACCCTAATTGGACAAGAATAAGCCTAGGGAGGACGAAAATGACCTAAATGTTAATCCAATGACACAAATGAACTTATTGGATGCACAAGATTGGTTAAAAACCCTAATTGCACATAAATAACCCTAGAGAGGACGAAAATGACCTAAATGTTAATCCAATGACACAAATGAACTTATTGGATGCAAAAGATTGGTTAAAAACCCTAATTGCACATAAATAACCCTAGAGAGGACGAAAATGACCTAAATGTTACTCCAATGACACAAATGAACTTATTGGATGCACAAGATTGGTTAAAAACCCTAATTGCACATAAATAAGGCTACGGAGGACGAATATGACCTAAATGTGAATCCAATGACACAAATGAACTTTTTGGATGCACAAGATTGGTTAAAAACCCTAATTGCACAAGAATAAGCCTAGGGAGGATGAAAATGACCTAAATATTAATCCAATGACACAAATGAACTTATTGGATGCACAAGATTGGTTAAAAAGCCTAATTGCACATAAATAAGGCTACGGAGGACGAAAATGACCTAAATGTGAATCCAATGACACAAATGAACTTTTTGGATGCACAAGATTGGTTAAAAACCCTAATTGCACAAGAATAAGCCTAGGGAGGACGAAAATGACCAAAATATTAATCCAATGACACAAATGAACTTTTTCGATGCACAAGATTGGTTAAAACCCCTAATTGCCTAAGAATAAGCCTAGGAGGACGAAAATAACCTAAATGTTACTCCAATGACACAAATGAACTTATTGGATGCACAAGATTGGTTAAAAACCCTAATTGCACATAAATAAGGCTACGGAGGACGAAAATGACTTAAATGTGAATCCAATGACACAAATGAACTTTTTGGATGCACAAGAATGGTTAAAAACCCTAATTGCAAAGGAATAAGCCTATGGAGGACGAAAATGACCTAAATGTTCATCCAAAGACATAAACACACCTATTGGATGTAGAAGATTGGTTAAAAACCCTAATTGGACAAGAATAACCCTAGGGAGGACGAAAATGACCTAAATGTTAATCCAATGACACAAATGAACTTATTGGATGCACAAGATTGGTTAAAAACCCTAATTGGACAAGAATAAGCCTACGGAGGACGAAAATTACTTAAATGTTAATCCAATGACACAAATGAACTTTTTGGATGCACAAGATTGGTTAAAAACCCTAATTGCACAAGAATAAGCCTAGGGAGGACGAAAATGACCTTAATATTAATCCAATGACACAAATGAACTTATTGGATGCACAAGATTGGTTAAAAAGCCTAATTGCACATAAATAAGGCTACGGAGGACGAAAATGACCTAAATGTGAATCCAATGACACAAACGAACTTTTTGGATGCACAAGATTTGTTAAAAACCCTAATTGCACAAGAATAAGCCTAGGGAGGACGAAAATGACCTAAATATTAATCCAATGACACAAATGAACTTATTGGATGCACAAGATTGGTTAAAAACCCTAATTGCACATAAATAACCCTAGAGAGGACGAAAATGACCTAAATGTTACTCCAATGACACAAATGAACTTATTGGATGCACAAGATTGGTTAAAAACCCTAATTGCACATAAATAAGGCTACGGAGGACGAATATGACCTAAATCTGAATCCAATAACACAAATGAACTCTTTGGATGCACAAGATTAATTAAAAACCCTAATTGCACAAGAATAAGCCTAGGGAGGACGAAAATGACCTAAATATTAATCCAATGACACAAATGAACTTATTGGATGCACAAGATTGCTTAAAAACCCTAATTGCACATAAATAACCCTGGAGAGGACGAAAATGACCTAAATGTTAATCCAATGACACAAATGAACTTATTGGATGCACAAGATTGGTTAAAAACCCTAATTGCACATAAATAAGGCTACGGAGGACGAAAATGACCTAAATGTGAATCCGATGACACAAATGAACTTTTTGGATGCACAAGATTGGTTAAAAACCCTAATTGCACAAGAATAAGCCTAGGGAGGACGAAAATGACCTAAATATTAATCCAATGACACAAATGAACTTATTGGATGCACAAGATTGGTTAAAAACCCTAATTGCACATAAATAACCCTAGAGAGGACGAAAATGACCTAAATGTTACTCCAATGACACAAATGAACTTATTGGATGCACAAGATTGGTTAAAAACCCTACTTGCACATAAATAAGGCTACGGAGGACGAATATGACCTAAATGTGAATCCAATGACACAAATGAACTTTTTGGATGCACAAGATTGGTTAAAAACCCTAATTGGACAAGAATAAGCCTAGGGAGGACGAAAATGACCTAAATATTAATCCAATGACACAAATGAACTTATTGGATGTAGAAGATTGGTTAAAAACCCTAATTGCACATAAATAACCCTAGAGAGGACGAAAATGACCTAAATGTTACTCCAATGACACAAATGAACTTTTTGGATGCTCAAGATTGGTTAAAAACCCTAATTGCACAAGAATAAGTCTAGGGAGGACGAAAATGACCTTAATATTAATCCAATGACACAAATGAACTTATTGGATGCACAAGATTGGTTAAAAAGCCTAATTGCACATAAATAAGGCGATGGAGGACAAAAATGAACTAAATGTGAATCCAATGACACAAATGAACTTTTTGGATGCACAAGATTTGTTAAAAACCCTAATTGCACAAGAATAAGCCTAGGGAGGACGAAAATGACCTAAATATTAATCCAATGACACAAATGAACTTATTGGATGCACAAGATTGGTTAAAAACCCTAATTGGACAAGAATAAGCCTAGGGAGGAAAAACATGACCTAAATGTTCATCCAATGACACAAATGAACTTATTGGATGCACAAGAATGGTTAAAAACCCTAATTGCCCAAGAATAAGCCTAGGGAGGACGAAAATGACCTAAATATTAATCCAATGACACGAATGAACTTTTTGGATGCACAAGATTGGTTGAAAACCCTAATTGCAAAGGAATAAGCCTATGCAGGACGAAAATGACCTAAATGTTCATCCAATGACATAAACACACCTATTGGATGTAGAAGATTGGTTAAAAACCCTAATTGGACAAGAATAACCCTAGGGAGGACGAAAATGACCTAAATGTTAATCCAATGACACAAATGAACTTTTTGGATGCACAAGATTGGTTAAAAACCCTAATTGCACAAGAATAAGCCTAGGGAGGACGAAAATGACCTAAATATTAATCCAATGACACAAATGAACTTATTGGATGCACAAGATTGGTTAAAAAGCCTAATTGCACATAAATAAGGCTACAGAGGACGAAAATGACCTAAATGTGAATCAAATGACACAAATGAATTTTTTGGATGCACAAGATTGGTTAAAAACCCTAATTGCACAAGAATAAGCCTAGGGAGGACGAAAATGACCTAAATATTAATCCAATGACACAAATGAACTTATTGGATGCACAAGATTGGTTAAAAAGCCTAATTGCACATAAATAAGGCTACGGAGGACGAAAATGACCTAAATGTGAATCCAATGACACAAATGAACTTTTTGGATGCACAAGATTGGTTAAAAACCCTAATTGCACATAAATAAGGCTACGGAGGACGAATATGACCTAAATGTGAATCCAATGACACAAATGAACTTTTTGGATGCACAAGATTGGTTAAAAACCCTAATTGCACAAGAATAACCCTAGAGAGGACGAAAATGACCTAAATATTAATCCAATGACACAAATGAACTTATTGGATGCACAAGATTGGTTAAAAACCCTAATTGCACATAAATAACCCTAGAGAGGACGAAAATGACCTAAATGTTAATCCAATGACACAAATGAACTTATTGGATGCTCAAGATTGGTTAAAAACCCTAATTGGACAAGAATAAGCCTACGGAGGACGAAAATTACTTAAATGTTAATCCAATGACACAAATGAACTTTTTGGATGCACAAGATTGGTTAAAAACCCTAATTGCACAAGAATAAGCCTAGGGAGGACGAAAATGACCTAAATATTAATCCAATGACACAAATGAACTTTTTCGATGCACAAGATTGGTTAAAACCCCTAATTGCCCAAGAATAAGCCTAGGGAGGACGAAAATGACCTAAATGTTAATCCAATGACACAAAGGAACTTATTGGATGCACAAGATTGGTTAAAAACCCTAATTGCACATAAATAACCCTAGAGAGGACGAAAATGACCTAAATGTTAATCCAATGACACAAATAAACTTATTGGATGCACAAGATTGGTTAAAAACCCTAATTGCACCTAAATAAGGCTACAGAGGACGAAAATGACCTAAATGTGAATCCAATGACACAAATGAACTTTTTGGATGCACAAGATTGGTTAAAACCCCTAATTGCACAAGAATAAGCCTAGGGAGGACGAAAATGACCTAAATGTTAATCAAATGACACAAATGAACTTATTGGATGCACAAGATTGGTTAAAAACCAGAATTGGGCATAAATAACCATAGAGAGGACGAAAATGTCCTAAATGTTAATCCAAAGACACAAATGAACTTTTGGAATCCACAAGATTCGTTAAAAACCCTAATTGCACAAGAATAAGTCTAGGGAGGACGAAAATGACCTAAATGTTAATCCAATGACACGAATGAACTTTTTGGATGCACAAGATTGGTTAAAAACCCTAATTGCAAAGGAATAACCCTATGGAGGACGAAAATGACCAAAATGTTCATCCAATGACATAAACACACCTATTGGATGTAGAAGATTGGTTAAAAACCCTAATTGGAAAAGAATAACCCTAGAGAGGACGAAAATGACCTAAATGTTAATCCAATGACACAAATGAACTTATTGGATGCTCAAGATTGGTTAAAAACCCTAATTGGACAAGAATAAGCCTACGGAGGACGAAAATTACTTAAATGTTAATCCAATGACACAAATGAACTTTTTGGATGCACAAGATTGGTTAAAAACCCTAATTGCACAAGAATAAGCCTAGGGAGGACGAAAATGACCTAAATATTAATCCAATGACACAAATGAACTTTTTCGATGCACAAGATTGGTTAAAACCCCTAATTGCCCAAGAATAAGCCTAGGGAGGACGAAAATGACCTAAATGTTAATCCAATGACACAAAGGAACTTATTGGATGCATAAGATTGGTTAAAAACCCTAATTGCACATAAATAACCCTAGAGAGGACGAAAATGACCTAAATGTTAATCCAATGACACAAATGAACTTATTGGATGCACAAGATTGGTTAAAAACCCTAATTGCACATAAATAAGGCTACAGAGGACGAAAATGACCTAAATGTGAATCCAATGACACAAATGAACTTTTTGGATGCACAAGATTGGTTAAAACCCCTAATTGCACAAGAATAAGCCTAGGGAGGACGAAAATGACCTAAATGTTAATCAAATGACACAAATGAACTTATTGGATGCACAAGATTGGTTAAAAACCAGAATTGGGCATAAATAACCATAGAGAGGACGAAAATGTCCTAAATGTTAATCCAAAGACACAAATGAACTTTTTGGATCCACAAGATTCGTTAAAAACCCTAATTGCACAAGAATAAGTCTAGGGAGGACGAAAATGACCTAAATGTTAATCCAATGACACGAATGAACTTTTTGGATGCACAAGATTGGTTAAAAACCCTAATTGCAAAGGAATAACCCTATGGAGGACGAAAATGACCTAAATGTTCATCCAATGACATAAACACACCTATTGGACGTAGAAGATTGGTTAAAAACCCTAATTGGACAAGAATAACCCTACAGAGGACGAAAATGACCTAAATGTTAATCCAATGACACAAATGAACTTATTGGATGCACAAGATTGGTTAAAAACCCTAATTGGACAAGAATAAGCCTACGGAGGACGAAAATTACTTAAATGTTAATCCAATGACACAAATGAACTTTTTGGATGCACAAGATTGGTTAAAAACCCTAATTGCACAAGAATAAGCCTAGGGAGGACGAAAATGACCTAAATATTAATCCAATGACACAAATGAACTTATTGGATGCACAAGATTGGTTAAAAAGCCTAATTGCACATAAATAAGGCTACAGAGGACGAAAATGACCTACATGTGAATCCAATGACACAAAGGAACTTATTGGATGCACAAGATTGGTTAAAAACCCTAATTGCACATAAATAACCCTAGAGAGGACGAAAATGACCTAAATGTTAATCCAATGACACAAATGAACTTATTGGATGCACAAGATTGGTGAAAAACCCTAATTGCACATAAATAAGGCTACAGAGGACGAAAATGACCTAAATGTGAATCCAATGACACAAATGAACTTTTTGGATGCACAAGATTGGTTAAAAACCCTAATTGCACAAGAATAAGCCTAGGGAGGACGAAAATGACCTAAATATTAATCCAATGACACAAATGAACTTATTGGATGCACAAGATTGGTTAAAAACCCTAATTGGACAAGAATAAGCCTAGGGAGGACGAAAATGACCTAATTGATCATCCATTGCCACAAACACACCTATTGGATGCACAAGATTGTATAAAAACCCTAATTGGACAAGAATAAGCCTAGGGAGGACGAAAATGACCTAATTGATCATCCAATGACACAAACACACCTATTGGATGCACAAGATTGGTTAAAAACCCTAATTGGACAAGAATAAGCCTAGGGAGGACGAAAATGACCTAATTGATCATCCAATGACACAAACACACCAATTGGATGCACAAGATTGGTTAAAAACCCTAGTTGGACAAGAACATGCCTAGGGAGGACGAAAATGACCAAAATATTAATTCAATGACACAAACAAAGTTATTGGATGCACAAGATTGGTTAAAAACCCTAATTGGACAAGAATAAGCCTAGGGAGGACGAAAATGACCTAATTGATCATCCAATGACACAAACACACCTATTGGATGCACAAGATTGGTTAAAAACCCTAATTGGACAAGAATAAGCCTAGGGAGGACGAAAATGACCTAATTGATCATCCAATGACACAAATACACCTATTGGATGTACAAGATTAGTTAAAAACCCTAATTGGACAAGAATAAGCCTAGGGAGGACGAAAATAACCTAATTGATCATCCAATGACACAAACACACCTATTGGATGCACAAGATTGGTTAAAAACCCTAATTGGACAAGAATATGCATAGGGAGGACGAATATGACCTAAATGTTAATCCAATGACACAAATGAACTTATTGGATGCACAAGATTGGTTAAAAACCCTAATTGGACAAGAATAAGCCTAGGGAGGACGAAAATGACCTAAATGTTAATCCAATGACACAAATGAACTTATTGGATGCTCAAGATTGGTTAAAAACCCTAATTGGACAAGAATAAGCCTACGGAGGACGAAAATTACTTAAATGTTAATCCAATGACACAAATGAACTTTTTGGATGCACAAGATTGGTTAAAAACCCTAATTGCACAAGAATAAGCCTAGGGAGGACGAAAATGACCTAAATATTAATCCAATGACACAAATGAACTTATTGGATGCTCAAGATTGGTTAAAAACCCTAATTGGACAAGAATAAGCCTACGGAGGACGAAAATTACTTAAATGTTAATCCAATGACACAAATGAACTTTTTGGATGCACAAGATTGGTTAAAAACCCTAATTGCACAAGAATAAGCCTAGGGAGGACGAAAATGACCTAAATATTAATCCAATGACACAAATGAACTTATTGGATGCACAAGATTGGTTAAAAAGCCTAATTGCACATAAATAAGGCTACGGAGGACGAAAATGACCTAAATGTGAATCCAATGACACAAATGAACTTTTTGGATGCACAAGATTTGTTAAAAACCCTAATTGCACAAGAATAAGCCTAGGGAGGACAAAAATGACCTAAATATTAATCCAATGACACAAATGAACTTATTGGATGCACAAGATTGGTTAAAAACCCTAATTGCACATAAATAACCCTAGAGAGGACGAAAATGACCTAAATGTTACTCCAATGACACAAATGAACTTATTGGATGCACAAGATTGGTTAAAAACCCTAATTGCACATAAATAAGGCTACGGAGGACGAATATGACCTAAATGTGAATCCAATGACACAAATGAACTTTTTGGATGCACAAGATTGGTTAAAAACCCTAATTGCACAAGAATAAGCATAGGGAGGACGAAAATGACCTAAATATTAATCCAATGACACAAATGAACTTATTGGATGCACAAGATTGGTTAAAATGCCTAATTGCACATAAATAAGGCTACGGAGGACGAAAATGACCTAAATGTGAATCCAATGACACAAATGAACTTTTTGGATGCACAAGATTGGTTAAAAACCCTAATTGCACAAGAATAAGCCTAGGGAGGACGAAAATGACCAAAATATTAATCCAATGACACAAATGAACTTTTTCGATGCACAAGATTGGTTAAAACCCCTAATTGCCTAAGAATAAGCCTAGGAGGACGAAAATGACCTAAATGTTAATCCAATGACACAAAGGAACTTATTGGATGCACAAGATTGGTTAAAAAGCCTAATTGCACATAAATAACCCTAGAGAGGACGAAAATGACCTAAATGTTAATCCAATGACACAAATGAACTTATTGGATGCAAAAGATTGGTTAAAAACCCTAGTTGCACATAAATAACCCTAGAGAGGACGAAAATGACCTAAATGTTACTCCAATGACACAAATGAACTTATTGGATGCACAAGATTGGTTAAAAACCCTAATTGCACATAAATAAGGCTACGGAGGACGAAAATGACTTAAATGTGAATCCAATGACACAAATGAACTTTTTGGATGCACAAGAATGGTTAAAAACCCTAATTGCAAAGGAATAAGCCTATGGAGGACGAAAATGACCTAAATGTTCATCCAAAGACATAAACACACCTATTGGATGTAGAAGATTGGTTAAAAACCCTAATTGGACAAGAATAACCCTAGGGAGGACGAAAATGACCTAAATGTTAATCCAATGACACAAATGAACTTATTGGATGCACAAGATTGGTTAAAAACCCTAATTGGACAAGAATAAGCCTACGGAGGACGAAAATTACTTAAATGTTAATCCAATGACACAAATGAACTTTTTGGATGCACAAGATTGGTTAAAAACCCTAATTGCACATAAATAACCCTAGGGAGGACGAAAATGACCTAAATGTTACTCCAATGACACAAATGAACTTATTGGATGCACAAGATTGGTTAAAAACCCTAATTGCACATAAATAAGGCTACGGAGGACGAATATGACCTAAATGTGAATCCAATGACACAAATGAACTTTTTGGATGCACAAGATTGGTTAAAAACCCTAATTGCACAAGAATAAGCCTAGGGAGGATGAAAATGACCTAAATATTAATCCAATGACACAAATGAACTTATTGGATGCACAAGATTGGTTAAAAAGCCTAATTGCACATAAATAAGGCTACGGAGGACGAAAATGACCTAAATGTGAATCCAATGACACAAATGAACTTTTTGGATGCACAAGATTGGTTAAAAACCCTAATTGCACAAGAATAAGCCTAGGGAGGACGAAAATGACCAAAATATTAATCCAATGACACAAATGAACTTTTTCGATGCACAAGATTGGTTAAAACCCCTAATTGCCTAAGAATAAGCCTAGGAGGACGAAAATAACCTAAATGTTACTCCAATGACACAAATGAACTTATTGGATGCACAAGATTGGTTAAAAACCCTAATTGCACATAAATAAGGCTACGGAGGACGAAAATGACTTAAATGTGAATCCAATGACACAAATGAACTTTTTGGATGCACAAGAATGGTTAAAAACCCTAATTGCAAAGGAATAAGCCTATGGAGGACGAAAATGACCTAAATGTTCATCCAAAGACATAAACACACCTATTGGATGTAGAAGATTGGTTAAAAACCCTAATTGGACAAGAATAACCCTAGGGAGGACGATAATGACCTAAATGTTAATCCAATGACACAAATGAACTTATTGGATGCTCAAGATTGGTTAAAAACCCTAATTGGACAAGAATAAGCCTACGGAGGACGAAAATTACTTAAATGTTAATCCAATGACACAAATGAACTTTTTGGATGCACAAGATTGGTTAAAAACCCTAATTGCACATAAATAACCCTAGGGAGGACGAAAATGACCTAAATGTTACTCCAATGACACAAATGAACTTATTGGATGCACAAGATTGGTTAAAAACCCTAATTGCACATAAATAAGGCTACGGAGGACGAATATGACCTAAATGTGAATCCAATGACACAAATGAACTTTTTGGATGCACAAGATTGGTTAAAAACCCTAATTGCACAAGAATAAGCCTAGGGAGGACGAAAATGACCTAAATATTAATCCAATGACACAAATGAACTTATTGGATGCACAAGATTGGTTAAAAAGCCTAATTGCACATAAATAAGGCTACAGAGGACGAAAATGACCTACATGTGAATCCAATGACACAAAGGAACTTATTGGATGCACAAGATTGGTTAAAAACCCTAATTGCACATAAATAACCCTAGAGAGGACGAAAATGACCTAAATGTTAATCCAATGACACAAATGAACTTATTGGATGCACAAGATTGGTGAAAAACCCTAATTGCACATAAATAAGGCTACAGAGGACGAAAATGACCTAAATGTGAATCCAATGACACAAATGAACTTTTTGGATGCACAAGATTGGTTAAAACCCCTAATTGCACAAGAATAAGCCTAGGGAGGACGAAAATGACCTAAATGTTAATCAAATGACACAAATGAACTTATTGGATGCACAAGATTGGTTAAAAACCAGAATTGGGCATAAATAACCATAGAGAGGACGAAAATGTCCTAAATGTTAATCCAAAGACACAAATGAACTTTTTGGATCCACAAGATTCGTTAAAAACCCTAATTGCACAAGAATAAGTCTAGGGAGGACGAAAATGACCTAAATGTTAATCCAATGACACGAATGAACTTTTTGGATGCACAAGATTGGTTAAAAACCCTAATTGCAAAGGAATAACCCTATGGAGGACGAAAATGACCTAAATGTTCATCCAATGACATAAACACACCTATTGGACGTAGAAGATTGGTTAAAAACCCTAATTGGACAAGAATAACCCTACAGAGGACGAAAATGACCTAAATGTTAATCCAATGACACAAATGAACTTATTGGATGCTCAAGATTGGTTAAAAACCCTAATTGGACAAGAATAAGCCTACGGAGGACGAAAATTACTTAAATGTTAATCCAATGACACAAATGAACTTTTTGGATGCACAAGATTGGTTAAAAACCCTAATTGCACAAGAATAAGCCTAGGGAGGACGAAAATGACCTTAATATTAATCCAATGACACAAATGAACTTATTGGATGCACAAGATTGGTTAAAAACCCTAATTGCACATAAATAACCCTAGAGAGGACGAAAATGACCTAAATGTTACTCCAATGACACAAATGAACTTATTGGATGCACAAGATTGGTTAAAAAGCCTAATTGCACATAAATAAGGCTACGGAGGACGAAAATGACCTAAATGTGAATCCAATGACACAAACGAACTTTTTGGATGCACAAGATTTGTTAAAAACCCTAATTGCACAAGAATAAGCCTAGGGAGGACGAAAATGACCTAAATATTAATCCAATGACACAAATGAACTTATTGGATGCACAAGATTGGTTAAAAACCCTAATTGCACATAAATAAGGCTACGGAGGACGAAAATGACCTAAATGTTAATCCAATGACACAAATGAACTTATTGGATGCACAAGATTGGTTAAAAACCCTAATTGCACAAGAATAAGCCTAGGGAGGATGAAAATGACCTAAATGTTAATCCAATGACACAAACGAACTTATTGGATGCACAAGATTGGTTAAAAACCCTAATTGGACAAGAATAAGCCTAGGGAGGACGAAAATGACCTAAATGTTAATCCAATGAAACAACTCAACTTATTGGATGCACAAGATTGGTTAAAAACCCTAATTGGACAAGAATAAGCCAAGGGAGGACGAAAATGACCTAATTGATCATCCAATGACACAAACACACCTATTGGATGCACAAGATTGGTTAAAAATCCTAATTGGACAAGAATATCCCTAGGGAGGACGAAAATGACCTAATTGATCATCCAATGACACAAACACACCTATTGGATGCACAAGATTGGTTAAAAACCATAATTGGACAAGAATAAGCCTAGGGAGGACGAAAATGACCTAATTGATCATCCAATGACACTAATGAACTTATTAGATGCACAAGATTGGTTAAAAACCCTAATTGGACAAGAATATGCCTAGGGAGGACGAAAATGACCTAAATATTAATTCAATGACACAAACAAACTTATTGGATGCACGAGATTGGTTAAAAACCCAAATTGGACAAGAATAAGCCTAGGGAGGACGAAAATGACCTAATTGATCATCCAATGACACAAACACACCTATTGGATGCACAAGATTGGTTAAAAACCCTAGTTGGACAAGAACATGCCTAGGGAGGACGAAAATGACCTAATTGATCATCCAATGACACTAATGAACTTATTGGATGCACAAGATTGGTTAAAAACCCTAATTGGACAAGAATAAGCCTAGGGAGGACGAAAATGACCTAATTGATCATCCAATAACACAAACACACCTATTGGATGCACAAAATTGGTTAAAAACCCTTGTTGGACAAGAACATGACTAGGGTGGATGAAAATGACCTAATTGATCATCCAATGACACAAACACACCTATTGGATGCACAAGATTGGTTAAAAACCCTAATTGGACAAGAATATGCCTAGGGAGGACGAAAATGACCTAATTGATCATCCAATGACACAAACACACCTATTGGATGCACAAGATTGGTTAAAAACCCTAATTGGACAAGAATATGCCTAGGGAGGACGAAAATGACCTAAATGTTAATCCAATGACACAAATGAACTTATTGGATGCAAAAGATTGGTTAAAAACCCTAATTGGACATGAATAAGCCTAAGGAGGACTAAAATGACCTAATTGATCATCCAATGACACAAACACACCTATTGGATGCACAAGATTGGTTAAAAACCCTAATTGGACAAGAATAAGCCTAAGGAGGACTAAAATGACCTAATTGATCATCCAATGACACAAACACACCTATTGGATGCACAAGATTGGTTAAAAACCCTAGTTGGACAAGAATATGCCAATGGAGGACGAAAATGAACTAATTGATCATCCAATGACACAAATGAACTTATTGGATGCACAAGATTGGTTAAAAAAACCTAATTGGACAAGAATAAGCCTAGGGATGACGAAAATGACCTAATTGATCATCCAATGACACAAACACACCTACTGGATGCAAAAGATTGGTTAAAAACCCTAATTGGACAAGAATAAGCCTAGGGAGGACGAAAATGACCTAATTGATCATCCAATGACACAAACACACCTATTGGATGCACAAGATTGGTTAAAAACCCTAATTTGACTAGAATAAGCCTAGGGAGGACGAAAATTACCTAATTGATCATCCATTGCCACAAACACACCTAATGGATGCACAAGATTGGTTAAAAACCCTAATTGGACAAGAATAAGCCTAGGGAGGACGAAAATGACCTAATTGATCATCCAATGACACAAACACACCTATTGGATGCACAAGATTGGTTAAAAACCCTAATTGGACAAGAATAAGCCTAGTGAGGACGAAAATGACCTAAATATTAATTCAATGACACAAACAAAGTTATTGGATGCACAAGATTGGTTAAAAACCCTAATTGGACAAGAATAAGCCTAGGGAGGACGAAAATGACCTAATTGATCATCCAATGACACAAACACACCTATTGGATGCACAAGATTGGTTAAAAACCCTAGTTGGACAAGAATATGCCGAGGGAGGACTAAAATGACCTAAATATTAATTCAATGACACAAACAAAGTTATTGGATGCACAAGATTGGTTAAAAACCCTAATTGGACAAGAATAAGCCTAGGGAGGACGAAAATGACCTAATTGATCATCCAATGACACAAACACACCTATTGGATGCACAAGATTGGTTAAATACCCTAGTTGGACAAGAATATGCATAGGGAGGACGAAAATGACCTAATTGATCATCCAATGACACAAATGAACTTATTGGATGCACAAGATTGGTTTAAAACCCTAATTGGACAAGAATAAGCCTAGGGAGGACGAAAATGACCTAATTGATCATCCAATGACACAAACACACCTATTGGATGCACAAGATTGGTTAAAAACCCTAATTGGACAAGAATAAGCCTAGGGAGGACGAAAATGACCTAATTGATCATCCAATGACACAAACACACCTATTGGATGCACAAGATTGGTTAAAAACCCTAATTGGACAAGAATATGCCTAGGGAGGACGAAAATGACCTAAATGTTAATCTAATGACACAAATGAACTTATTAAATGTACAAGATTGGTTAAAAACCCTAATTGGACAAGAATAAGCCTAGGGAGGACGAAAATGACCTAAATGTTAATCCAATGACACAACTCAACTTATTGGATGCACAAGATTGGTTAAAAACCCTAATTGGACAAGAATAAGCCTAGGGAGGACGAAAATGACCTAATTGATCATCCAATGACACAAACACACCTTTTGGATGCACAAGATTGGTTAAAAACCCTAATTGGACAAGAATATGCCTAGGGAGGACGAAAATGACCTAATTGATCATCCAATGACACAAACACACCTATTGGATGCACAAGATTCGTTAAAAACCCTAATTGGACAAGAATATGCCTAGGGAGGACGAAAATGACCTAATTGATCATCCAATGACACAAACACACCTATTGGATGCACAAGATTGGTTAAAAACCCTAATTGGACAAGAATATGCCTAGGGAGGACGAAAATGACCTAAATGTTATTCCAATGACACAAATGAACTTATTAGATGTACAAGATTGGTTAAAAACCCTAATTGGACAAGAATATGCCTAGGGAGGACGAAAATGACCTAATTGATCATCAAATGACACAAACACACCTATTGGATGCACAAGATTGGTTAAAAACCCTAATTGGACAAGAATAAGCCTAGGGAGGACGAAAATGACTTAATTGATCATCCAATGACACAAACACACCTATTGGATGCACAAGATTGGTTAAAAACCTTAATTGGACAAGAATATGCCTAGGGAGGACGAAAATGACCTAAATATTAATTCAATGACACACCTCAACTTATTG
Source organism: Cicer pinnatifidum (assembly GCA_037974775.1). Lineage (NCBI taxonomy): Eukaryota > Viridiplantae > Streptophyta > Magnoliopsida > Fabales > Fabaceae > Cicer > Cicer pinnatifidum. The sequence goes on along the minus strand of JBBPBR010000008.1, from coordinate 27,402,652 downwards.
GATGCACAAGATTGGTTAAAAACCCTAATTGGACAAGAATATGCCTAGGGAGGACGAAAATGACCTAATTGGTCATCGAATGACACAAACACACCTATTGGATGCACAAGATTGGTTAAAAACCCTAATTGGACAAGAATAAGCCTAGGGAGGACGAAAATGACCTAATTGATCATCCAATGACACAAACACACCTATTGGATGCACAAGATTGGTTAAAAACCCTAATTGGACAAGAATAAGCCTAGGGAGGACGAAAACGACCTAATTGATCATCCAATGACACAAACACACCTATTAGATGCACAAGATTGGTTAAAAACCCTAGTTGGACAAGAACATGCCTAGGGAGGACGAAAATGACCTAATTGATCATCCAATGACACTAATGAACTTATTGGATGCACAAGATTGGTTAAAAACCCTAATTGGACAAGAATAAGCCTAGGGAGGACGAAAATGACCTAATTGATCATCCAATGACACAAACACACCTATTGGATGCACAAGACTGGTTAAAAACCCTAGTTGGACAAGAACATGCCTAGGGAGGACGAAAATGACCTAATTGATCATCCAATGACACTAATGAACTTATTGGATGCACAAGATTGGTTAAAAACCCTAATTGGACAAGAATAAGCCTAGGGAGGACGAAAATGACCTAATTGATCATCCAATGACACAAACACACCTATTGGATGCACAAGATTGGTTAAAAACCCTAACTAGACAAGAATATATCTAGGGATGACGAAAATGACCTAATTGATCATCCAATGACACAAACACACCTATTGGATGCACAAGATGGGTTAAAAACCCTAATTGGACAAGAATATGCCTAGGGAGGACGAATATGACCTAAATGTTAATCCAATAACACAAATGAACTTATTGGATGCACAAGATTGGTTAAAAACCCTAATTGGACAAGAATAAGCCTAGGGTGGACGAAAATGACCTAATTGATCATCCAATGACACAAACACACCTATTGGATGCACAAGATTGGTTAAAAACCATAATTGGACAAGAATAAGCCTAGGGAGGACGAAAATGACCTAATTGATCATCCATTGACACAAACACACCTATTGGATGCACAAGATTGGTTAAAAACCCTAATTGGACAAGAATAAGCCTAGGGAGGACGAAAATGACCTAAATATTAATCCAATGACACAAACACACCTATTGGATGCACAAGATTGGTTAAAAACCCTAATTGGACAAGAATAAGCCTAAGGAGGACGAAAATGACCTAATTGATCATCCAATGACACAAACACAGCTATTGGATGCACAAGATTGGTTAAAAACCCTAATTGGACAAGAATATGCCTAGGGAGGACGAAAATGACCTAAATATATATTCAATGACACAAACAAAGTTATTGGATGCACAAGATTGGTTAAAAACCCTAATTGGACAAGAATAAGCCTAGGGAGGACGAAAATGACCTAATTGATCATCCAATGACACAAACACACCTATTGGATGCACAAGATTGGTTAAAAACCCTAGTTGGACAAGAATATGCCTAGGGAGGACGAAAATGACCTAATTGGTCATCCAATGACACAAATGAACTTATTCGATGCACAAGATTTGTTAAAAACCCTAATTGGACAAGAATAAGCCTAGGGAGGACGAAAATGACCTAATTGATCATCCAATGACACAAACACACCTATTGGATGCACAAGATTGGTTAAAAACCCTAATTGGACAAGAATATGCCTAGGGAGGACGAAAATGACCTAAATGTTAATCTAAGGACACAACTCAACTTATTGGATGCACAAGATTGGTTAAAATCCCTAATTGGACAAGAATAAGCCTAGGGAGGACGAAAATAACCTAATTGATCATCCAATGACACAAACACACCTATTGGATGCACAAGATTGGTTAAAAACCCTAATTGGACAAGAATATGCCTAGGGAGGAAGAAAATGACCTAAATATTAATGCAATGACACAAACAAAGTTATTGGATGCACAAGATTGGTTAAAAACCCTAATTGGACAAGAATAAGCCTAGGGAGGACGAAAATGACCTAATTGATCATCCAATGACACAAACACACCTATTGGATGCACAAGATTGGTTAAAAACCCTAATTGGACAAGAATATGCCTAGGGAGGACGAAAATGACCTAAATATTAATTCAATGACACAAACAAAGTTATTGGATGCACAAGATTGGTTAAAAACCCTAATTGGACAGGAATAAGCCTAGGGAGGACGAAAATGACCTAATTGATCATCCAATGACACAAACACACCTATTGGATGCACAAGATTGGTTAAAAACCCTAATTGTAAAAGAATAAGCCTAGGGAGGACGCATATGACCTAATTGATCATCCAATGACACAAACACACCTATTGGATGCACAAGATTGGTTAAAAACCCTAATTGGACAAGAATAAGCCTAGGGAGGACGAAAATGACCTAAATGTTAATCCAATGACACAAATGAATTTATTGGATGCACAAGATTGGTTAAAAACCCTAATTGCACATAAATAACCCTAGAGAGGACGAAAATGACCTAAATGTTAATCCAATGACACAAATGAACTTTTTGGATGCACAAGATTGGTTAAAAACCCTAATTGCACATAAATAAGGCTTCGGAGGACGAAAATGACCTAAATGTTCATCCAACGACACAAATGAACTTTTTGGTTGCAGAAGATTGTTTAAAAACCCTAATTGGACAAGAATAAGCCTAGGGAGGACGAAAATGACCTAAATGTTAATCCAATGACACAAATGAACTTATTGGATGCACAAGATTGGTTAAAAACCCTAATTGCACATAAATAAGGCGACGGAGGACGAAAATGACCTAAATGTTCTTCCAATGACACAAAGGAACTTTTTGGACGCAAAAAATTGGATAAAAACCCTAATTGGACAAGAATAAGCCTAGGGAGGACGAAAATGACCTAAATGTTAATCCAATGACACAAATTGAGTTTTTGGATGCACAAGATTGGTTAAAAACCCTAATTGCACAAGAATAAGCCTAGGGAGGACGAAAATGACCTAAATGTTCATCCAATGACACAAATGAACTTTTTGGATGCACAAGATTGGTTAAAAACCCTAATTGCACAAGAATAAGCCTAGGGAGGACGAAAATGACCTAAATGTTCATCCAATGACACAAATGAACTTATTGGATGCACAAGATTGGTTAAAAACCCTAATTGCACATAAATAACCCTAGAGAGGACGAAAATGACCTAAATGTTAATCCAATGACACAAATGAACTTATTGGATGCAAAAGATTGGTTAAAAACCCTAATTGCACATAAATAACCCTAGAGAGGACGAAAATGACCTAAATGTTAATCCAATGACACAAATGAACTTATTGGATGCACAAGATTGGTTAAAAACCCTAATTGCACATAAATAAGGCTACGGAGGACGAAAATGACCTAAATGTGAATCCGATGACACAAATGAACTTTTTGGATGCACAAGATTGGTTAAAAACCCTAATTGCACAAGAATAAGCCTAGGGAGGACGAAAATGACCTAAATATTAATCCAATGACACAAATGAACTTATTGGATGCACAAGATTGGTTAAAAACCCTAATTGCACATAAATAACCCTAGAGAGGACGAAAATGACCTAAATGTTAATCCAATGACACAAATGAACTTATTGGATGCACAAGATTGGTTAAAAACCCTAATTGCACATAAATAAGGCTAAATGTTAATCCAATGACACAAATGAACTTATTGGATGCTCAAGATTGGTTAAAAACCCTAATTGGACAAGAATAAGCCTACGGAGGACGAAAATTACTTAAATGTTAATCCAATGACACAAATGAACTTTTTGGATGCACAAGATTGGTTAAAAACCCTAATTGCACAAGAATAAGCCTAGGGAGGACGAAAATGACCTAAATATTAATCCAATGACACAAATGAACTTATTGGATGCACAAGATTGGTTAAAAACCCTAATTGCACATAAATAAGGCTACGGAGGACGAATATGACCTAAATGTGAATCCAATGACACAAATGAACTTTTTGGATGCACAAGATTGGTTAAAAACCCTAATTGCACAAGAATAAGCCTAGGGAGGATGAAAATGACCTAAATATTAATCCAATGACACAAATGAACTTATTGGATGCACAAGATTGGTTAAAAAGCCTAATTGCACATAAATAAGGCTACGGAGGACGAAAATGACCTAAATGTGAATCCAATGACACAAATGAACTTTTTGGATGCACAAGATTGGTTAAAAACCCTAATTGCACAAGAATAAGCCTAGGGAGGACGAAAATGACCAAAATATTAATCCAATGACACAAATGAACTTTTTCGATGCACAAGATTGGTTAAAACCCCTAATTGCCTAAGAATAAGCCTAGGAGGACGAAAATGACCTAAATGTTAATCCAATGACACAAAGGAACTTATTGGATGCACAAGATTGGTTAAAAAGCCTAATTGCACATAAATAACCCTAGAGAGGACGAAAATGACCTAAATGTTAATCCAATGACACAAATGAACTTATTGGATGCACAAGATTGGTTAAAAAGCCTAATTGCACATAAATAAGGCTACGGAGGACGAAAATGACCTAAATGTGAATCCAATGACACAAATGAACTTTTTGGATGCACAAGATTGGTTAAAAACCCTAATTGCACAAGAATAAGCCTAGGGAGGACGAAAATGACCAAAATATTAATCCAATGACACAAATGAACTTTTTCGATGCACAAGATTGGTTAAAACCCATAATTGCCTAAGAATAAGCCTAGGAGGACGAAAATGACCTAAATGTTAATCAATTGACACAAAGGAACTTATTGGATGCACAAGATTGGTTAAAAAGCCTAATTGCACATAAATAACCCTAGAGAGGACGAAAATGACCTAAATGTTAATCCAATGACACAAATGAACTTATTGGATGCAAAAGATTGGTTAAAAACCCTAATTGCACATAAATAACCCTAGAGAGGACGAAAATGACCTAAATGTTACTCCAATGACACAAATGAACTTATTGGATGCACAAGATTGGTTAAAAACCCTAATTGCACATAAATAAGGCTACGGAGGACGAAAATGACTTAAATGTGAATCCAATGACACAAATAAACTTTTTGGATGCACAAGAATGGTTAAAAACCCTAATTGCAAAGGAATAAGCCTATGGAGGACGAAAATGACCTAAATGTTCATCCAAAGACATAAACACACCTATTGGATGTAGAAGATTGGTTAAAAACCCTAATTGGACAAGAATAACCCTAGGGAGGACGAAAATGACCTAAATGTTAATCCAATGACACAAATGAACTTATTGGATGCTCAAGATTGGTTAAAAACCCTAATTGGACAAGAATAAGCCTACGGAGGACGAAAATGACTTAAATGTTAATCCAATGACACAAATGAACTTTTTGGATGCACAAGATTGGTTAAAAACCCTAATTGCACAAGAATAAGCCTAGGGAGGACGAAAATGACCTAAATATTAATCCAATGACACAAATGAACTTATTGGATGCACAAGATTGGTTAAAAAGCCTAATTGCACATAAATAAGGCTACAGAGGACGAAAATGACCTACATGTGAATCCAATGACACAAAGGAACTTATTGGATGCACAAGATTGGTTAAAAACCCTAATTGCACATAAATAACCCTAGAGAGGACGAAAATGACCTAAATGTTAATCCAATGACACAAATGAACTTATTGGATGCACAAGATTGGTGAAAAACCCTAATTGCACATAAATAAGGCTACAGAGGACGAAAATGACCTAAATGTGAATCCAATGACACAAATGAACTTTTTGGATGCACAAGATTGGTTAAAACCCCTAATTGCACAAGAATAAGCCTAGGGAGGACGAAAATGACCTAAATATTAATCCAATGACACAAATGAACTTTTTCGATGCACAAGATTGGTTAAAACCCCTAATTGCACAAGAATAAGCCTAGGGAGGACGAAAATGACCTAAATGTTAATCAAATGACACAAATGAACTTATTGGATGCACAAGATTGGTTAAAAACCAGAATTGGGCATAAATAACCATAGAGAGGACGAAAATGTCCTAAATGTTAATCCAAAGACACAAATGAACTTTTGGGATCCACAAGATTCGTTAAAAACCCTAATTGCACAAGAATAAGTCTAGGGAGGACGAAAATGACCTAAATGTTAATCCAATGACACGAATGAACTTTTTGGATGCACAAGATTGGTTAAAAACCCTAATTGCAAAGGAATAACCCTATGGAGGACGAAAATGACCAAAATGTTCATCCAATGACATAAACACACCTATTGGATGTAGAAGATTGGTTAAAAACCCTAATTGGAAAAGAATAACCCTAGAGAGGACGAAAATGACCTAAATGTTAATCCAATGACACAAATGAACTTATTGGATGCTCAAGATTGGTTAAAAACCCTAATTGGACAAGAATAAGCCTACGGAGGACGAAAATTACTTAAATGTTAATCCAATGACACAAATGAACTTTTTGGATGCACAAGATTGGTTAAAAACCCTAATTGCACAAGAATAAGCCTAGGGAGGACGAAAATGACCTAAATATTAATCCAATGACACAAATGAACTTTTTCGATGCACAAGATTGGTTAAAACCCCTAATTGCCCAAGAATAAGCCTAGGGAGGACGAAAATGACCTAAATGTTAATCCAATGACACAAAGGAACTTATTGGATGCATAAGATTGGTTAAAAACCCTAATTGCACATAAATAACCCTAGAGAGGACGAAAATGACCTAAATGTTAATCCAATGACACAAATGAACTTATTGGATGCACAAGATTGGTTAAAAACCCTAATTGCACATAAATAAGGCTACAGAGGACGAAAATGACCTAAATGTGAATCCAATGACACAAATGAACTTTTTGGATGCACAAGATTGGTTAAAAACCCTAATTGCACAAGAATAAGCCTAGGGAGGACGAAAATGACCTAAATATTAATCCAATGACACAAATGAACTTATTGGATGCACAAGATTGGTTAAAAACCCTAATTGCACATAAATAACCCTAGAGAGGACGAAAATGACCTAAATGTTAATCCAATGACACAAATGAACTTATTGGATGCACAAGATTGGTAAAAAACCCTAATTGCACATAAATAAGGCTACAGAGGACGAAAATGACCTAAATGTGAATCCAATGACACAAATGAACTTTTTGGATGCACAAGATTGGTTAAAACCCCTAATTGCACAAGAATAAGCCTAGGGAGGACGAAAATGACCTAAATGTTAATCAAATGACACAAATGAACTTATTGGATGCACAAGATTGGTTAAAAACCAGAATTGGGCATAAATAACCATAGAGAGGACGAAAATGTCCTAAATGTTAATCCAAAGACACAAATGAACTTTTGGGATCCACAAGATTCGTTAAAAACCCTAATTCCACAAGAATAAGTCTAGGGAGGACGAAAATGACCTAAATGTTAATCCAATGACACGAATGAACTTTTTGGATGCACAAGATTGGTTAAAAACCCTAATTGCAAAGGAATAACCCTATGGAGGACGAAAATGACCTAAATGTTCATCCAATGACATAAACACACCTATTGGACGTAGAAGATTGGTTAAAAACCCTAATTGGACAAGAATAACCCTACAGAGGACGAAAATGACCTAAATGTTAATCCAATGACACAAATGAACTTATTGGATGCTCAAGATTGGTTAAAAACCCTAATTGGACAAGAATAAGCCTACGGAGGACGAAAATTACTTAAATGTTAATCCAATGACACAAATGAACTTTTTGGATGCACAAGATTGGTTAAAAACCCTAATTGCACATAAATAACCCTAGGGAGGACGAAAATGACCTAAATGTTACTCCAATGACACAAATGAACTTATTGGATGCACAAGATTGGTTAAAAACCCTAATTGCACATAAATAAGGCTACGGAGGACGAATATGACCTAAATGTGAATCCAATGACACAAATGAACTTTTTGGATGCACAAGATTGGTTAAAAACCCTAATTGCACAAGAATAAGCCTAGGGAGGATGAAAATGACCTAAATATTAATCCAATGACACAAATGAACTTATTGGATGCACAAGATTGGTTAAAAAGCCTAATTGCACATAAATAAGGCTACGGAGGACGAAAATGACCTAAATGTGAATCCAATGACACAAATGAACTTTTTGGATGCACAAGATTGGTTAAAAACCCTAATTGCACAAGAATAAGCCTAGGGAGGACGAAAATGACCAAAATATTAATCCAATGACACAAATGAACTTTTTCGATGCACAAGATTGGTTAAAACCCCTAATTGCCTAAGAATAAGCCTAGGAGGACGAAAATAACCTAAATGTTACTCCAATGACACAAATGAACTTATTGGATGCACAAGATTGGTTAAAAACCCTAATTGCACATAAATAAGGCTACGGAGGACGAAAATGACTTAAATGTGAATCCAATGACACAAATGAACTTTTTGGATGCACAAGAATGGTTAAAAACCCTAATTGCAAAGGAATAAGCCTATGGAGGACGAAAATGACCTAAATGTTCATCCAAAGACATAAACACACCTATTGGATGTAGAAGATTGGTTAAAAACCCTAATTGGACAAGAATAACCCTAGGGAGGACGAAAATGACCTAAATGTTAATCCAATGACACAAATGAACTTATTGGATGCTCAAGATTGGTTAAAAACCCTAATTGGACAAGAATAAGCCTACGGAGGACGAAAATTACTTAAATGTTAATCCAATGACACAAATGAACTTTTTGGATGCACAAGATTGGTTAAAAACCCTAATTGCACAAGAATAAGCCTAGGGAGGACGAAAATGACCTAAATATTAATCCAATGACACAAATGAACTTATTGGATGCACAAGATTGGTTAAAAAGCCTAATTGCACATAAATAAGGCTACGGAGGACGAAAATGACCTAAATGTGAATCAAATGACACAAATGAATTTTTTGGATGCACAAGATTGGTTAAAAACCCTAATTGCACAAGAATAAGCCTAGGGAGGACGAAAATGACCTAAATATTAATCCAATGACACAAATGAACTTATTGGATGCACAAGATTGGTTAAAAAGCCTAATTGCACATAAATAAGGCTACGGAGGACGAAAATGACCTAAATGTGAATCCAATGACACAAATGAACTTTTTGGATGCACAAGATTTGTTAAAAACCCTAATTGCACAAGAATAAGCCTAGGGAGGACGAAAATGACCTAAATATTAATCCAATGACACAAATGAACTTATTGGATGCACAAGATTGGTTAAAAAGCCTAATTGCACATAAATAAGGCTACAGAGGACGAAAATGACCTAAATGTGAATCAAATGACACAAATGAATTTTTTGGATGCACAAGATTGGTTAAAAACCCTAATTGCACAAGAATAAGCCTAGGGAGGACGAAAATGACCTAAATATTAATCCAATGACACAAATGAACTTATTGGATGCACAAGATTGGTTAAAAAGCCTAATTGCACATAAATAAGGCTACGGAGGACGAAAATGACCTAAATGTGAATCCAATGACACAAATGAACTTTTTGGATGCACAAGATTGGTTAAAAACCCTAATTGCACATAAATAAGGCTACGGAGGACGAATATGACCTAAATGTGAATCCAATGACACAAATGAACTTTTTGGATGCACAAGATTGGTTAAAAACCCTAATTGCACAAGAATAACCCTAGAGAGGACGAAAATGACCTAAATATTAATCCAATGACACAAATGAACTTATTGGATGCACAAGATTGGTTAAAAAGCCTAATTGCACATAAATAAGGCTACGGAGGACTAAAATGACCTAAATGTGAATCCAATGACACAAATGAACTTTTTGGATGCACAAGATTGGTTAAAAACCCTAATTGCACAAGAATAAGCCTAGGGAGGACGAAAATGACAAAAATATTAATCCAATGACACAAATGAACTTTTTCGATGCACAAGATTGGTTAAAACCCCTAATTGCCTAAGAATAAGCCTAGGAGGACGAAAATAACCTAAATGTTACTCCAATGACACAAATGAACTTATTGGATGCACAAGATTGGTTAAAAACCCTAATTGCACATAAATAAGGCTACGGAGGACGAAAATGACTTAAATGTGAATCCAATGACACAAATGAACTTTTTGGATGCACAAGAATGGTTAAAAACCCTAATTGCAAAGGAATAAGCCTATGGAGGACGAAAATGACCTAAATGTTCATCCAAAGACATAAACACACCTATTGGATGTAGAAGATTGGTTAAAAACCCTAATTGGACAAGAATAACCCTAGGGAGGACGAAAATGACCTAAATGTTAATCCAATGACACAAATGAACTTATTGGATGCTCAAGATTGGTTAAAAACCCTAATTGGACAAGAATAAGCCTACGGAGGACGAAAATTACTTAAATGTTAATCCAATGACACAAATGAACTTTTTGGATGCACAAGATTGGTTAAAAACCCTAATTGCACAAGAATAAGCCTAGGGAGGACGAAAATGACCTAAATATTAATCCAATGACACAAATGAACTTATTGGATGCACAAGATTGGTTAAAAACCCTAATTGCACATAAATAAGGCTACGGAGGACGAATATGACCTAAATGTGAATCCAATGACACAAATGAACTCTTTGGATGCACAAGATTGGTTAAAAACCCTAATTGCACAAGAATAAGCCTAGGGAGGACGAAAATGACCTAAATATTAATCCAATGACACAAATGAACTTATTGGATGCACAAGATTGGTTAAAAACCCTAATTGCACATAAATAACCCTAGAGAGGACGAAAATGACCTAAATGTTAATCCAATGACACAAATGAACTTATTGGATGCACAAGATTGGTTAAAAACCCTAATTGCACATAAATAACCCTAGAGAGGACGAAAATGACCTAAATGTTACTCCAATGACACAAATGAACTTATTGGATGCACAAGATTGGTTAAAAACCCTAATTGCACATAAATAAGGCTACGGAGGACGAATATGACCTAAATGTGAATCCAATGACACAAATGAACTCTTTGGATGCACAAGATTGGTTAAAAACCCTAATTGCACAAGAATAAGCCTAGGGAGGACGAAAATGACCTAAATGTTAATCCAATGACACAAATGAACTTATTGGATGCACAAGATTGGTTAAAAACCCTAATTGGACAAGAATAAGCCTAGGGATGACGAAAATGACGTAAATGTTAATCCAATGACACAAATGAACTTATTGGATGCAGAAGATTGGTTAAAAACCCTAATTGCACAAGAATAAGCCTAGGGAGGACGAAAATGACATAAATTTTAATCCAGTGACACAAATGAACTTATTGGATGCACAAGATTGGTTAAAAACCCTAATTGGACAAGAATAAGCCTAGGGAGGACGAAAATGACCTAAATGTTAATCCAATGACACAAATGAACTTATTGGATGCACAAGATTGGTTAAAAACCCTAATTGGACAAGAATAAGCCTAGGGAGGATGAAAATAACCTAAATGTTCATCAAATGACTAAACACACCTATTGGATGCACAAGATTGGTTAAAAACCCTAATTGGACAAGAATAAGCCTAAAGAGGACGAAAATGACCTAAATGTTCATCCAATGACACAAAAACACCTATTGGATGCACAAGATTGGTTAGAAACCCTAATTGGACAAGAATAAGCGTAGGGAGGACGAAAATGACCTAAATGTTAATCCAATGACACAAATGAACTTATTGGATGCACAAGATTGGTTAAAAACCCTAATTGGACAAGAATAAGCCTAGGGAGGACGAAAATGACCTAAATGTTAATCCAATGACACAAATGAACTTATTGGATGCACAAGATTGGTTAAAAACCCTAATTGGACAAGAATAAGCCTAGGGAGGATGAAAATAACCTAAATGTTCATCAAATGACTAAACACACCTATTGGATGCACAAGATTGGTTAAAAACCCTAATTGGACAAGAATAAGCCTAGGGAGGACGAAAATGACCTAAATGTTAATCCAATGACACAAATGAACTTATTGGATGCACAAGATTGGTTAAAAACCCTAATTGGACAAGAATAAGCCTAGGGAGGACGAAAATGACATAAATGTTCATCCAATGACACAAACACACCTATTGGATGCACAAGATTGGTTAGAAACCCTAATTGGAATAGAATATGCCTAGGGAGGACGAAAATGACCTAAATGTTCATCCAATGACACAAACACACCTATTGAATGCACAAGATTGTTTAGAAACCCTAATTGGACAAGAATAAGCTTAGGGAGGACGAAAATGACCTAAATGTTCATCCAATGACACAAATGAACTTATTGGATGCACAAGATTGGTTAAAAACCCTAATTGGACAAGAATAAGCCTAGGGAGGACGAAAATGACCTAAATGTTCATTGAATGACACAAATGAACTTATTGGATGCACAAGATTGGTTAAAAACCCTAATTGGACAAGAATAAGCCTAGGGAGGACGAAAATGACCTAAAATTTCGTCCAATGACACAAACACACCTATTGGATGCACAAGATTGCATAAAAACCCTAATTGGACAAGAATAAAACTAGGGAGGACGAAAATGACCTAAATGTTCCTCCAATGACTCAAACACACCTATTGGATGCACAAGATTGCATAAAAACCCTAATTGGACAAGAATAAGACTAGGGAGGACGAAAATGACCTAAATGTTCATCCAATGACACAAATGAACTTATTGTATGCACAAGATTGGATAAAAACCCTAATTGGACAAGAATAAGCATAGGGAGGACGAAAATGACCTAAATGTTCGTCCAATGACACAAACACACCTATTGGATGCACAAGATTGCATAAAAACCCTAATTGGACAAGAATAAGCCTAGGGAGGACGAAAATGACCTAAATGTTAATCCAATGACACAAATGAACTTATTGGATGCACAAGATTGGTTAAAAACCCTAATTGGACAAGAATAAGCCTAGGGAGGACGAAAATGACCTAAATGTTAATCCAATGACACAAATGAACTTATTGGATGCACAAGATTGGTTAAAAACCCTAATTGGACAAGAATAAGCTTAGGGAGGACGAAAATGACCTAATTGATCATCCAATGACACAAACACACATATTGGATGCACAAGATTGGTTAAAAACCCTAATTGGACAAGAATAAGCCTAGGGAGGACGAAAATGACCTAATTGATCATCCAATGACACAAACACACCTATTGGATGCACAAGATTGGTTAAAAACCATAATTGGACAAGAATATGCCTAGGGAGGACGAAAATGACCTAATTGATCATCCAATGACACAAACACACCTATTGGATGCACAAGATTGGTTAAATACCATAATTGGACAAGAATAAGCCTAGGGAGGACGAAAATGACCTAATTGATCATCCAATGACACAAACACACCTATTGGATGCACAAGATTGGTTAAAAACCCTAATTGGACAAGAATATGCCTAGGGAGGACGAAAATGACCTAAATGTTAATCCGATGACACAAATGAACTTATTAGATGTACAAGATTGGTTAAAAACCCTAATTGGACAAGAATAAGCCTAGGGAGGACGAAAATGACCTAATTGATCATCCAATGACACAAACACACCTATTGGATGCACAAGATTGGTTAAAAACCCTAATTGGACAAGAATATGCCTAGGGAGGACGAAAATGACCTAATTGATCATCCAATGACACAAACACACCTATTGGATGCACAAGATTAGTTAAAAACCCTAATTGGACAAGAATAAGCCAAGGGAGTACGAAAATGACCTAATTGATCATCCAATGACACAAACACACCTATTGGATGCACAAGATTGGTTAAAAACCCTAATTGGACAAGAATAAGCCTAGGGAGGACGAAAATGACCTAAATGTTAATCCAATGACACAAATGAACTTATTGGATGCAAAAGATTGGTTAAAAACCCTAATTGCACATAAATAACCCTAGAGAGGACGAAAATGACCTAAATGTTACTCCAATGACACAAATGAACTTATTGGATGCACAAGATTGGTTAAAAACCCTAATTGCACAAGAATAAGCCTAGGGAGGACGAAAATGACCAAAATATTAATCCAATGACACAAATGAACTTTTTCGATGCACAAGATTGGTTAAAACCCCTAATTGCCTAAGAATAAGCCTAGGGAGGACGAAAATGACCTAAATGTTAATCCAATGACACAAAGGAACTTATTGGATGCACAAGATTGGTTAAAAACCCTAATTGCACATAAATAACCCTAGAGAGGACGAAAATGACCTAAATGTTAATCCAATGACACAAATGAACTTATTGGATGCAAAAGATTGGTTAAAAACCCTAATTGCACATAAATAACCCTAGAGAGGACGAAAATGACCTAAATGTTAATCCAATGACACAAATGAACTTATTGGATGCACAAGATTGGTTAAAAACCCTAATTGCACATAAATAAGGCTACGGAGGACGAAAATGACCTAAATGTGAATCCGATGACACAAATGAACTTTTTGGATGCACAAGATTGGTTAAAAACCCTAATTGCACAAGAATAAGCCTAGGGAGGACGAAAATGACCTAAATATTAATCCAATGACACAAATGAACTTATTGGATGCACAAGATTGGTTAAAAACCCTAATTGCACATAAATAACCCTAGAGAGGACGAAAATGACCTAAATGTTAATCCAATGACACAAATGAACTTATTGGATGCTCAAGATTGGTTAAAAACCCTAATTGGACAAGAATAAGCCTACGGAGGACGAAAATTACTTAAATGTTAATCCAATGACACAAATGAACTTTTTGGATGCACAAGATTGGTTAAAAACCCTAATTGCACAAGAATAAGCCTAGGGAGGACGAAAATGACCTAAATATTAATCCAATGACACGAATGAACATTTTGGATGCACAAGATTGGTTAAAAACCCTAATTGCAAAGGAATAAGCCTATGGAGGACGAAAATGACCTAAATGTTCATCCAAAGACATAAACACACCTATTGGATGTAGAAGATTGGTTAAAAACCCTAATTGGACAAGAATAACCCTAGGGAGGACGAAAATGACCTAAATGTTAATCCAATGACACAAATGAACTTATTGGATGCTCAAGATTGGTTAAAAACCCTAATTGGACAA
Organism: Cicer pinnatifidum; assembly: GCA_037974775.1. NCBI lineage: Eukaryota > Viridiplantae > Streptophyta > Magnoliopsida > Fabales > Fabaceae > Cicer > Cicer pinnatifidum. The sequence goes on along the minus strand of JBBPBR010000008.1, from coordinate 27,387,342 downwards.
GAATAAGCCTACGGAGGACGAAAATGACTTAAATGTTAATCCAATGACACAAATGAACTTTTTGGATGCACAAGATTGGTTAAAAACCCTAATTGCACAAGAATAAGCCTAGGGAGGACGAAAATGACCTAAATATTAATCCAATGACACAAATGAACTTATTGGATGCACAAGATTGGTTAAAAAGCCTAATTGCACATAAATAAGGCTACAGAGGACGAAAATGACCTAAATGTGAATCAAATGACACAAATGAATTTTTTGGATGCACAAGATTGGTTAAAAACCCTAATTGCACAAGAATAAGCCTAGGGAGGACGAAAATGACCTAAATATTAATCCAATGACACAAATGAACTTATTGGATGCACAAGATTGGTTAAAAAGCCTAATTGCACATAAATAAGGCTACGGAGGACGAAAATGACCTAAATGTGAATCCAATGACACAAATGAACTTTTTGGATGCACAAGATTTGTTAAAAACCCTAATTGCACAAGAATAAGCCTAGGGAGGACAAAAATGACCTAAATATTAATCCAATGACACAAATGAACTTATTGGATGCACAAGATTGGTTAAAAACCCTAATTGCACATAAATAACCCTAGAGAGGACGAAAATGACCTAAATGTTACTCCAATGACACAAATGAACTTATTGGATGCACAAGATTGGTTAAAAACCCTAATTGCACATAAATAAGGCTACGGAGGACGAATATGACCTAAATGTGAATCCAATGACACAAATGAACTTTTTGGATGCACAAGATTGGTTAAAAACCCTAATTGCACAAGAATAAGCATAGGGAGGACGAAAATGACCTAAATATTAATCCAATGACACAAATGAACTTATTGGATGCACAAGATTGGTTAAAATGCCTAATTGCACATAAATAAGGCTACGGAGGACGAAAATGACCTAAATGTGAATCCAATGACACAAATGAACTTTTTGGATGCACAAGATTGGTTAAAAACCCTAATTGCACAAGAATAAGCCTAGGGAGGACGAAAATGACCAAAATATTAATCCAATGACACAAATGAACTTTTTCGATGCACAAGATTGGTTAAAACCCCTAATTGCCTAAGAATAAGCCTAGGAGGACGAAAATGACCTAAATGTTAATCCAATGACACAAAGGAACTTATTGGATGCACAAGATTGGTTAAAAAGCCTAATTGCACATAAATAACCCTAGAGAGGACGAAAATGACCTAAATGTTAATCCAATGACACAAATGAACTTATTGGATGCAAAAGATTGGTTAAAAACCCTAGTTGCACATAAATAACCCTAGAGAGGACGAAAATGACCTAAATGTTACTCCAATGACACAAATGAACTTATTGGATGCACAAGATTGGTTAAAAACCCTAATTGCACATAAATAAGGCTACGGAGGACGAAAATGACTTAAATGTGAATCCAATGACACAAATGAACTTTTTGGATGCACAAGAATGGTTAAAAACCCTAATTGCAAAGGAATAAGCCTATGGAGGACGAAAATGACCTAAATGTTCATCCAAAGACATAAACACACCTATTGGATGTAGAAGATTGGTTAAAAACCCTAATTGGACAAGAATAACCCTAGGGAGGACGAAAATGACCTAAATGTTAATCCAATGACACAAATGAACTTATTGGATGCACAAGATTGGTTAAAAACCCTAATTGGACAAGAATAAGCCTACGGAGGACGAAAATTACTTAAATGTTAATCCAATGACACAAATGAACTTTTTGGATGCACAAGATTGGTTAAAAACCCTAATTGCACATAAATAACCCTAGGGAGGACGAAAATGACCTAAATGTTACTCCAATGACACAAATGAACTTATTGGATGCACAAGATTGGTTAAAAACCCTAATTGCACATAAATAAGGCTACGGAGGACGAATATGACCTAAATGTGAATCCAATGACACAAATGAACTTTTTGGATGCACAAGATTGGTTAAAAACCCTAATTGCACAAGAATAAGCCTAGGGAGGATGAAAATGACCTAAATATTAATCCAATGACACAAATGAACTTATTGGATGCACAAGATTGGTTAAAAAGCCTAATTGCACATAAATAAGGCTACGGAGGACGAAAATGACCTAAATGTGAATCCAATGACACAAATGAACTTTTTGGATGCACAAGATTGGTTAAAAACCCTAATTGCACAAGAATAAGCCTAGGGAGGACGAAAATGACCAAAATATTAATCCAATGACACAAATGAACTTTTTCGATGCACAAGATTGGTTAAAACCCCTAATTGCCTAAGAATAAGCCTAGGAGGACGAAAATAACCTAAATGTTACTCCAATGACACAAATGAACTTATTGGATGCACAAGATTCGTTAAAAACCCTAATTGCACATAAATAAGGCTACGGAGGACGAAAATGACTTAAATGTGAATCCAATGACACAAATGAACTTTTTGGATGCACAAGAATGGTTAAAAACCCTAATTGCAAAGGAATAAGCCTATGGAGGACGAAAATGACCTAAATGTTCATCCAAAGACATAAACACACCTATTGGATGTAGAAGATTGGTTAAAAACCCTAATTGGACAAGAATAACCCAAGGGAGGACGAAAATGACCTAAATGTTAATCCAATGACACAAATGAACTTATTGGATGCTCAAGATTGGTTAAAAACCCTAATTGGACAAGAATAAGCCTACGGAGGACGAAAATTACTTAAATGTTAATCCAATGACACAAATGAACTTTTTGGATGCACAAGATTGGTTAAAAACCCTAATTGCACAAGAATAAGCCTAGGGAGGACGAAAATGACCTAAATATTAATCCAATGACACAAATGAACTTATTGGATGCACAAGATTGGTTAAAAAGCCTAATTGCACATAAATAAGGCTACAGAGGACGAAAATGACCTAAATGTGAATCAAATGACACAAATGAATTTTTTGGATGCACAAGATTGGTTAAAAACCCTAATTGCACAAGAATAAGCCTAGGGAGGACGAAAATGACCTAAATATTAATCCAATGACACAAATGAACTTATTGGATGCACAAGATTGGTTAAAAAGCCTAATTGCACATAAATAAGGCTACGGAGGACGAAAATGACCTAAATGTGAATCCAATGACACAAATGAACTTTTTGGATGCACAAGATTGGTTAAAAACCCTAATTGCACAAGAATAAGCCTAGGGAGGACGAAAATGACCAAAATATTAATCCAATGACACAAATGAACTTTTTCGATGCACAAGATTGGTTAAAACCCCTAATTGCCTAAGAATAAGCCTAGGAGGACGAAAATGACCTAAATGTTAATCCAATGACACAAAGGAACTTATTGGATGCACAAGATTGGTTAAAAAGCCTAATTGCACATAAATAACCCTAGAGAGGACGAAAATGACCTAAATGTTAATCCAATGACACAAATGAACTTATTGGATGCAAAAGATTGGTTAAAAACCCTAATTGCACATAAATAACCCTAGAGAGGACGAAAATGACCTAAATGTTACTCCAATGACACAAATGAACTTATTGGATGCACAAGATTGGTTAAAAACCCTAATTGCACATAAATAAGGCTACGGAGGACGAAAATGACTTAAATGTGAATCCAATGACACAAATGAACTTTTTGGATGCACAAGAATGGTTAAAAACCCTAATTGCAAAGGAATAAGCCTATGGAGGACGAAAATGACCTAAATGTTCATCCAAAGACATAAACACACCTATTGAATGTAGAAGATTGGTTAAAAACCCTAATTGGACAAGAATAACCCTAGGGAGGACGAAAATGACCTAAATGTTAATCCAATGACACAAATGAACTTATTGGATGCTCAAGATTGGTTAAAAACCCTAATTGGACAAGAATAAGCCTACGGAGGACGAAAATTACTTAAATGTTAATCCAATGACACAAATGAACTTTTTGGATGCACAAGATTGGTTAAAAACCCTAATTGCACAAGAATAAGCCTAGGGAGGACAAAAATGACCTAAATATTAATCCAATGACACAAATGAACTTATTGGATGCACAAGATTGGTTAAAAAGCCTAATTGCACATAAATAAGGCTACAGAGGACGAAAATGACCTAAATGTGAATCAAATGACACAAATGAATTTTTTGGATGCACAAGATTGGTTAAAAACCCTAATTGCACAAGAATAAGCCTAGGGAGGACGAAAATGACCTAAATATTAATCCAATGACACAAATGAACTTATTGGATGCACAAGATTGGTTAAAAAGCCTAATTGCACATAAATAAGGCTACGGAGGACGAAAATGACCTAAATGTGAATCCAATGACACAAATGAACTTTTTGGATGCACAAGATTTGTTAAAAACCCTAATTGCACAAGAATAAGCCTAGGGAGGACGAAAATGACCTAAATATTAATCCAATGACACAAATGAACTTATTGGATGCACAAGATTGGTTAAAAACCCTAATTGCACATAAATAACCCTAGAGAGGACGAAAATGACCTAAATGTTACTCCAATGACACAAATGAACTTATTGGATGCAAAAGATTGGTTAAAAACCCTAATTGCACATAAATAAGGCTACGGAGGACGAATATGACCTAAATGTGAATCCAATGACACAAATGAACTTTTTGGATGCACAAGATTGGTTAAAAACCCTAATTGCACAAGAATAAGCCTAGGGAGGACGAAAATGACCTAAATATTAATCCAATGACACAAATGAACTTATTGGATGCACAAGATTGGTTAAAAAGCCTAATTGCACATAAATAAGGCTACGGAGGACGAAAATGACCTAAATGTGAATCCAATGACACAAATGAACTTTTTGGATGCACAAGATTGGTTAAAAACCCTAATTGCACAAGAATAAGCCTAGGGAGGACGAAAATGACCAAAATATTAATCCAATGACACAAATGAACTTTTTCGATGCACAAGATTGGTTAAAACCCCTAATTGCCTAAGAATAAGCCTAGGAGGACGAAAATAACCTAAATGTTAATCCAATGACACAAAGGAACTTATTGGATGCACAAGATTGGTTAAAAACCCTAATTGCACATAAATAACCCTAGAGAGGACGAAAATGACCTAAATGTTAATCCAATGACACAAATAAACTTATTGGATGCAAAAGATTGGTTAAAAACCCTAATTGCACATAAATAACCCTAGAGAGGACGAAAATGACCTAAATGTTACTCCAATGACACAAATGAACTTATTGGATGCACAAGATTGGTTAAAAACCCTAATTGCACATAAATAAGGCTACGGAGGACGAAAATGACTTAAATGTGAATCCAATGACACAAATGAACTTTTTGGATGCACAAGAATGGTTAAAAACCCTAATTGCAAAGGAATAAGCCTATGGAGGACGAAAATGACCTAAATGTTCATCCAAAGACATAAACACACCTATTGGATGTAGAAGATTGGTTAAAAACCCTAATTGGACAAGAATAACCCTAGGGAGGACGAAAATGACCTAAATGTTAATCCAATGACACAAATGAACTTATTGGATGCACAAGATTGGTTAAAAACCCTAATTGGACAAGAATAAGCCTACGGAGGACGAAAATTACTTAAATGTTAATCCAATGACACAAATGAACTTTTTGGATGCACAAGATTGGTTAAAAACCCTAATTGCACATAAATAACCCTAGGGAGGACGAAAATGACCTAAATGTTACTCCAATGACACAAATGAACTTATTGGATGCACAAGATTGGTTAAAAACCCTAATTGCACATAAATAAGGCTACGGAGGACGAATATGACCTAAATGTGAATCCAATGACACAAATGAACTTTTTGGATGCACAAGATTGGTTAAAAACCCTAATTGCACAAGAATAAGCCTAGGGAGGATGAAAATGACCTAAATATTAATCCAATGACACAAATGAACTTATTGGATGCACAAGATTGGTTAAAAAGCCTAATTGCACATAAATAAGGCTACGGAGGACGAAAATGACCTAAATGTGAATCCAATGACACAAATGAACTTTTTGGATGCACAAGATTTGTTAAAAACCCTAATTGCACAAGAATAAGCCTAGGGAGGACGAAAATGACCTAAATATTAATCCAATGACACAAATGAACTTATTGGATGCACAAGATTGGTTAAAAACCCTAATTGCACATAAATAACCCTAGAGAGGACGAAAATGACCTAAATGTTAATCCAATGACACAAATGAACTTATTGGATGCTCAAGATTGGTTAAAAACCCTAATTGGACAAGAATAAGCCTACGGAGGACGAAAATTACTTAAATGTTAATCCAATGACACAAATGAACTTTTTGGATGCACAAGATTGGTTAAAAACCCTAATTGCACAAGAATAAGCCTAGGGAGGACGAAAATGACCTAAATATTAATCCAATGACACGAATGAACATTTTGGATGCACAAGATTGGTTAAAAACCCTAATTGCAAAGGAATAAGCCTATGGAGGACGAAAATGACCTAAATGTTCATCCAAAGACATAAACACACCTATTGGATGTAGAAGATTGGTTAAAAACCCTAATTGGACAAGAATAACCCTAGGGAGGACGAAAATGACCTAAATGTTAATCCAATGACACAAATGAACTTATTGGATGCTCAAGATTGGTTAAAAACCCTAATTGGACAAGAATAAGCCTACGGAGGACGAAAATTACTTAAATGTTAATCCAATGACACAAATGAACTTTTTGGATGCACAAGATTGGTTAAAAACCCTAATTGCACATAAATAAGGCTACGGAGGACGAAAATGACTTAAATGTGAATCCAATGACACAAATGAACTTTTTGGATGCACAAGAATGGTTAAAAACCCTAATTGCAAAGGAATAAGCCTATGGAGGACGAAAATGACCTAAATGTTCATCCAAAGACATAAACACACCTATTGGATGTAGAAGATTGGTTAAAAACCCTAATTGGACAAGAATAACCCTAGGGAGGACGAAAATGACCTAAATGTTAATCCAATGACACAAATGAACTTATTGGATGCACAAGATTGGTTAAAAACCCTAATTGGACAAGAATAAGCCTACGGAGGACGAAAATTACTTAAATGTTAATCCAATGACACAAATGAACTTTTTGGATGCACAAGATTGGTTAAAAACCCTAATTGCACATAAATAACCCTAGGGAGGACGAAAATGACCTAAATGTTACTCCAATGACACAAATGAACTTATTGGATGCACAAGATTGGTTAAAAACCCTAATTGCACATAAATAAGGCTACGGAGGACGAATATGACCTAAATGTGAATCCAATGACACAAATGAACTTTTTGGATGCACAAGATTGGTTAAAAACCCTAATTGCACAAGAATAAGCCTAGGGAGGATGAAAATGACCTAAATATTAATCCAATGACACAAATGAACTTATTGGATGCACAAGATTGGTTAAAAAGCCTAATTGCACATAAATAAGGCTACGGAGGACGAAAATGACCTAAATGTGAATCCAATGACACAAATGAACTTTTTGGATGCACAAGATTGGTTAAAAACCCTAATTGCACAAGAATAAGCCTAGGGAGGACGAAAATGACCAAAATATTAATCCAATGACACAAATGAACTTTTTCGATGCACAAGATTGGTTAAAACCCCTAATTGCCTAAGAATAAGCCTAGGAGGACGAAAATGACCTAAATGTTAATCCAATGACACAAAGGAACTTATTGGATGCACAAGATTGGTTAAAAAGCCTAATTGCACATAAATAACCCTAGAGAGGACGAAAATGACCTAAATGTTAATCCAATGACACAAATGAACTTATTGGATGCAAAAGATTGGTTAAAAACCCTAATTGCACATAAATAACCCTAGAGAGGACGAAAATGACCTAAATGTTACTCCAATGACACAAATGAACTTATTGGATGCACAAGATTGGTTAAAAACCCTAATTGCACATAAATAAGGCTACGGAGGACGAAAATGACTTAAATGTGAATCCAATGACACAAATGAACTTTTTGGATGCACAAGAATGGTTAAAAACCCTAATTGCAAAGGAATAAGCCTATGGAGGACGAAAATGACCTAAATTTTCATCCAAAGACATAAACACACCTATTGGATGTAGAAGATTGGTTAAAAACCCTAATTGGACAAGAATAACCCTAGGGAGGACGAAAATGACCTAAATGTTAATCCAATGACACAAATGAACTTATTGGATGCTCAAGATTGGTTAAAAACCCTATTTGGACAAGAATAAGCCTACAGAGGACGAAAATTACTTAAATGTTAATCCAATGACACAAATGAACTTTTTGGATACACAAGATTGGTTAAAAACCCTAATTGCACAAGAATAAGCCTAGGGAGGACGAAAATGACCTTAATATTAATCCAATGACACAAATGAACTTATTGGATGCACAAGATTGGTTAAAAAGCCTAATTGCACATAAATAAGGCTACGGAGGACGAAAATGACCTAAATGTGAATCCAATGACACAAATGAACTTTTTGGATGCACAAGATTGGTTAAAAACCCTAATTGCACATAAATAAGGCTACGGAGGACGAATATGACCTAAATGTGAATCCAATGACACAAATGAACTTTTTGGATGCACAAGATTGGTTAAAAACCCTAATTGCACAAGAATAACCCTAGAGAGGACGAAAATGACCTAAATATTAATCCAATGACACAAATGAACTTATTGGATGCACAAGATTGGTTAAAAACCCTAATTGCACATAAATAACCCTAGAGAGGACGAAAATGACCTAAATGTTAATCCAAAGACACAAATGAACTTATTGGATGCACAAGATTGGTTAAAAACCCTAATTGCACATAAATAGGCCTAGGGAGGACGAAAATGACCTAAATGTTAATCCAATGACACAAATGAACTTATTGGATGCACAAGATTTGTTAAAAACCCTAACTGCACAAGAATAAGCCTAGGGAGGACGAAAATGACCTAAATGTTAATCCAATGACACAAATGAACTTATTGGATGCAGAAGATTGGTTAAAAACCCTAATTGGACATAAATAACCATACAGAGGACGAAAATATCCTAAATGTTAATCCAAAGACACAAATGAACTTTTTGGATGCACAAGATTGGTTAAAAACCCTAACTGCACAAGAATAACCCTAGGGAGGACGAAAATTACCTAAATGTTAATCCAATGACACAAATGAACTTTTTGGATGCACAAGATTGGTTAAAAACCCTAATTGGACATAAATAACCATAGGGAGGACGAAAATGACCTAAATGTTAATCCTAAGACACAAATGAACATTTTGGATGCACAAGATTGGTTCAAAACCCTAATTGCACAAGAATAAGCCAAGGGAGGACGAAAATGACCTAAATGTTAATCCAATGACACAAATGAACTTATTGGATGCACAAGATTGGTTAAAAAACCCTAATTTCACATAAATAACCCTAGAGAGGACTAAAATGACCTAAATGTTAATCCAAAGACACAAATGAACTTATTGGATGCACAAGATTGGTTAAAAACCCTAATTGCACATAAATAACCCTAGATAGGACGAAAATGACCTAAATGTTAATCCAAAGACACAAATGAACTTATTGGATGCACAAGATTGGTTAAAAACCCTAATTGCATATAAATAGGCCTAGGGAGGACGAAAATGACCTAAATGTTAATCCAATGACACAAATGAACTTATTGGATGCACAAGATTGGTTAAAAACCCTAATTGCACATAAATAACCCTAGAGAGGACGAAAATGACCTAAATGTTAATCCAATGACACAAATGAACTTATTGGATGCACAAGATTGGTTAAAAACCCTAATTGCCGATAAATAACCCTAGGGAGGACGAAAATGACCTAAATGTCAATTCAAAGACACAAATGAACTTTTTGGATGCACAAGATTGGTTAAAAACCCTAATTGCCCAAAAATAACCCTAGGGAGGACGAAAATGACCTAAATGTTAATCCAATGACACAAATGAACTTATTGGATGCACAAGATTGGTTAAAAACCCTAATTGCACATAAATAACCCTAGAGAGGACGAAAATGACCTAAATGTTAATCCAATGACACAAATGAACTTATTGGATGCTCAAGATTGGTTAAAAACCCTAATTGGACAAGAATAAGCCTACGGAGGACGAAAATTACTTAAATGTTAATCCAATGACACAAATGAACTTTTTGGATGCACAAGATTGGTTAAAAACCCTAATTGCACAAGAATAAGCCTAGGGAGGACGAAAATGACCTAAATATTAATCCAATGACACAAATGAACTTATTGGATGCTCAAGATTGGTTAAAAACCCTAATTGGACAAGAATAAGCCTACGGAGGACGAAAATTACTTAAATGTTAATCCAATGACACAAATGAACTTTTTGGATGCACAAGATTGGTTAAAAACCCTAATTGCACAAGAATAAGCCTAGGGAGGACGAAAATGACCTAAATATTAATCCAATGACACAAATGAACTTATTGGATGCACAAGATTGGTTAAAAAGCCTAATTGCACATAAATAAGGCTACGGAGGACGAAAATGACCTAAATGTGAATCCAATGACACAAATGAACTTTTTGGATGCACAAGATTTGTTAAAAACCCTAATTGCACAAGAATAAGCCTAGGGAGGACAAAAATGACCTAAATATTAATCCAATGACACAAATGAACTTATTGGATGCACAAGATTGGTTAAAAACCCTAATTGCACATAAATAACCCTAGAGAGGACGAAAATGACCTAAATGTTACTCCAATGACACAAATGAACTTATTGGATGCACAAGATTGGTTAAAAACCCTAATTGCACATAAATAAGGCTACGGAGGACGAATATGACCTAAATGTGAATCCAATGACACAAATGAACTTTTTGGATGCACAAGATTGGTTAAAAACCCTAATTGCACAAGAATAAGCATAGGGAGGACGAAAATGACCTAAATATTAATCCAATGACACAAATGAACTTATTGGATGCACAAGATTGGTTAAAATGCCTAATTGCACATAAATAAGGCTACGGAGGACGAAAATGACCTAAATGTGAATCCAATGACACAAATGAACTTTTTGGATGCACAAGATTGGTTAAAAACCCTAATTGCACAAGAATAAGCCTAGGGAGGACGAAAATGACCAAAATATTAATCCAATGACACAAATGAACTTTTTCGATGCACAAGATTGGTTAAAACCCCTAATTGCCTAAGAATAAGCCTAGGAGGACGAAAATAACCTAAATGTTACTCCAATGACACAAATGAACTTATTGGATGCACAAGATTGGTTAAAAACCCTAATTGCACATAAATAAGGCTACGGAGGACGAAAATGACTTAAATGTGAATCCAATGACACAAATGAACTTTTTGGATGCACAAGAATGGTTAAAAACCCTAATTGCAAAGGAATAAGCCTATGGAGGACGAAAATGACCTAAATGTTCATCCAAAGACATAAACACACCTATTGGATGTAGAAGATTGGTTAAAAACCCTAATTGGACAAGAATAACCCTAGGGAGGACGAAAATGACCTAAATGTTAATCCAATGACACAAATGAACTTATTGGATGCACAAGATTGGTTAAAAACCCTAATTGGACAAGAATAAGCCTACGGAGGACGAAAATTACTTAAATGTTAATCCAATGACACAAATGAACTTTTTGGATGCACAAGATTGGTTAAAAACCCTAATTGCACATAAATAACCCTAGGGAGGACGAAAATGACCTAAATGTTACTCCAATGACACAAATGAACTTATTGGATGCACAAGATTGGTTAAAAACCCTAATTGCACATAAATAAGGCTACGGAGGACGAATATGACCTAAATGTGAATCCAATGACACAAATGAACTTTTTGGATGCACAAGATTGGTTAAAAACCCTAATTGCACAAGAATAAGCCTAGGGAGGATGAAAATGACCTAAATATTAATCCAATGACACAAATGAACTTATTGGATGCACAAGATTGGTTAAAAAGCCTAATTGCACATAAATAAGGCTACGGAGGACGAAAATGACCTAAATGTGAATCCAATGACACAAATGAACTTTTTGGATGCACAAGATTGGTTAAAAACCCTAATTGCACAAGAATAAGCCTAGGGAGGACGAAAATGACCAAAATATTAATCCAATGACACAAATGAACTTTTTCGATGCACAAGATTGGTTAAAACCCCTAATTGCCTAAGAATAAGCCTAGGGAGGACGAAAATGACCTAAATGTTAATCCAATGACACAAAGGAACTTATTGGATGCACAAGATTGGTTAAAAACCCTAATTGCACATAAATAACCCTAGAGAGGACGAAAATGACCTAAATGTTAATCCAATGACACAAATGAACTTATTGGATGCAAAAGATTGGTTAAAAACCCTAATTGCACATAAATAACCCTAGAGAGGACGAAAATGACCTAAATGTTACTCCAATGACACAAATGAACTTATTGGATGCACAAGATTGGTTAAAAACCCTAATTGCACATAAATAAGGCTACGGAGGACGAAAATGACCTAAATGTGAATCCAATGACACAAATGAACTTTTTGGATGCACAAGAATGGTTAAAAACCCTATTTGCACAAGAATAAGCCTAGGGAGGACGAAAATGACCTAAATATTAATCCAATGACACGAATGAACATTTTGGATGCACAAGATTGGTTAAAAACCCTAATTGCAAAGGAATAAGCCTATGGAGGACGAAAATGACCTAAATGTTCATCCAAAGACATAAACACACCTATTGGATGTAGAAGATTGGTTAAAAACCCTAATTGCACAAGAATAAGCCTAGGGAGGACGAAAATGACCTTAATATTAATCCAATGACACAAATGAACTTATTGGATGCACAAGATTGGTTAAAAAGCCTAATTGCACATAAATAAGGCTACGGAGGACGAAAATGACCTAAATGTGAATCCAATGACACAAATGAACTTTTTCGAGGCACAAGATTGGTTAAAACCCCTAATTGCCTAAGAATAAGCCTAGGGAGGACGAAAATGACCTAAATGTTAATCCAATGACACAAAGGAACTTATTGGATGCACAAGATTGGTTAAAAACCCTAATTGCACATAAATAACCCTAGAGAGGACGAAAATGACCTAAATGTTAATCCAATGACACAAATGAACTTATTGGATGCTCAAGATTGGTTAAAAACCCTAATTGGACAAGAATAAGCCTACGGAGGACGAAAATTACTTAAATGTTAATCCAATGACACAAATGAACTTTTTGGATGCACAAGATTGGTTAAAAACCCTAATTGCACAAGAATAAGCCTAGGGAGGACGAAAATGACCTTAATATTAATCCAATGACACAAATGAACTTATTGGATGCACAAGATTGGTTAAAAACCCTAATTGGACAAGAATAAGCCTAGGGAGGACGAAAATGACCTAAATATTAATCCAATGACACAAATGAACTTATTGGATGCACAAGATTGGTTAAAAACCCTAATTGCACATAAATAACCCTAGAGAGGACGAAAATGACCTAAATGTTACTCCAATGACACAAATGAACTTATTGGATGCACAAGATTGGTTAAAAACCCTAATTGCACATAAATAAGGCTACGGAGGACGAGTATGACCTAAATGTGAATCCAATGACACAAATGAACTCTTTGGATGCACAAGATTGGTTAAAAACCCTAATTGCACAAGAATAAGCCTAGGGAGGACGAAAATGACCTAAATATTAATCCAATGACACAAATGAACTTATTGGATGCACAAGATTGGTTAAAAACCCTAATTGCACATAAATAACCCTAGAGAGGACGAAAATGACCTAAATGTTAATCCAATGACACAAATGAACTTATTGGATGCACAAGATTGGTTAAAAACCCTAATTGCACATAAATAACCCTAGAGAGGACGAAAATGACCTAAATGTTACTCCAATGACACAAATGAACTTATTGGATGCACAAGATTGGTTAAAAACCCTAATTGCACATAAATAAGGCTACGGAGGACGAATATGACCTAAATGTGAATCCAATGACACAAATGAACTCTTTGGATGCACAAGATTGGTTAAAAACCCTAATTGCACAAGAATAAGCCTAGGGAGGACGAAAATGACCTAAATGTTAATCCAATGACACAAATGAACTTATTGGATGCACAAGATTGGTTAAAAACCCTAATTGGACAAGAATAAGCCTAGGGATGACGAAAATGACGTAAATGTTAATCCAATGACACAAATGAACTTATTGGATGCAGAAGATTGGTTAAAAACCCTAATTGCACAAGAATAAGCCTAGGGAGGACGAAAATGACATAAATTTTAATCCAGTGACACAAATGAACTTATTGGATGCACAAGATTGGTTAAAAACCCTAATTGGACAAGAATAAGCCTAGGGAGGACGAAAATGACCTAAATGTTAATCCAATGACACAAATGAACTTATTGGATGCACAAGATTGGTTAAAAACCCTAATTGGACAAGAATAAGCCTAGGGAGGATGAAAATAACCTAAATGTTCATCAAATGACTAAACACACCTATTGGATGCACAAGATTGGTTAAAAACCCTAATTGGACAAGAATAAGCCTAAAGAGGACGAAAATGACCTAAATGTTCATCCAATGACACAAAAACACCTATTGGATGCACAAGATTGGTTAGAAACCCTAATTGGACAAGAATAAGCGTAGGGAGGACGAAAATGACCTAAATGTTAATCCAATGACACAAATGAACTTATTGGATGCACAAGATTGGTTAAAAACCCTAATTGGACAAGAATAAGCCTAGGGAGGACGAAAATGACCTAAATGTTAATCCAATGACACAAATGAACTTATTGGATGCACAAGATTGGTTAAAAACCCTAATTGGACAAGAATAAGCCTAGGGAGGATGAAAATAACCTAAATGTTCATCAAATGACTAAACACACCTATTGGATGCACAAGATTGGTTAAAAACCCTAATTGGACAAGAAGAAGCCTAGGGAGGACGAAAATGACCTAAATGTTCATCCAATGACACAAACACACCTATTGGATGCACAAGATTGTTTAGAAACCCTAATTGGACAAGAATAAGCCTAGGGAGGACGAAAATGACCTAAATGTTCATCCAATGACACAAATGAACATATTGGATGCACAAGATTGGTGAAAAAACCCTAATTGGACAAGAATAAGCCTAGGGAGGACGAAAATGACCTAAATGTTCATCCAATGACACAAACACACCTATTGGATGCACAAGATTGGTTAAAATCCCTAATTGGACAAGAATAAGCCTAGGGAGGACGAAAATGACCTAAATGTTAATCCAATGACACAAATGAACTTATTAGATGCACAAGATTGGTTAAAAACCCTAATTGGACAAGAATAAGCCTAGGGAGGACGAAAATGACCTAAATGTTAATCCAATGACACAAATGAACTTATTGGATGCACAAGATTGGTTAAAAACCCTAATTGGACAAGAATAAGCCTAGGGAGGACGAAAATGACCTAAATGTTAATCCAATGAAACAACCAAACTTATTGGATGCACAAGATTGGTTAAAAACCCTAATTGGACAAGAATAAGCCTAGGGAGGACGAAAATGACCTAATTGATCATCCAATGACACAAACACACCTATTGGATGCACAAGATTGGTTAAAAACCCTAATTGGACAAGAATATGCCTAGGGAGGACGAAAATGACCTAATTGATCATCCAATGACACAAATGAACTTATTGGATGCACAAGATTAGTTAAAAACCCTAATTGGACAAGAATAAGCTTTGGGAGGACGAAAATTACCTAATTGATCATCCAATGACACAAACACACCTATTGGATGCACAAGATTGGTCTAAAACTCTAAATGAGCAAGAATATGCCTAGGGAGGACGAAAATGACCAAAATGTTAATCCAATGACACAAATGAACGTATTGGATGCACAAGATTGGTTAAAAACCCTAATTGGACAAGAATAAGCCTAGGGAGGACGAAAATGACCTAATTGATCATCCAATGACACAAACACACCTATTGGATGCACAAGATTGGTTAAAAACCCTAATTGGACAAGAATATGCCTAGGGAGGACGAAAATGACCTAATTGATCATCCAATGACACAAACACACCTATTGGATGCATAAGATTCGTTAAAAACCCTAATTGGACAAGAATATGCCTAGGGAGGACGAAAATGACCTAATTGATCATCCAATGACACAAAAACACCTATTGGATGCACAAGATTGGTTAAAAACCCTAATTGGACAAGAATAAGCCTAGGGAGGACGAAAATGACCTAAATGTTAATCCAATGACACAAATGAACTTATTGGATGCACAAGATTGGTTAAAAACCCTAATTGGACAAGAATAAGCCTAGGGAGGACGAAAATGACCTAATCTATCATCGAATGACACAAACACACCTATTGGATGCACAAGATTGGTTAAAAACCCTAATTGGACAAGAATAAGCCTAGGGAGGACGAAAATGACCTAAATGTTAATCCAATGACACAAATGAACTTATTGGATGCACAAGATTGGTTAAAAACCCTAATTGGACAAGAATAAGCCTAGGGAGGATGAAAATGACCTAAATGTTCACCCAATAACACAAACACACCTATTGGATGCACAAGATTGTTTAGAAACCATAATTGGACAAGAATAAGCCTAGGGAGGACGAAAATGACCTAAATGTTAATCCAATGACACAAATGAACTTATTGGATGCACAAGATTGGTTAAAAACCCTAATTGGACAAGAATAAGCCTAGGGAGGATGAAAATAACCTAAATGTTCATCAAATGACTAATCACACCTATTGGATGCACAAGATTGGTTAAAAATCCTAATTGGATAAGAATAAGCATAGGGAGGACGAAAATGACCTAAATGTTCATCCAATGACACAAACACACCTATTGGATGCACAAGATTGGTTAGAAACCCTAATTGGACAAGAATAAGCCTAGGGAGGACGAAATTGACCTAAATGTTTATCCAATGACACAAACACACCTATTGGATGCACAAGATTGGTTAAAAACCCTAATTGGACAAGAATAAGCCTAGGGAGGACGAAAATGACCTAAATGTTAATCCAATGACACAAATGAACTTATTGGATGCACAAGATTGGTTAAAAACCCTAATTGGACAAGAATAAGCCTAGGGAGGATGAAAATAACCTAAATGTTCATCAAATGACTAAACACACCTATTCGATGCACAAGATTGGTTAAAAACCCTAATTGGACAAGAATATGCCTAGGGAGGACGAAAATGACCTAAATGTTCATCCAATGACACAAACACACCTATTGGATGCACCAGATTGGTTAAAAACCCTAATTGGACAAGAATAAGCAAAGGGAGGACGAAAATGACCTAAATGTTCATCCAATGACACAAACACACCTATTGGATGCACAAGATTCGTTAGAAACCCTAATTGGACAAGAATAAGCCTAGGGAGGACGAAAATGACCTAAATGTTCATCAATTGACACAAACACACCTATTGGATGCATAAGATTGGTTAAAAACCCTAATTGGACAAGAATAAGCCTAGGGAGGACGAAAATGACCTAAATATTAATCCAATGACACAAATGAACTTATTGGATGCACAAGATTGGTTAAAAACCCTAATTGGACAAGAATAAGCCTAGGGAGGACGAAAATGACCTAAATATTAATCCAATGACACAAATGAACTTATTGGATGCACAAGATTGGTTAAAAACCCTAATTGCACATAAATAACCCTAGAGAGGACGAAAATGACCTAAATGTTAATCCAATGACACAAATGAACTTATTGGATGCTCAAGATTGGTTAAAAACCCTAATTGGACAAGAATAAGCCTACGGAGGACGAAAATTACTTAAATGTTAATCCAATGACACAAATGAACTTTTTGGATGCACAAGATTGGTTAAAAACCCTAATTGCACAAGAATAAGCCTAGGGAGGACGAAAATGACCTTAATATTAATCCAATGACACAAATGAACTTATTGGATGCACAAGATTGGTTAAAAAGCCTAATTGCACATAAATAAGGCTACGGAGGACGAAAATGACCTAAATGTGAATCCAATGACACAAACGAACTTTTTGGATGCACAAGATTTGTTAAAAACCCTAATTGCACAAGAATAAGCCTAGGGAGGACGAAAATGACCTAAATATTAATCCAATGACACAAATGAACTTATTGGATGCACAAGATTGGTTAAAAACCCTAATTGCACATAAATAACCCTAGAGAGGACGAAAATGACCTAAATGTTACTCCAATGACACAAATGAACTTATTGGATGCACAAGATTGGTTAAAAACCCTAATTGCACATAAATAAGGCTACGGAGGACGAAAATGACCTAAATGTGAATCCAATGACACAAATGAACTTTTTGGATGCACAAGATTTGTTAAAAACCCTAATTGCACAAGAATAAGCCTAGGGAGGACGAAAATTACCTAAATATTAATCCAATGACACAAATGAACTTATTGGATGTAGAAGATTGGTTAAAAACCCTAATTGGACAAGAATAAGACTAGGGAGGACGAAAATGACCTAAATGTTCCTCCAATGACACAAATGAACTTATTGGATGCACAAGATTGGTTAAAAACCCTAATTGGACAAGAATAAGCCTAGGGAGGAAAAACATGACCTAAATGTTCATCCAATGACACAAATGAACTTATTGGATGAACAAGAATGGTTAAAACCCCTAATTGCACAAGAATAAGCCTAGGGAGGACGAAAATGACCTAAATATTAATCCAATGACACAAATGAACTTATTGGATGCACAAGATTGGTTAAAAAGCCTTATTGCACATAAATAAGGCTACGGAGGACGAAAATGACCTAAATGTGAATCCAATGACACAAATGAACTTTTTGGATGCACAAGATTGGTTAAAAACCCTAATTGCCCAAGAATAAGCCTAGGGAGGACGAAAATAACCAAAATATTAATCCAATGACACAAATGAACTTTTTCGATGCACAAGATTGGTTAAAACCCCTAATTGCCTAAGAATAAGCCTAGGGAGGACGAAAATGACCTAAATGTTAATCCAATGACACAAAGGAACTTATTGGATGCACAAGATTGGTTAAAAACCCTAATTGCACATAAATAACCCTAGAGAGGACGAAAATGACCTAAATGTTAATCCAATGACACAAATGAACTTATTGGATGCAAAAGATTGGTTAAAAACCCTAATTGCACATAAATAACCCTAGAGAGGACGAAAATGATCTAAATGTTACTCGAATGACACAAATGAACTTATTGGATGCACAAGATTGGTTAAAAACCCTAATTGCACATAAATAAGGCTACGGAGGACGAAAATGACCTAAATGTGAATCCAATGACACAAATGAACTTTTTGGATGCACAAGATTGGTTAAAAACCCTATTTGCACAAGAATAAGCCTAGGGAGGACGAAAATGACCTAAATATTAATCCAATGACACGAATGAACATTTTGGATGCACAAGATTGGTTAAAAACCCTAATTGCAAAGGAATAAGCCTATGGAGGACGAAAATGACCTAAATGTTCATCCAAAGAAATAAACACACCTATTGGATGTAGAAGATTGGTTAAAAACCCTAATTGGCCAAGAATAACCCTAGGGAGGACGAAAATGACCTAAATGTTAATCCAATGACACAAATGAACTTATTGGATGCTCAAGATTGGTTAAAAACCCTAATTGGACAAGAATAAGCCTACGGAGGACGAAAATTACTTAAATGTTAATCCAATGACACAAATGAACTTTTTGGATGCACAAGATTGGTTAAAAACCCTAATTGCACAAGAATAAGCCTAGGGAGGACGAAAATGACCTAAATATTAATCCAATGACACAAATGAACTTTTTCGATGCACAAGATTGGTTAAAACCCCTAATTGCCCAAGAATAAGCCTAGGGAGGACGAAAATGACCTAAATGTTAATCCAATGACACAAAGGAACTTATTGGATGCACAAGATTGGTTAAAAACCCTAATTGCACATAAATAACCCTAGAGAGGACGAAAATGACCTAAATGTTAATCCAATGACACAAATAAACTTATTGGATGCACAAGATTGGTTAAAAACCCTAATTGCACCTAAATAAGGCTACAGAGGACGAAAATGACCTAAATGTTAATCAAATGACACAAATGAACTTATTGGATGCACAAGATTGGTTAAAAACCAGAATTGGGCATAAATAACCATAGAGAGGACGAAAATGTCCTAAATGTTAATCCAAAGACACAAATGAACTTTTGGGATCCACAAGATTCGTTAAAAACCCTAATTGCACAAGAATAAGTCTAGGGAGGACGAAAATGACCTAAATGTTAATCAAATGACACGAATGAACTTTTTGGATGCACAAGATTGGTTAAAAAACCTAATTGCAAAGGAATAACCCTATGGAGGACGAAAATGACCAAAATGTTCATCCAATGACATAAACACACCTATTGGATGTAGAAGATTGGTTAAAAACCCTAATTGGAAAAGAATAACCCTAGAGAGGACGAAAATGACCTAAATGTTAATCCAATGACACAAATGAACTTATTGGATGCTCAAGATTGGTTAAAAACCCTAATTGGACAAGAATAAGCCTACGGAGGACGAAAATTACTTAAATGTTAATCCAATGACACAAATGAACTTTTTGGATGCACAAGATTGGTTAAAAACCCTAATTGCACAAGAATAAGCCTAGGGAGGACGAAAATGACCTAAATATTAATCCAATGACACAAATGAACTTTTTCGATGCACAAGATTGGTTAAAACCCCTAATTGCCTAAGAATAAGCCTAGGGAGGACGAAAATGACCTAAATGTTAATCCAATGACACAAAGGAACTTATTGGATGCACAAGATTGGTTAAAAACCCTAATTGCACATAAATAACCCTAGAGAGGACGAAAATGACCTAAATGTTAATCCAATGACACAAATGAACTTATTGGATGCAAAAGATTGGTTAAAAACCCTAATTGCACAAAAATAACCCTAGAGAGGACGAAAATGATCTAAATGTTACTCCAATGACACAAATGAACTTATTGGATGCACAAGATTGGTTAAAAATCCTAATTGCACATAAATAAGGCTACGGAGGACGAAAATGACCTAAATGTGAATCCAATGACACAAATG
The DNA here is from genome assembly GCA_037974775.1 of Cicer pinnatifidum. Lineage (NCBI taxonomy): Eukaryota > Viridiplantae > Streptophyta > Magnoliopsida > Fabales > Fabaceae > Cicer > Cicer pinnatifidum. The sequence goes on along the minus strand of JBBPBR010000008.1, from coordinate 27,365,995 downwards.
AACTTTTTGGATGCACAAGATTGGTTAAAAA
>JBBPBR010000008.1:27324516-27365954 GCA_037974775.1 Cicer pinnatifidum | reverse complement strand
GAGGACGAAAATGACCTAAATGTTAATCCAATGACACAAATGAACTTATTGGATGCTCAAGATTGGTTAAAAACCCTAATTGGACAAGAATAAGCCTACGGAGGACGAAAATTACTTAAATGTTAATCCAATGACACAAATGAACTTTTTGGATGCACAAGATTGGTTAAAAACCCTAATTGCACATAAATAACCCTAGGGAGGACGAAAATGACCTAAATGTTACTCCAATGACACAAATGAACTTATTGGATGCACAAGATTGGTTAAAAACCCTAATTGCACATAAATAAGGCTACGGAGGACGAATATGACCTAAATGTGAATCCAATGACACAAATGAACTTTTTGGATGCACAAGATTGGTTAAAAACCCTAATTGCACAAGAATAAGCCTAGGGAGGATGAAAATGACCTAAATATTAATCCAATGACACAAATGAACTTATTGGATGCACAAGATTGGTTAAAAAGCCTAATTGCACATAAATAAGGCTACGGAGGACGAAAATGACCTAAATGTGAATCCAATGACACAAATGAACTTTTTGGATGCACAAGATTGGTTAAAAACCCTAATTGCACAAGAATAAGCCTAGGGAGGACGAAAATGACCAAAATATTAATCCAATGACACAAATGAACTTTTTCGATGCACAAGATTGGTTAAAACCCCTAATTGCCTAAGAATAAGCCTAGGGAGGACGAAAATGACCTAAATGTTAATCCAATGACACAAAGGAACTTATTGGATGCACAAGATTGGTTAAAAACCCTAATTGCACATAAATAACCCTAGAGAGGACGAAAATGACCTAAATGTTAATCCAATGACACAAATGAACTTATTGGATGCAAAAGATTGGTTAAAAACCCTAATTGCACAAAAATAACCCTAGAGAGGACGAAAATGATCTAAATGTTACTCCAATGACACAAATGAACTTATTGGATGCACAAGATTGGTTAAAAATCCTAATTGCACATAAATAAGGCTACGGAGGACGAAAATGACCTAAATGTGAATCCAATGACACAAATGAACTTTTTGGATGCACAAGATTGGTTAAAAATCCTATTTGCAAAAGAATAAGCCTAGGGAGGACGAAAATGACCTAAATATTAATCCAATGACACGAATGAACATTTTGGATGCACAAGATTGGTTAAAAACCCTAATTGCAAAGGAATAAGCCTATGGAGGACGAAAATGACCTAAATGTTCATCCAATGACATAAACACACCTATTGGATGTAGAAGATTGGTTAAAAACCCTAATTGGCCAAGAATAACCCTAGAGAGGACGAAAATGACCTAAATGTTAATCCAATGACACAAATGAACTTATTGGATGCTCAAGATTGGTTAAAAACCCTAATTGGACAAGAATAAGCCTACGGAGGACGAAAATTACTTAAATGTTAATCCAATGACACAAATGAACTTTTTGGATGCACAAGATTGGTTAAAAACCCTAATTGCACAAGAATAAGCCTAGGGAGGACGAAAATGACCTAAATATTAATCCAATGACACAAATGAACTTTTTCGATGCACAAGATTGGTTAAAACCCCTAATTGCCCAAGAATAAGCCTAGGGAGGACGAAAATGACCTAAATGTTAATCCAATGACACAAAGGAACTTATTGGATGCACAAGATTGGTTAAAAACCCTAATTGCACATAAATAACCCTAGAGAGGACGAAAATGACCTAAATGTTAATCCAATGACACAAATAAACTTATTGGATGCACAAGATTAGTTAAAAACCCTAATTGCACCTAAATAAGGCTACAGAGGACGAAAATGACCTAAATGTGAATCCAATGACACAAATGAACTTTTTGGATGCACAAGATTGGTTAAAACCCCTAATTGCACAAGAATAAGCCTAGGGAGGACGAAAATGACCTAAATGTTAATCAAATGACACAAATGAACTTATTGGATGCACAAGATTGGTTAAAAACCAGAATTGGGCATAAATAACCATAGAGAGGACGAAAATGTCCTAAATGTTAATCCAAAGACACAAATGAATTTTTGGGATCCACAAGATTCGTTAAAAACCCTAATTGCACAAGAATAAGTCTAGGGAGGACGAAAATGACCTAAATGTTAATCCAATGACACGAATGAACTTTTTGGATGCACAAGATTGGTTAAAAACCCTAATTGCAAAGGAATAACCCTATGGAGGACGAAAATGACCAAAATGTTCATCCAATGACATAAACACACCTATTGGATGTAGAAGATTGGTTAAAAACCCTAATTGGAAAAGAATAACCCTAGAGAGGACGAAAATGACCTAAATGTTAATCCAATGACACAAATGAACTTATTGGATGCACAAGATTGGTTAAAAACCCTAATTGGACAAGAATAAGCCTAGGGAGGACGAAAATGACCTAAATGTTAATCCAATGACACAACTCAACTTATTGGATGCACAAGATTGGTTAAAAACCCTAATTGGACAAGAATATGCCTAGGGAGGACGGATATGACATAAATGTTAATCCAATGACACAAATGAACTTATTGGATGCACAAGATTGGTTAAAAACCCTAATTGGACAAGAATAAGCCTAGGGAGGACAAAAATGACCTAACTGATCATCCAATGACACAAACACACCTATTGGAAGCACAAGATTGGTTAAAAACCCTAATTGGACAAGAATAAGCCTAGGGAGGACGAAAATGACCTAATTGATCATCCAATGACACAAACACACCTATTGGAAGCACAAGATTGGATAAAAACCCTAATTGGACAAGAATATGCCTAGGGAGGACAAAAATGACCTAAATGTTAATCCAATGACACAAATGAACTTATTGGATGCACAAGATTGGTTAAAAACCCTAATTGGACAAGAATAAGCCTAGGGAGGACGAAAATGACCTAATTGATCATCCAATGACACAAACACACCTATTGGAAGCACAAGATTGGTTAAAAACCCTAATTGGACAAGAATATGCCTAGGGGGGACGAAAGTGACCTAAATGTTAATCCAATGACACAAATGAACTTATTGGATGCACAAGATTGGTTAAAAACCCTAATTGGACAAGAATAAGCCTAGGGAGGACGAAAATGACCTAATTGATCATCCAATGACACAAACACACCTATTGGATGCACAAGATTGGTTAAAAACCCTAATTGGACAAGAATATGCCTAGGGAGGACGAAAATGACCTAAATGTTAATCCAATGACACAAATGAACTTATTGAATGCACAAGATTGGTTAAAAACCCTAACTGGACAAGAATAAGCCTAGGGAGGACGAAAATGACCTAATTGATCATCCAATGACACAAACACACCTATTGGATGCACAAGATTGGTTAAAAACCCTAATTGGACAAGAATATGCCTAGGGAAGATGAAAATGACATAAATATTAATTCAATGACACAAACAAAGTTATTGGATGCACAAGATTGGTTAAAAACCCTAATTGGACAAGAATAAGCCTAGGGAGAACGAAAATGACCTAAATGTTAATCCAATGACACAACTCAACTTATTGAATGCACAAGATTGGTTAAAAACCCTAATTGGACAAGAATAAGCCTAGGGAGGACGAAAATGACCTAATTGATCATCCAATGACACAAACACACCTATTGGATGCACAAGATCGGTTAAAAACCCTAGTTGGACAAGAATATGCCTAGGAAGGACGAAAATGACCTAATTTATCATCCAATGACACAAATGAACTTATTGGATGCACAAGATTGGTTAAAAACCCTAATTGGACAAGAATAAGCCTAGGGAGGACGAAAATGACCTAATTGATCATCCAATGACACAAACACACCTATTGGATGCACAAGATTGGTTAAAAACCCTAATTGGACAAGAATATGCCTAGGGAGGACGAAAATGACCTAAATGTTAATCCAATGACACAAATGAACTTATTGGATGCACAAGATTGGTGAAAAACCCTAATTGGACAAGAATAAGCCTTGGGAGGATGAAAATGACCTGATTGATCATCCAATGACACAAACACACCTATTGGATGCACAAGATTGGTTAAAAACCATAATTGGACAAGAATATGCCTAGGAAGGACGAAAATGACCTAATTGATCATCCAATGACACAAATGAACTTATTGGATGCACAAGATTGGTTAAAAACCCTAATTGGACAAGAATAAGCCTAGGGAGGACGAAAATGACCTAATTGATCATCCAATGACACAAACACACCTATTGGATGCACAAGATTGGTTAAAAACCCTAATTGGACAAGAATATGCCTAGGGAGGACGAAAATGACCTAAATATTAATTCAATGACACGAACAAACTTATCGGATGCACAAGATTGGTTAAAAACCCTAATTGGACAAGAATAAGCCTAGGGACGACGAAAATGACCTAAATGTTAATCCAATGACACAAATGAACTTATTGGATGCACAAGATTGGTTAAAAACCCTAATTGGACAAGAATAAGCCTAGGGAGGACGAAAATGACCTAAATGTTAATCCAATGACACAACTCAACTTATTGGATGCACAAGATTGGTTAAAAACCCTAATTGGACAAGAATATGCCTATGGAGGACAAAAATGACCTAATTGATCATCCAATGACACAAATGAACTTATTGGATGCACAAGATTAGTTAAAAACCCTAATTGGACAAGAATAAGCCTAGGGAGGACGAAAATAACCTAATTGATCACCCAATGACACAAACACAACTATTGGATGCACATGATTGGTCTAAAACTCTAATTGGATAAGAATATGCCTAGGGAGGACGAAAATGACCTAAATGTTAATCCAATGACACAAATGAACTTATTGGATGCACAAGATTGGTTAAAAACCCTAATTGGACAAGAATAAGCCTAGGGAGGACGAAAATGACCTAATTGATCATCCAATGACACAAACACACCTATTGGATGCACAAGATTGGTTAAATTCCCAAATTGGACAAGAATATGCCTAAGGAGGACGAAAATGACCTAATTGATCATCCAATGACACAAACACACCTATTGGATGCACAAGATTGGTTAAAAACCCTAATTGGACAAGAATAAGCCTAGGGAGGACGAAAATGACCTAAATATTAATCCAATGACACAAATGAACTTATTGGATGCACAAGATTGGTTAAAAACCCTAATTGGACAAGAATAAGCCTAGGGAGGACGAAAATGACCTAAATATTAATCCAATGACACAAATGAACTTATTGGATGCACAAGATTGGTTAAAAACCCTAATTGCACATAAATAACCCTAGAGAGGACGAAAATGACCTAAATGTTAATCCAATGACACAAATGAACTTATTGGATGCTCAAGATTGGTTAAAAACCCTAATTGGACAAGAATAAGCCTACGGAGGACGAAAATTACTTAAATGTTAATCCAATGACACAAATGAACTTTTTGGATGCACAAGATTGGTTAAAAACCCTAATTGCACAAGAATAAGCCTAGGGAGGACGAAAATGACCTAAATATTAATCCAATGACACAAATGAACTTTTTCGATGCACAAGATTGGTTAAAACCCCTAATTGCCCAAGAATAAGCTTAGGGAGGACGAAAATGACCTAAATGTTAATCCAATGACACAAAGGAACTTATTGGATGCACAAGATTGGTTAAAAACCCTAATTGCACATAAATAACCCTAGAGAGGACGAAAATGACCTAAATGTTAATCCAATGACACAAATGAACTTATTGGATGCTCAAGATTGGTTAAAAACCCTAATTGGACAAGAATAAGCCTACGGAGGACGAAAATTACTTAAATGTTAATCCAATGACACAAATGAACTTATTGGATGCACAAGATTGGTTAAAAACCCTAATTGCACAAGAATAAGCCTAGGGAGGACGAAAATGACCTAAATATTAATCCAATGACACAAATGAACTTTTTCGATGCACAAGATTGGTTAAAACCCCTAATTGCCCAAGAATAAGCCTAGGGAGGACGAAAATGACCTAAATGTTAATCCAATGACACAAAGGAACTTATTGGATGCACAAGATTGGTTAAAAACCCTAATTGCACATAAATAACCCTAGAGAGGACGAAAATGACCTAAATGTTAATCCAATGACACAAATAAACTTATTGGATGCACAAGATTGGTTAAAAACCCTAATTGCACCTAAATAAGGCTACAGAGGACGAAAATGACCTAAATGTGAATCCAATGACACAAATGAACTTTTTGGATGCACAAGATTGGTTAAAACCCCTAATTGCACAAGAATAAGCCTAGGGAGGACGAAAATGACCTAAATGTTAATCAAATGACACAAATGAACTTATTGGATGCACAAGATTGGTTAAAAACCAGAATTGGGCATAAATAACCATAGAGAGGACGAAAATGTCCTAAATGTTAATCCAAAGACACAAATGAACTTTTGGAATCCACAAGATTCGTTAAAAACCCTAATTGCACAAGAATAAGTCTAGGGAGGACGAAAATGACCTAAATGTTAATCCAATGACACGAATGAACTTTTTGGATGCACAAGATTGGTTAAAAACCCTAATTGCAAAGGAATAACCCTATGGAGGACGAAAATGACCAAAATGTTCATCCAATGACATAAACACACCTATTGGATGTAGAAGATTGGTTAAAAACCCTAATTGGAAAAGAATAACCCTAGAGAGGACGAAAATGACCTAAATGTTAATCCAATGACACAAATGAACTTATTGGATGCTCAAGATTGGTTAAAAACCCTAATTGGACAAGAATAAGCCTACGGAGGACGAAAATTACTTAAATGTTAATCCAATGACACAAATGAACTTTTTGGATGCACAAGATTGGTTAAAAACCCTAATTGCACAAGAATAAGCCTAGGGAGGACGAAAATGACCTAAATATTAATCCAATGACACAAATGAACTTTTTCGATGCACAAGATTGGTTAAAACCCCTAATTGCCCAAGAATAAGCCTAGGGAGGACGAAAATGACCTAAATGTTAATCCAATGACACAAAGGAACTTATTGGATGCATAAGATTGGTTAAAAACCCTAATTGCACATAAATAACCCTAGAGAGGACGAAAATGACCTAAATGTTAATCCAATGACACAAATGAACTTATTGGATGCACAAGATTGGTTAAAAACCCTAATTGCACATAAATAAGGCTACAGAGGACGAAAATGACCTAAATGTGAATCCAATGACACAAATGAACTTTTTGGATGCACAAGATTGGTTAAAACCCCTAATTGCACAAGAATAAGCCTAGGGAGGACGAAAATGACCTAAATGTTAATCAAATGACACAAATGAACTTATTGGATGCACAAGATTGGTTAAAAACCAGAATTGGGCATAAATAACCATAGAGAGGACGAAAATGTCCTAAATGTTAATCGAAAGACACAAATGAACTTTTAGGATCCACAAGATTGGTTAAAAACCCTAATTGCACAAGAATAAGTCTAGGGAGCACGAAAATGACCTAAATGTTAATCCAATGACACGAATGAACTTTTTGGATGCACAAGATTGGTTAAAAACCCTAATTGCACAAGAATAAGCCTAGGGAGGACGAAAATGACCTAAATATTAATCCAATGACACAAATGAACTTTTTCGATGCACAAGATTGGTTAAAACCCCTAATTGCCCAAGAATAAGCCTAGGGAGGACGAAAATGACCTAAATGTTAATCCAATGACACAAAGGAACTTATTGGATGCACAAGATTGGTTAAAAACCCTAATTGCACATAAATAACCCTAGAGAGGACGAAAATGACCTAAATGTTAATCCAATGACACAAATAAACTTATTGGATGCACAAGATTGGTTAAAAACCCTAATTGCACCTAAATAAGGCTACAGAGGACGAAAATGACCTAAATGTGAATCCAATGACACAAATGAACTTTTTGGATGCACAAGATTGGTTAAAACCCCTAATTGCACAAGAATAAGCCTAGGGAGGACGAAAATGACCTAAATGTTAACCAAATGACACAAATGAACTTATTGGATGCACAAGATTGGTTAAAAACCAGAATTGGGCATAAATAACCATAGAGAGGACGAAAATGTCCTAAATGTTAATCCAAAGACACAAATGAATTTTTGGGATCCACAAGATTCGTTAAAAACCCTAATTGCACAAGAATAAGTCTAGGGAGGACGAAAATGACCTAAATGTTAATCCAATGACACGAATGAACTTTTTGGATGCACAAGATTGGTTAAAAACCCTAATTGCAAAGGAATAACCCTATGGAGGACGAAAATGACCAAAATGTTCATCCAATGACATAAACACACCTATTGGATGTAGAAGATTGGTTAAAAACCCTAATTGGAAAAGAATAACCCTAGAGAGGACGAAAATGACCTAAATGTTAATCCAATGACACAAATGAACTTATTGGATGCTCAAGATTGGTTAAAAACCCTAATTGGACAAGAATAAGCCTACGGAGGACGAAAATTACCTAAATGTTAATCCAATGACACAAATGAACTTTTTGGATGCACAAGATTGGTTAAAAACCCTAATTGCACAAGAATAAGCCTAGGGAGGACGAAAATGACCTAAATATTAATCCAATGACACAAATGAACTTTTTCGATGCACAAGATTGGTTAAAACCCCTAATTGCCCAAGAATAAGCTTAGGGAGGACGAAAATGACCTAAATGTTAATCCAATGACACAAAGGAACTTATTGGATGCACAAGATTGGTTAAAAACCCTAATTGCACATAAATAACCCTAGAGAGGACGAAAATGACCTAAATGTTAATCCAATGACACAAATGAACTTATTGGATGCACAAGATTGGTTAAAAACCCTAATTGGACAAGAATAAGCCTACGGAGGACGAAAATTACTTAAATGTTAATCCAATGACACAAATGAACTTTTTGGATGCACAAGATTGGTTAAAAACCCTAATTGCACAAGAATAAGCCTAGGGAGGACGAAAATGACCTAAATATTAATCCAATGACACGAATGAACATTTTGGATGCACAAGATTGGTTAAAAACCCTAATTGCAAAGGAATAAGCCTATGGAGGACGAAAATGACCTAAATGTTCATCCAAAGACATAAACACACCTATTGGATGTAGAAGATTGGTTAAAAACCCTAATTGGACAAGAATAACCCTAGGGAGGACGAAAATGACCTAAATGTTAATCCAATGACACAAATGAACTTATTGGATGCTCAAGATTGGTTAAAAACCCTAATTGGACAAGAATAAGCCTACGGAGGACGAAAATTACTTAAATGTTAATCCAATGACACAAATGAACTTTTTGGATGCACAAGATTGGTTAAAAACCCTAATTGCACAAGAATAAGCCTAGGGAGGACGAAAATGACCTAAATATTAATCCAATGACACAAATGAACTTATTGGATGCACAAGATTGGTTAAAAAGCCTAATTGCACATAAATAAGGCTACGGAGGACGAAAATGACCTAAATGTGAATCAAATGACACAAATGAATTTTTTGGATGCACAAGATTGGTTAAAAACCCTAATTGCACAAGAATAAGCCTAGGGAGGACGAAAATGACCTAAATATTAATCCAATGACACAAATGAACTTATTGGATGCACAAGATTGGTTAAAAAGCCTAATTGCACATAAATAAGGCTACGGAGGACGAAAATGACCTAAATGTGAATCCAATGACACAAATGAACTTTTTGGATGCACAAGATTGGTTAAAAACCCTAATTGCACAAGAATAAGCCTAGGGAGGACGAAAATGACCTAAATATTAATCCAATGACACAAATGAACTTATTGGATGCTCAAGATTGGTTAAAAACCCTAATTGGACAAGAATAAGCCTACGGAGGACGAAAATTACTTAAATGTTAATCCAATGACACAAATGAACTTTTTGGATGCACAAGATTGGTTAAAAACCCTAATTGCACAAGAATAAGCCTAGGGAGGACGAAAATGACCTAAATATTAATCCAATGACACAAATGAACTTATTGGATGCACAAGATTGGTTAAAAAGCCTAATTGCACATAAATAAGGCTACAGAGGACGAAAATGACCTACATGTGAATCCAATGACACAAAGGAACTTATTGGATGCACAAGATTGGTTAAAAACCCTAATTGCACATAAATAACCCTAGAGAGGACGAAAATGACCTAAATGTTAATCCAATGACACAAATGAACTTATTGGATGCACAAGATTGGTGAAAAACCCTAATTGCACATAAATAAGGCTACAGAGGACGAAAATGACCTAAATGTGAATCCAATGACACAAATGAACTTTTTGGATGCACAAGATTGGTTAAAACCCCTAATTGCACAAGAATAAGCCTAGGGAGGACGAAAATGACCTAAATATTAATCCAATGACACAAATGAACTTTTTCGATGCACAAGATTGGTTAAAACCCCTAATTGCACAAGAATAAGCCTAGGGAGGACGAAAATGACCTAAATGTTAATCAAATGACACAAATGAACTTATTGGATGCACAAGATTGGTTAAAAACCAGAATTGGGCATAAATAACCATAGAGAGGACGAAAATGTCCTAAATGTTAATCCAAAGACACAAATGAACTTTTTGGATCCACAAGATTCGTTAAAAACCCTAATTGCACAAGAATAAGTCTAGGGAGGACGAAAATGACCTAAATGTTAATCCAATGACACGAATGAACTTTTTGGATGCACAAGATTGGTTAAAAACCCTAATTGCAAAGGAATAACCCTATGGAGGACGAAAATGACCTAAATGTTCATCCAATGACATAAACACACCTATTGGACGTAGAAGATTGGTTAAAAACCCTAATTGGACAAGAATAACCCTACAGAGGACGAAAATGACCTAAATGTTAATCCAATGACACAAATGAACTTATTGGATGCACAAGATTGGTTAAAAACCCTAATTGGACAAGAATAAGCCTACGGAGGACGAAAATTACTTAAATGTTAATCCAATGACACAAATGAACTTTTTGGATGCACAAGATTGGTTAAAAACCCTAATTGCACAAGAATAAGCCTAGGGAGGACGAAAATGACCTAAATATTAATCCAATGACACAAATGAACTTATTGGATGCACAAGATTGGTTAAAAATCCTAATTGTACAAGAATAAGCCTAGGGAGGACGAAAATGACCTAAATGTTAATCCAATGACACAAATGAACTAATTGGAGCACAAGATTGGTTAAAAACCCTAATTGGACAAGAATATGCTTAGGGAGGACGAAAATGACATAAATGTTAATCCAATGACACAAATAAACTTATTGGACGCACAAGATTGGTTAAAAAACGTAATAGCACAAGAATAAGCCTAGGGAGGACGAAAATGACCTAAATGTTAATCCAATGACACAAATGAACTTATTGGATGCACAAGATTGGTTAAAAACCCTAATTGGACAAGAATAAGCCTAGGGAGGACGAAAATGACCTAAATGTTAATCCAATGACACAACTCAACTTATTGGATGCACAAGATTGGTTAAAAACCCTAATTGGACAAGAATAAGCCTATGGAGGACGAAAATGAACTAATTGATCATCCAATGACACAAACACACCTATTGGATGCACAAGATTGGTTAAAAACCCTAATTGGACAAGAATATGCCTAGGGAGGACGAAAATGACCTAATTGATCATCCAATGACACAAATGAACTTATTGGATGCACAAGATTAGTTAAAAACCCTAATTGGACAAGAATATGCCTAGGGAGGACGAAAATAACCTAATTGATCATCCAATGAAACAAACACACCTATTGGATGCACAAGATTGGTCTAAAACTCTAATTGGACAAGAATATGCCTAGGGAGGACGAAAATGACCTAAATGTTAATCCAATGACACAAATGAACTTATTGGATGCACAAGATTGGTTAAAAACCCTAATTAGACAAGAATAAGCCTAGGGAGGACGAAAATGACCTAAATGTTAATCCAATGAAACAACTCAACTTATTGGATGCACAAGATTGGTTAAAAACCCTAATTGGACAAGAATAAGCCTAGGGAGGACGAAAATGACCTAATTGATCATCCAATGACACAAACACACCTATTGGATGCACAAGATTGGTTAAAAACCCTAATTGGACAAGAATATGCCTAGGGAGGACGAAAATGACCTAATTGATCATCCAATGACACAAATGAACTTATTGGATGCACAAGATTAGTAAAAAACCCTAATTGGACAAGAATAAGCCTAGGGAGGACAAAAATAACCTAATTGATCATCCAATGACACAAACACACCTATTGGATGCACAAGATTGGTTAGAAACCCTAATTGGACAAGAATATGCCTAGGGAGGACGAAAATGACCTAAATGTTAATCCAATGACACAAATGAACTTATTGGATGCACAAGATTGGTTAAAAACCCTAATTGGACAAGAATAAGCCTAGGGAGGACGAAAATGACCTAATTGATCATCCAATGACACAAACACACCTATTGGATGCACAAGATTGGTTAAAAACCCTAATTGGACAAGAATATGCCTAGGGAGGACGAAAATGACCAAATTGATCATCCAATGACACAAACACACCTATTGAAGGCACAAGATTGGTTAAAAACCCTAATTTGACAAGAATATGAGTAGGGAGGACGAAAATGACCTAAATGTTAATTCAATGACACAAACGAACTTATTGGATGCACAACATTGGTTAAAAACCCTAATTGGACAAGAATAAGCCTAGGGAGGACGAATACGACCTAATTGATCATCGAATGACACAAACATACATATTGGATGCACAAGATTGGTTAAAAACCTAATTGGACAAGAATAAGCCTAGGGAGGACGAAAATGACCTAATTGATCATCCAATGACACAAACACACCTATTGGATGCACAAGATTGGTTAAAAACCCTAATTGGACAAGAATATGCCTAGGGAGGACGAAAATGACCTAATTGATCATCCAATGACACAAACACACCAATCGGATGCACAAGATTGGTTAAAAACCCTAATTGGACAAGAATAAGCCTAGGGAGGACGAAAATGACCTAAATGTTAATCCAATGACACAAATGAACTTATTGGATGCACAAGATTGGTTAAAAACCCTAATTGGACAAGAATAAGCCTAGCGAGGACGAAAATGACCTAAATGTTAATCCAATGAAACAAATGAACTTACTGGATGCACAAGATTGGTTAAAAACTCTAATTGCACAAGAATACGCCTAGCGAGGACGAAAATGACCTAAATGTCAATTCAAAGACACAAATGAACTTTTTGGATGCACAAGATTGGTTAAAAACCCTAATTGGACAAGAATAAGCCTAGGGAGGACGAAAATGACCTAAATGTCAATTCAAAGATACAAATGAACTTTTTAGATGCACAAGATTGGTTAAAAACCCTAATTGCACATAAATAACCCTAGAGAGGACGAAAATGACCTAAATGTTAATCCAATGACACAAATGAACTTATTGGATGCACAAGATTGGTTAAAAACCCTAATTGCACATAAATAAGGCTACGGAGGACGAAAATGTCCTAATTGTTAATCCAAGGACACAAATAAACTTTTGGGATACACAAGATTCGTTAAAAACCCTAATTGCACAAGAATAAGTCTAGGGAGGACGAAAATGACCTAAATGTTAATCCAATGACACGAATGAACTTTTTGGATGCACAAGATTGGTTAAAAACCCTAATTGCAAAGGAATAACCCTATGGAGGACGAAAATGACCTAAATGTTCATCCAATGTCATAAACACACCTATTGGATGTAGAAGATTGGTTAAAAACCCTAATTGGACAAGAATAACCCTAGAGAGGACGAAAATGACCTAAATGTTAATCCAATGACACAAATGAACTTATTGGATGCTCAAGATTGGTTAAAAACCCTAATTGGACAAGAATAAGCCTACGGAGGACGAAAATTACTTAAATGTTAATCCAATGACACAAATGAACTTATTGGATGCACAAGATTGGTTAAAAACCCTAATTGCACAAGAATAAGCCTAGGGAGGACGAAAATGACCTAAATATTAATCCAATGACACAAATGAACTTTTTCGATGCACAAGATTGGTTAAAACCCCTAATTGCCCAAGAATAAGCCTAGGGAGGACGAAAATGACCTAAATGTTAATCCAATGACACAAAGGAACTTATTGGATGCACAAGATTGGTTAAAAACCCTAATTGCACATAAATAACCCTAGAGAGGACGAAAATGACCTAAATGTTAATCCAATGACACAAATAAACTTATTGGATGCACAAGATTGGTTAAAAACCCTAATTGCACCTAAATAAGGCTACAGAGGACGAAAATGACCTAAATGTTAATCAAATGACACAAATGAACTTATTGGATGCACAAGATTGGTTAAAAACCAGAATTGGGCATAAATAACCATAGAGAGGACGAAAATGTCCTAAATGTTAATCCAAAGACACAAATGAACTTTTGGGATCCACAAGATTCGTTAAAAACCCTAATTGCACAAGAATAAGTCTAGGGAGGACGAAAATGACCTAAATGTTAATCCAATGACACGAATGAACTTTTTGGATGCATAAGATTGGTTAAAAAACCTAATTGCAAAGGAATAACCCTATGGAGGACGAAAATGACCAAAATGTTCATCCAATGACATAAACACACCTATTGGATGTAGAAGATTGGTTAAAAACCCTAATTGGAAAAGAATAACCCTAGAGAGGACGAAAATGACCTAAATGTTAATCCAATGACACAAATGAACTTATTGGATGCACAAGATTGGTTAAAAACCCTAATTGGACAAGAATAAGCCTACGGAGGACGAAAATTACTTAAATGTTAATCCAATGACACAAATGAACTTTTTGGATGCACAAGATTGGTTAAAAACCCTAATTGCACAAGAATAAGCCTAGGGAGGACGAAAATGACCTAAATATTAATCCAATGACACAAATGAACTTTTTCGATGCACAAGATTGGTTAAAACCCCTAATTGCCCAAGAATAAGCTTAGGGAGGACGAAAATGACCTAAATGTTAATCCAATGACACAAAGGAACTTATTGGATGCACAAGATTGGTTAAAAACCCTAATTGCACATAAATAACCCTAGAGAGGACGAAAATGACCTAAATGTTAATCCAATGACACAAATGAACTTATTGGATGCACAAGATTGGTTAAAAACCCTAATTGCACATAAATAAGGCTACAGAGGACGAAAATGACCTAAATGTGAATCCAATGACACAAATGAACTTTTTGGATGCACAAGATTGGTTAAAACCCCTAATTGCACAAGAATAAGCCTAGGGAGGACGAAAATGACCTAAATGTTAATCAAATGACACAAATGAACTTATTGGATGCACAAGATTGGTTAAAAACCAGAATTGGGCATAAATAACCATAGAGAGGACGAAAATGTCCTAAATGTTAATCGAAAGACACAAATGAATTTTGGGATCCACAAGATTGGTTAAAAACCCTAATTGCACAAGAATAAGTCTAGGGAGCACGAAAATGACCTAAATGTTAATCCAATGACACGAATGAACTTTTTGGATGCACAAGATTGGTTAAAAACCCTAATTGCACAAGAATAAGCCTAGGGAGGACGAAAATGACCTAAATATTAATCCAATGACACAAATGAACTTTTTCGATGCACAAGATTGGTTAAAACCCCTAATTGCCAAAGAATAAGCCTAGGGAGGACGAAAATGACCTAAATGTTAATCCAATGACACAAAGGAACTTATTGGATGCACAAGATTGGTTAAAAACCCTAATTGCACATAAATAACCCTAGAGAGGACGAAAATGACCTAAATGTTAATCCAATGACACAAATAAACTTATTGGATGCACAAGATTGGTTAAAAACCCTAATTGCACCTAAATAAGGCTACAGAGGACGAAAATGACCTAAATGTTAATCAAATGACACAAATGAACTTATTGGATGCACAAGATTGGTTAAAAACCAGAATTGGGCATAAATAACCATAGAGAGGACGAAAATGTCCTAAATGTTAATCCAAAGACACAAATGAACTTTTGGGATCCACAAGATTCGTTAAAAACCCTAATTGCACAAGAATAAGTCTAGGGAGGACGAAAATGACCTAAATGTTAATCCAATGACACGAATGAACTTTTTGGATGCACAAGATTGGTTAAAAACCCTAATTGCAAAGGAATAACCCTATGGAGGACGAAAATGACCAAAATGTTCATCCAATGACATAAACACACCTATTGGATGTAGAAGATTGGTTAAAAACCCTAATTGGAAAAGAATAACCCTAGAGAGGACGAAAATGACCTAAAAGTTAATCCAATGACACAAATGAACTTATTGGATGCTCAAGATTGGTTAAAAACCCTAATTGGACAAGAATAAGCCTACGGAGGACGAAAATTACTTAAATGTTAATCCAATGATACAAATGAACTTTTTGGATGCACAAGATTGGTTAAAAACCCTAATTGCACAAGAATAAGCCTAGGGAGGACGAAAATGACCTAAATATTAATCCAATGACACAAATGAACTTTTTCGATGCACAAGATTGGTTAAAGCCCCTAATTGCCCAAGAATAAGCCTAGGGAGGACGAAAATGACCTAAATGTTAATCCAATGACACAAAGGAACTTATTGGATGCACAAGATTGGTTAAAAACCCTAATTGCACATAAATAACTCTAGAGAGGACGAAAATGACCTAAATGTTAATCCAATGACACAAATAAACTTATTGGATGCACAAGATTGGTTAAAAACCCTAATTGCACCTAAATAAGGCTACAGAGGACGAAAATGACCTAAATGTGAATCAAATGACACAAATGAACTTTTTGGATGCACAAGATTGGTTAAAACCCCTAATTGCACAAGAATAAGCCTAGGGAGGACGAAAATGACCTAAATGTTAATCAAATGACACAAATGAACTTATTGGATGCACAAGATTGGTTAAAAACCAGAATTGGGCATAAATAACCATAGAGAGGACGAAAATGTCCTAAATGTTAATCCAAAGACACAAATGAACTTTTGGGATCCACAAGATTCGTTAAAAACCCTAATTGCACAAGAATAAGTCTAGGGAGGACGAAAATGACCTAAATGTTAATCCAATGACACGAATGAACTTTTTGGATGCACAAGATTGGTTAAAAACCCTAATTGCAAAGTAATAACCCTATGGAGGACGAAAATGACCAAAATGTTCATCCAATGACATAAACACACCTATTGGATGTAGAAGATTGGTTAAAAACCCTAATTGGAAAAGAATTACCCTAGAGAGGACGAAAATGACCTAAATGTTAATCCAATGACACAAATGAACTTATTGGATGCTCAAGATTGGTTAAAAACCCTAATTGGACAAGAATAAGCCTACGGAGGACGAAAATTACTTAAATGTTAATCCAATGACACAAATGAACTTTTTGGATGCACAAGATTGGTTAAAAACCCTAATTGCACAAGAATAAGCATAGGGAGGACGAAAATGACCTAAATATTAATCCAATGACACAAATGAACTTTTTCGATGCACAAGATTGGTTAAAACCCCTAATTGCCCAAGAATAAGCCTAGGGAGGACGAAAATGACCTAAATGTTAATCCAATGACACAAAGGAACTTATTGGATGCACAAGATTGGTTAAAAACCCTAATTGCACATAAATAACCCTAGAGAGGACGAAAATGACCTAAATGTTAATCCAATGACACAAATGAACTTATTGGATGCACAAGATTGGTTAAAAACCCTAATTGCACATAAATAAGGCTACAGAGGACGAAAATAACCTAAATGTGAATCCAATGACACAAATGAACTTTTTGGATGCACAAGATTGGTTAAAACCCCTAATTGCACAAGAATAAGCCTAGGGAGGACGAAAATGACCTAAATGTTAATCAAATGACACAAATGAACTTATTGGATGCACAAGATTGGTTAAAAACCAGAATTGGGCATAAATAACCATAGAGAGGACGAAAATGTCCTAAATGTTAATCGAAAGACACAAATGAACTTTTGGGATCCACAAGATTCGTTAAAAACCCTAATTGCACAAGAATAAGTCTAGGGAGCACGAAAATGACCTAAATGTTAATCCAATGACACGAATGAACTTTTTGGATGCACAAGATTGGTTAAAAACCCTAATTGCACATAAATAAGGCTACAGAGGACGAAAATGACCTAAATGTGAATCCAATGACACAAATGAACTTTTTGGATGCACAAGATTGGTTAAAACCCCTAATTGCACAAGAATAAGCCTAGGGAGGACGAAAATGACCTAAATGTTAATCAAATGACACAAATGAACTTATTGGATGCACAAGATTGGTTAAAAACCAGAATTGGGCATAAATAACCATAGAGAGGACGAAAATGTCCTAAATGTTAATCGAAAGACACAAATGAACTTTTGGGATCCACAAGATTGGTTAAAAACCCTAATTGCACAAGAATAAGTCTAGGGAGCACGAAAATGACCTAAATGTTAATCCAATGACACGAATGAACTTTTTGGATGCACAAGATTGGTTAAAAACCCTAATTGCACAAGAATAAGCCTAGGGAGGACGAAAATGACCTAAATGTTAATCCAATGACACAAATGAACTTATTGGATGCACAAGATTGGTTAAAAACCCTAATTGCCCATAAATAACCCTAGGGAGGACGAAAATGACCAAAATGTTAATCCAATGACACAAATGAACTTATTGGATGCACAAGATTGGTTAAAAACCCTAATTGCACAAGAATAAGCCTAGGGAGGACGAAAATGACCTAAATGTTAATCAAATGACACAAATGAACTTATTGGATGCACAAGATTGGTTAAAAACCAGAATTGGGCATAAATAACCATAGAGAGGACGAAAATGTCCTAAATGTTAATCCAAAGACACAAATGAACTTTTGGGATCCACAAGATTCGTTAAAAACCCTAATTGCACAAGAATAAGTCTAGGGAGGACGAAAATGACCTAAATGTTAATCCAATGACACGAATGAACTTTTTGGATGCACAAGATTGGTTAAAAACCCTAATTGCAAAGGAATAACCCTATGGAGGACGAAAATGACCAAAATGTTCATCCAATGACATAAACACACCTATTGGATGTAGAAGATTGGTTAAAAACCCTAATTAGAAAAGAATAACCCTAGAGAGGACGAAAATGACCTAAATGTTAATCCAATGACACAAATGAACTTATTGGATGCTCAAGATTGGTTAAAAACCCTAATTGGACAAGAATAAGCCTACGGAGGACGAAAATTACTTAAATGTTAATCCAATGACACAAATGAACTTTTTGGATGCACAAGATTGGTTAAAAACCCTAATTGCACAAGAATAAGCCTAGGGAGGACGAAAATGACCTAAATATTAATCCAATGACACAAATGAACTTTTTCGATGCACAAGATTGGTTAAAACCCCTAATTGCCCAAGAATAAGCCTAGGGAGGACGAAAATGACCTAAATGTTAATCCAATGACACAAAGGAACTTATTGGATGCACAAGATTGGTTAAAAACCCTAATTGCACATAAATAACCCTAGAGAGGACGAAAATGACCTAAATGTTAATCCAATGACACAAATAAACTTATTGGATGCACAAGATTGGTTAAAAACCCTAATTGCACCTAAATAAGGCTACAGAGGACGAAAATGACCTAAATGTGAATCCAATGACACAAATGAACTTTTTGGATGCACAAGATTGGTTAAAACCCCTAATTGCACAAGAATAAGCCTAGGGAGGACGAAAATGACCTAAATGTTAATCAAATGACACAAATGAACTTATTGGATGCACAAGATTGGTTAAAAACCAGAATTGGGCATAAATAACCATAGAGAGGACGAAAATGTCCTAAATGTTAATCCAAAGACACAAATGAACTTTTGGGATCCACAAGATTCGTTAAAAACCCTAATTGCACAAGAATAAGTCTAGGGAGGACGAAAATGACCTAAATGTTAATCCAATGACACGAATGAACTTTTAGGATGCACAAGATTGGTTAAAAACCCTAATTGCAAAGGAATAACCCTATGGAGGACGAAAATGACCAAAATGTTCATCCAATGACATAAACACACCTATTGGATGTAGAAGATTGGTTAAAAACCCTAATTGGAAAAGAATAACCCTAGAGAGGACGAAAATGACCTAAATGTTAATCCAATGACACAAATGAACTTATTGGATGCTCAAGATTGGTTAAAAACCCTAATTGGACAAGAATAAGCCTACGGAGGACGAAAATTACTTAAATGTTAATCCAATGATACAAATGAACTTTTTGGATGCACAAGATTGGTTAAAAACCCTAATTGCACAAGAATAAGCCTAGGGAGGACGAAAATGACCTAAATATTAATCCAATGACACAAATGAACTTTTTCGATGCACAAGATTGGTTAAAGCCCCTAATTGCCCAAGAATAAGCCTAGGGAGGACGAAAATGACCTAAATGTTAATCCAATGACACAAAGGAACTTATTGGATGCACAAGATTGGTTAAAAACCCTAATTGCACATAAATAACTCTAGAGAGGACGAAAATGACCTAAATGTTAATCCAATGACACAAATAAACTTATTGGATGCACAAGATTGGTTAAAAACCCTAATTGCACCTAAATAAGGCTACAGAGGACGAAAATGACCTAAATGTGAATCAAATGACACAAATGAACTTTTTGGATGCACAAGATTGGTTAAAACCCCTAATTGCACAAGAATAAGCCTAGGGAGGACGAAAATGACCTAAATGTTAATCAAATGACACAAATGAACTTATTGGATGCACAAGATTGGTTAAAAACCAGAATTGGGCATAAATAACCATAGAGAGGACGAAAATGTCCTAAATGTTAATCCAAAGACACAAATGAACTTTTGGGATCCACAAGATTCGTTAAAAACCCTAATTGCACAAGAATAAGTCTAGGGAGGACGAAAATGACCTAAATGTTAATCCAATGACACGAATGAACTTTTTGGATGCACAAGATTGGTTAAAAACCCTAATTGCAAAGGAATAACCCTATGGAGGACGAAAATGACCAAAATGTTCATCCAATGACATAAACACACCTATTGGATGTAGAAGATTGGTTAAAAACCCTAATTAGAAAAGAATAACCCTAGAGAGGACGAAAATGACCTAAATGTTAATCCAATGACACAAATGAACTTATTGGATGCTCAAGATTGGTTAAAAACCCTAATTGGACAAGAATAAGCCTACGGAGGACGAAAATTACTTAAATGTTAATCCAATGACACAAATGAACTTTTTGGATGCACAAGATTGGTTAAAAACCCTAATTGCACAAGAATAAGCCTAGGGAGGACGAAAATGACCTAAATATTAATCCAATGACACAAATGAACTTTTTCGATGCACAAGATTGGTTAAAACCCCTAATTGCCCAAGAATAAGCCTAGGGAGGACGAAAATGACCTAAATGTTAATCCAATGACACAAAGGAACTTATTGGATGCACAAGATTGGTTAAAAACCCTAATTGCACATAAATAACCCTAGAGAGGACGAAAATGACCTAAATGTTAATCCAATGACACAAATAAACTTATTGGATGCACAAGATTGGTTAAAAACCCTAATTGCACCTAAATAAGGCTACAGAGGACGAAAATGACCTAAATGTGAATCCAATGACACAAATGAACTTTTTGGATGCACAAGATTGGTTAAAACCCCTAATTGCACAAGAATAAGCCTAGGGAGGACGAAAATGACCTAAATGTTAATCAAATGACACAAATGAACTTATTGGATGCACAAGATTGGTTAAAAACCATAATTGGGCATAAATAACCATAGAGAGGACGAAAATGTCCTAAATGTTAATCCAAAGACACAAATGAACTTTTGGGATCCACAAGATTCGTTAAAAACCCTAATTGCACAAGAATAAGTCTAGGGAGGACGAAAATGACCTAAATGTTAATCCAATGACACGAATGAACTTTTTGGATGCACAAGATTGGTTAAAAACCCTAATTGCAAAGGAATAACCCTATGGAGGACGAAAATGACCAAAATGTTCATCCAATGACATAAACACACCTATTGGATGTAGAAGATTGGTTAAAAACCCTAATTGGAAAAGAATAACCCTAGAGAGGACGAAAATGACCTAAATGTTAATCCAATGACACAAATGAACTTATTGGATGCTCAAGATTGGTTAAAAACCCTAATTGGACAAGAATAAGCCTACGGAGGACGAAAATTACTTAAATGTTAATCCAATGACACAAATGAACTTTTTGGATGCACAAGATTGGTTAAAAACCCTAATTGCACAAGAATAAGCCTAGGGAGGACGAAAATGACCTAAATATTAATCCAATGACACAAATGAACTTTTTCGATGCACAAGATTGGTTAAAACCCCTAATTGCCCAAGAATAAGCCTAGGGAGGACGAAAATGACCTAAATGTTAATCCAATGACACAAAGGAACTTATTGGATGCATAAGATTGGTTAAAAACCCTAATTGCACATAAATAACCCTAGAGAGGACGAAAATGACCTAAATGTTAATCCAATGACACAAATGAACTTATTGGATGCACAAGATTGGTTAAAAACCCTAATTGCACATAAATAAGGCTACAGAGGACGAAAATGACCTAAATGTGAATCCAATGACACAAATGAACTTTTTGGATGCACAAGATTGGTTAAAAACCCTAATTGCACAAGAATAAGCCTAGGGAGGACGAAAATGACCTAAATATTAATCCAATGACACAAATGAACTTTTTCGATGCACAAGATTGGTTAAAACCCCTAATTGCCCAAGAATAAGCCTAGGGAGGACGAAAATGACCTAAATGTTAATCCAATGACACAAATGAACTTATTGGATGCACAAGATTGGTTAAAAACCCTAATTGCACATAAATAACCCTAGAGAGGACGAAAATGACCTAAATGTTAATCCAATGACACAAATGAACTTGTTCGATGCACAAGATAGATTAAAAACCCTAATTGGACATAAATAACCCTAGAGAGGACGAAAATGACCTAAATGTCAATTCAAAGACACAAATGAACTTTTTGGATGCACAAGATTGGTTAAAAACCCTAATTGGACAAGAATAAGCCTAGGGAGGACGAAAATGACCTAAATGTTAATCCAATGACACAAATGAACTTATTGGATGCACAAGATTGGTTAAAAACCCTAATTGCACATAAATAAGGCTACAGAGGACGAAAATGACCTAAATGTGAATCCAATGACTCAAATGAACTTCTTGGATGCACAAGATTGGTTAAAAACCCTAATTTGACAAGAATAAGCCTAGGGAGGACGAAAATGACCTAAATGTTAATCCAATGACACAAACGAACTTATTGGATGCACAAGATTGGTTAAAAACCCTAATTGGACAAGAATAAGCCTAGGGAGGACGAAAATGACCTAAATGATCATCCAATGACACAAACACACCTATTGGATGCACAAGATTGGTTAAAAACCCTAATTGGACAAGAATAAGCCTAGGGAGGACGAAGATGACCTAAATGTTAATCCAATGACACAAATGAACTTATTGGATGCACAAGATTGGTTAAAAACCCTAATTGGACAAGAATAAGCCTAGGGAGGACGAAAATGACCTAAATGTTAATCCAATGACACAAATGAACTTATTGGATGCTCAAGATTGGTTAAAAACCCTAATTGGACAAGAATAAGCCTACGGAGGACGAAAATTACTTAAATGTTAATCCAATGACACAAATGAACTTTTTGGATGCACAAGATTGGTTAAAAACCCTAATTGCACAAGAATAAGCCTAGGGAGGACGAAAATGACCTAAATATTAATCCAATGACACAAATGAACTTATTGGATGCTCAAGATTGGTTAAAAACCCTAATTGGACAAGAATAAGCCTACGGAGGACGAAAATTACTTAAATGTTAATCCAATGACACAAATGAACTTTTTGGATGCACAAGATTGGTTAAAAACCCTAATTGCACAAGAATAAGCCTAGGGAGGACGAAAATGACCTAAATATTAATCCAATGACACAAATGAACTTATTGGATGCACAAGATTGGTTAAAAAGCCTAATTGCACATAAATAAGGCTACAGAGGACGAAAATGACCTACATGTGAATCCAATGACACAAAGGAACTTATTGGATGCACAAGATTGGTTAAAAACCCTAATTGCACATAAATAACCCTAGAGAGGACGAAAATGACCTAAATGTTAATCCAATGACACAAATGAACTTATTGGATGCACAAGATTGGTGAAAAACCCTAATTGCACATAAATAAGGCTACAGAGGACGAAAATGACCTAAATGTGAATCCAATGACACAAATGAACTTTTTGGATGCACAAGATTGGTTAAAACCCCTAATTGCACAAGAATAAGCCTAGGGAGGACGAAAATGACCTAAATATTAATCCAATGACACAAATGAACTTATTGGATGCACAAGATTGGTTAAAAAGCCTAATTGCACATAAATAAGGCTACAGAGGACGAAAATGACCTACATGTGAATCCAATGACACAAAGGAACTTATTGGATGCACAAGATTGGTTAAAAACCCTAATTGCACATAAATAACCCTAGAGAGGACGAAAATGACCTAAATGTTAATCCAATGACACAAATGAACTTATTGGATGCACAAGATTGGTAAAAAACCCTAATTGCACATAAATAAGGCTACAGAGGACGAAAATGACCTAAATGTGAATCCAATGACACAAATGAACTTTTTGGATGCACAAGATTGGTTAAAACCCCTAATTGCACAAGAATAAGCCTAGGGAGGACGAAAATGACCTAAATGTTAATCAAATGACACAAATGAACTTATTGGATGCACAAGATTGGTTAAAAACCAGAATTGGGCATAAATAACCATAGAGAGGACGAAAATGTCCTAAATGTTAATCCAAAGACACAAATGAACTTTTGGGATCCACAAGATTCGTTAAAAACCCTAATTCCACAAGAATAAGTCTAGGGAGGACGAAAATGACCTAAATGTTAATCCAATGACACGAATGAACTTTTTGGATGCACAAGATTGGTTAAAAACCCTAATTGCAAAGGAATAACCCTATGGAGGACGAAAATGACCTAAATGTTCATCCAATGACATAAACACACCTATTGGACGTAGAAGATTGGTTAAAAACCCTAATTGGACAAGAATAACCCTACAGAGGACGAAAATGACCTAAATGTTAATCCAATGACACAAATGAACTTATTGGATGCTCAAGATTGGTTAAAAACCCTAATTGGACAAGAATAAGCCTACGGAGGACGAAAATTACTTAAATGTTAATCCAATGACACAAATGAACTTATTGGATGCACAAGATTGGTTAAAAACCCTAATTGCACAAGAATAAGCCTAGGGAGGACGAAAATGACCTAAATATTAATCCAATGACACAAATGAACTTTTTCGATGCACAAGATTGGTTAAAACCCCTAATTGCCCAAGAATAAGCCTAGGGAGG
Organism: Cicer pinnatifidum; assembly: GCA_037974775.1. NCBI lineage: Eukaryota > Viridiplantae > Streptophyta > Magnoliopsida > Fabales > Fabaceae > Cicer > Cicer pinnatifidum. Next base: position 27,340,253 of record JBBPBR010000008.1, on the reverse strand, counting down.
ACGAAAATGACCTAAATGTTAATCCAATGACACAAAGGAACTTATTGGATGCACAAGATTGGTTAAAAACCCTAATTGCACATAAATAACCCTAGAGAGGACGAAAATGACCTAAATGTTAATCCAATGACACAAATAAACTTATTGGATGCACAAGATTGGTTAAAAACCCTAATTGCACCTAAATAAGGCTACAGAGGACGAAAATGACCTAAATGTGAATCAAATGACACAAATGAACTTTTTGGATGCACAAGATTGGTTAAAACCCCTAATTGCACAAGAATAAGCCTAGGGAGGACGAAAATGACCTAAATGTTAATCAAATGACACAAATGAACTTATTGGATGCACAAGATTGGTTAAAAACCAGAATTGGGCATAAATAACCATAGAGAGGACGAAAATGTCCTAAATGTTAATCCAAAGACACAAATGAACTTTTGGGATCCACAAGATTCGTTAAAAACCCTAATTGCACAAGAATAAGTCTAGGGAGGACGAAAATGACCTAAATGTTAATCCAATGACACGAATGAACATTTCGGATGCACAAGATTGGTTAAAAACCCTAATTGCAAAGTAATAACCCTATGGAGGACGAAAATGACCAAAATGTTCATCCAATGACATAAACACACCTATTGGATGTAGAAGATTGGTTAAAAACCCTAATTGGAAAAGAATTACCCTAGAGAGGACGAAAATGACCTAAATGTTAATCCAATGACACAAATGAACTTATTGGATGCTCAAGATTGGTTAAAAACCCTAATTGGACAAGAATAAGCCTACGGAGGACGAAAATTACTTAAATGTTAATCCAATGACACAAATAAACTTTTTGGATGCACAAGATTGGTTAAAAACCCTAATTGCACAAGAATAAGCATAGGGAGGACGAAAATGACCTAAATATTAATCCAATGACACAAATGAACTTTTTCGATGCACAAGATTGGTTAAAACCCCTAATTGCCCAAGAATAAGCCTAGGGAGGACGAAAATGACCTAAATGTTAATCCAATGACACAAAGGAACTTATTGGATGCACAAGATTGGTTAAAAACCCTAATTGCACATAAATAACCCTAGAGAGGACGAAAATGACCTAAATGTTAATCCAATGACACAAATGAACTTATTGGATGCACAAGATTGGTTAAAAACCCTAATTGCACATAAATAAGGCTACAGAGGACGAAAATAACCTAAATGTGAATCCAATGACACAAATGAACTTTTTGGATGCACAAGATTGGTTAAAACCCCTAATTGCACAAGAATAAGCCTAGGGAGGACGAAAATGACCTAAATGTTAATCAAATGACACAAATGAACTTATTGGATGCACAAGATTGGTTAAAAACCAGAATTGGGCATAAATAACCATAGAGAGGACGAAAATGTCCTAAATGTTAATCGAAAGACACAAATGAACTTTTGGGATCCACAAGATTCGTTAAAAACCATAATTGCACAAGAATAAGTCTAGGGAGCACGAAAATGACCTAAATGTTAATCCAATGACACGAATGAACTTTTTGGATGCACAAGATTGGTTAAAAACCCTAATTGCAAAGGAATAACCCTATGGAGGACGAAAATGACCAAAATGTTCATCCAATGACATAAACACACCTATTGGATGTAGAAGATTGGTTAAAAACCCTAATTTGAAAAGAATAACCCTAGAGAGGACGAAAATGACCTAAATGTTAATTCAATGACACAAATGAACTTATTGGATGCTCAAGATTGGTTAAAAACCCTAATTGGACAAGAATAAGCCTACGGAGGACGAAAATTACTTAAATGTTAATCCAATGACACAAATGAACTTTTTGGATGCACAAGATTGGTTAAAAACGCTAATTGCACAAGAATAAGCCTAGGGAGGACGAAAATGACCTTAATATTAATCCAATGACACAAATGAACTTATTGGATGCACAAGATTGGTTAAAAACCCTAATTGCACATAAATAACCCTAGAGAGGACGAAAATGACCTAAATGTTACTCCAATGACACAAATGAACTTATTGGATGCACAAGATTGGTTAAAAAGCCTAATTGCACATAAATAAGGCTACGGAGGACGAAAATGACCTAAATGTGAATCCAATGACACAAACGAACTTTTTGGATGCACAAGATTTGTTAAAAACCCTAATTGCACAAGAATAAGCCTAGGGAGGACGAAAATGACCTAAATATTAATCCAATGACACAAATGAACTTATTGGATGCACAAGATTGGTTAAAAACCCTAATTGCACATAAATAACCCTAGAGAGGACGAAAATGACCTAAATGTTACTCCAATGACACAAATGAACTTATTGGATGCACAAGATTGGTTAAAAACCCTAATTGCACATAAATAAGGCTACGGAGGACGAATATGACCTAAATGTGAATCCAATGACACAAATGAACTTTTTGGATGCACAAGATTGGTTAAAAACCCTAATTGCACAAGAATAAGCATAGGGAGGACGAAAATGACCTAAATATTAATCCAATGACACAAATGAACTTATTGGATGCACAAGATTGGTTAAAATGCCTAATTGCACATAAATAAGGCTACGGAGGACGAAACTGACCTAAATGTGAATCCAATGACACAAATGAACTTTTTGGATGCACAAGATTGGTTAAAAACCCTAATTGCACAAGAATAAGCCTAGGGAGGACAAAAATGACCAAAATATTAATCCAATGACACAAATGAACTTTTTCGATGCACAAGATTGGTTAAAACCCCTAATTGCCTAAGAATAAGCCTAGGGAGGACGAAAATGACCTAAATGTTAATCCAATGACACAAAGGAACTTATTGGATGCACAAGATTGGTTAAAAACCCTAATTGCACATATATAACCCTAGAGAGGACGAAAATGACCTAAATGTTAATCCAATGACACAAATGAACTTAATTGGATGCAAAAGATTGGTTAAAAACCCTAGTTGCACATAAATAACCCTAGAGAGGACGAAAATGACCTAAATGTTACTCCAATGACACAAATGAACTTATTGGATGCACAAGATTGGTTAAAAACCCTAATTGCACATAAATAAGGCTACGGAGGACGAATATGACCTAAATGTGAATCCAATGACACAAATGAACTCTTTGGATGCACAAGATTGGTTAAAAACCCTAATTGCACAAGAATAAGCCTAGGGAGGACGAAAATGACCTAAATGTTAATCCAATGACACAAATGAACTTATTGGATGCACAAGATTGGTTAAAAACCCTAATTGGACAAGAATAAGCCTAGGGAGGACGAAAATGACCTAAATGTTAAACCAATGACACAAAGGAACTTATTGGATGCACAAGATTGGTTAAAAACCCTAATTGGACAAGAATAAGCCTAGGGAGGACGAAAATGACCTAAATGTTCATCCAATGACACAAACACACCTATTGGATGCACAAGATTGGTTAAAAAACCTAACTGGACAAGAATAAGCCTAGGGAGGACGAAAATGACTTAAATCTTAATCCAATGACACAAATGAACTTATTGGATGTACAAGATTGCTTAAAACCCTAATTGGATAAGAATAAGCCTTGGGAGGACGAAAATGACCTAAATGTTCATCAAATGACACAAACACACCTATTTGATGCACAAGATTGGCTTAAAACCCTAATTGGACAAGAATAAGACTAGGGAGGACGAAAATGACCTAAATGTTCATCCACTGAAACAAACACACCTATTGGATGCACAAGATTGGTTAAAAACCCTAATTGGACAAGAATAAGCCTAGGGAGAACGAAAATGACCTAAATGTTCATCCAATGACACAAACACACCTATTGGATGCACAAGATTGGTTAAAAACCCTAATTGGACAAGAATATGCCTAGGGAGGACGAAAATGACCTAAATGTTAATCCAATGACACAAATGAACTTATTGGATGCACAAGATAGGTTAAAAACCCTAATTGGACAAGAAAAAGCCTAGGGAGGACGAAAATGACCTAATTGAGCATCCAATGACACAAACACACCTATTGGATGCACAAGATTGGTTAAAAACCCTAATTGGACAAGAATATGCCTAGGGAGGACGAAAATGACCTAATTGATCATCCAATGACACAAACACACCTATTGGATGCACAAGATTGATTAAAAACCCTAATTGGTCAAGAATAAGCCTAGGGAGGACGAAAATGACCTAATTGATCATCCAATGACACAAACACACCTATTGAATGCACAAGATTGGTTAAAAACCCTAATTGGACAAGAATATGCCTAGGGAGGACGAAAATGACCTAAATATTAATTCAATGACACAAACAAACTTATTGGATGCACAAGATTGGTTTAAAACCCTAATTGGATAAGAATAAGCCTACGGAGGACGAAAATGACCTAATTGATCATCCAATGACACAAACACACCTATTTGATGCACAAGATTGGTTAAAAACCCTAATTGGACAAGAATATGCCTAGGGAGGACGAAAATGACCTAATTGATCATCCAATGACACAACACACCTATTGGATGCACAAGATTGGTTAAAAACCCTAATTGGACAGGAATATGCCTAGGGAGGACGAAAATGACCTAATTGATCATCCAATGACACAAACACACCTATTGGATGCACAAGATTGGTTAAAAACCCTAATTGGACAAGAATATGCCTAGGGAGGACGAAAATGACCTAAATATTAATTCAATGACACAAACAAACTTATTGGATGCACAAGATTGGTTAAAAACCCTAATTGGACAAGAATAAGCCTAGGGAGGACGAAAATGACCTAATTGATCATCCAATGACACAAACACACCTATTGGATGCAAAAGATTGGTTAAAAACCCTAATTGGACAAGATGATGCATAGGGAGGACGAAAATGACCTAAATATTAATTCAATGACACAAACAAACTTATTGGATGCACAAGATTGGTTAAAAACCCTAATTGGACAAGAATAAGCCTAGGGAGGACGAAAATGACCTAATTGATCATCCAATGACACAAACACACCTATTGGATGCACAAGATTGGTTAAAAACCCTAATTGGAAAAGAATATGCCTAGAGAGGACGAAAATGACCTAATTGATCATCCGTTGCCACAAACACACCTATTGGATGCACAAGATTGGTTAAAAACCCTAATTGGACAAGAATATGCCTAGGGAGGACGAAAATGACCTAATTGATCATCCAATGACACAAACACACCTATTGGATGCACAAGATTGGTTAAAAATCCTACTTGGACAAGAATATGCCTAGGGAGGACGAATATGACCTAAATGTTAATTCAATGACAAAAACGAACTTATTGGATGCACAACATTGGTTAAAAATCCAAATTGGACAAGAATAAGCCTAGGGAGGACGAAAATGGCCTAATTGATCATCCAATGACACAAACACACCTATTGGATGCACAAGATTGGTTAAAAACCCTAATTGGACAAGAATATGCCTAGGGAGGACGAAAATGACCTAAATATTAATTCAATGACACAAACAAACTTATTGGAAGCACAAGATTGGTTAAAAACCCTAATTGGACAAGAATAAGCCTAGGGAGGACGAAAATGACCTAATTGATCATCCAATGACACAAACACACCTATTGGATGCACAAGATTGGTTAAAAACCCTAATTGGACAAGAATAAGCCTAGGGAGGACGAAAATGACTTAATTGATCATCCAATGACACAAACACACCTATTGGATGCACAAGATTAGTTAAAAACCCTAATTGGACAAGAATAAGCCTAGGGAGGACGAAAATGACTTAATTGATCATCCAATGACACAAACACACCTATTGGATGCACAAGATTAGTTAAAAACCCTAATTGGACAAGAATATGCCTAGGGCGGACGAAAATGACCTAATTGATCATCCAATGACACAAACACACCTATTGGATGCACAAGATTGGTTAAAAACCCTAATTGGACAAGAATAAGCCTAGGGAGGACGAAAATGACCTAAATGTTAATCCAATGACACAAATGAACTTTTTGGATGCACAAGATTGGTTAAAAACCCTAATTGCACAAGAATAAGCCTAGGGAGGACGAAAATGACCTAAATATTAATCCAATGACACAAATGAACTTTTTCGATGCACAAGATTGGTTAAAACCCCTAATTGCCCAAGAATAAGCCTAGGGAGGACGAAAATGACCTAAATGTTAATCCAATGACACAAAGGAACTTATTGGATGCACAAGATTGGTTAAAAACCCTAATTGCACATAAATAACCCTAGAGAGGACGAAAATGACCTAAATGTTAATCCAATGACACAAATGAACTTATTGGATGCAAAAGATTGGTTAAAAACCCTAATTGCACATAAATAACCCTAGAGAGGACGAAAATGACCTAAATGTTACTCCAATGACACAAATGAACTTATTGGATGCACAAGATTGGTTAAAAACCCTAATTGCACATAAATAAGGCTACGGAGGACGAAAATGACCTAAATGTGAATCCAATGACACAAATGAACTTTTTGGATGCACAAGATTGGTTAAAAACCCTAATTGCACAAGAATAAGCCTAGGGAGGACGAAAATGACCTAAATGTTCATCCAATGACACAAATGAACTTATTGGATGCACAACATTGGTTAAAAACCCAAATTGGACAAGAATAAGCATAGGGAGGACGAGAATGACTTAAATGTTAATCCAATGACACAAATGAACTTAATGGATGCACAAGATTGGTTAAAAACCCTAATTGCACATAAATAACCCTAGAGAGGATGAAAATGACCTAAATGTAAATCCAATGACACAAAGGAACTTATTGGATGCACAAGATTGGTTAAAACCCTAATTGCACATAAATAAGGCTACGGAGGACGAAAATGACCTAAATGTTCATCCAATGACACAAATGAACTTTTTGGTTGCAGAAGATTGGTTAAAAACCATAATTGGACAAGAATAAGCCTAGGGAGGACGAAAATGACCTAAATGTTAATCCGATGACACAAATGAACTTATTGGATGGACAAGATTGGTTAAAAACCCTAATTGCACATAAATAACCCTAGAGAGGACGAAAATGACTTAAATGTTCATCCAATGACACAAATGAACTTATTGGATGCACAAGATTGGTTAAAACCCTAATTGCACAAGAATAAGGCTAGGGAGGACGAAAATGACCTAAATGTTAATCCAATGACACAAATGAACTTATTGGATGCACAACATTGGTTGAAAACCATAATTGGACAAGAATAACCCTAGAGAGGACGAAAATGACTTAAATGTTAATCCAATGACACAAATGAACTTATTGGATGCACAAGATTGGTTAAAAACCCTAATTGCACATAAATAACCCTAGAGTGGACGAAAATGACTTAAATGTTCATCTAATGACACAAATGAACTTATTGGATGCACAAGATTGGTTAAAAACCCTAATTGCACATAAATAAGGCTACAGAGGACGAAAATGACTTAAATGTTAATCCAATGACACAAATGAACTTTTTGGATGCACAAATGAACTTTTTGGATGGACAAGAATATGCTTTGGGAGGACAAAAATGATCTAATTGTGAATCCAATGACACAAATGAACTTATTGGATGCACAAGATTGGTTAAAAACCCTAATTGCACATAAATAACCCTAGAGAGGACGAAAATGACCTAAATGTTAATCCAATGACACAAATGAACTTATTGGATGCACAAGATTGGTTAAAAACCCTAATTGCACATAAATAAGCCTAGGGAGGACGAAAATGACCTAAATGTTAATCCAATGACACAAATGAACTTTTTGGATGCACAAGATTGTTTAAAAACCCTAATTGCACAAGAATAAGCCTAGGGAGGACGAAAATGACCTAAATGTTCATCCAATGACACAAATAAACTTTTTGGATGCACAAGATTGGTTAAAAACCCTAATTGCACAAGAATAAGCCTAGGGAGGACGAAAATGACCTAAATGTTCATCCAATGACACAAATGAACTTATTGGATGCACAAGATTGGTTAAAAACCCTAATTGCACATAAATAACCCTAGAGAGGACGAAAATGACCTAAATGTTACTCCAATGACACAAATGAACTTATTGGATGCACAAGATTGGTTAAAAACCCTAATTGCACATAAATAAGGCTACGGAGGACGAATATGACCTAAATCTGAATCCAATAACACAAATGAACTCTTTGGATGCACAAGATTAATTAAAAACCCTAATTGCACAAGAATAAGCCTAGGGAGGACGAAAATGACCTAAATATTAATCCAATGACACAAATGAACTTATTGGATGCACAAGATTGCTTAAAAACCCTAATTGCACATAAATAACCCTGGAGAGGACGAAAATGACCTAAATGTTAATCCAATGACACAAATGAACTTATTGGATGCACAAGATTGGTTAAAAACCCTAATTGCACATAAATAAGGCTACGGAGGACGAAAATGACCTAAATGTGAATCCGATGACACAAATGAACTTTTTGGATGCACAAGATTGGTTAAAACCCCTAATTGCACAAGAATAAGCCTAGGGAGGACGAAAATGACCTAAATGTTAATCAAATGACACAAATGAACTTATTGGATGCACAAGATTGGTTAAAAACCAGAATTGGGCATAAATAACCATAGAGAGGACGAAAATGTCCTAAATGTTAATCCAAAGACACAAATGAACTTTTGGGATCCACAAGATTCGTTAAAAACCCTAATTGCACAAGAATAAGTCTAGGGAGGACGAAAATGACCTAAATGTTAATCCAATGACACGAATGAACTTTTTGGATGCACAAGATTGGTTAATAACCCTAATTGCAAAGGAATAACCCTATGGAGGACGAAAATGACCTAAATGTTCATCCAATGACATAAACACACCTATTGGACGTAGAAGATTGGTTAAAAACCCTAATTGGACAAGAATAACCCTACAGAGGACGAAAATGACCTAAATGTTAATCCAATGACACAAATGAACTTATTGGATGCTCAAGATTGGTTAAAAACCCTAATTGGACAAGAATAAGCCTACGGAGGACGAAAATTACTTAAATGTTAATCCAATGACACAAATGAACTTTTTGGATGCACAAGATTGGTTAAAAACCCTAATTGCACAAGAATAAGCCTAGGGAGGACGAAAATGACCTAAATATTAATCCAATGACACAAATGAACTTATTGGATGCACAAGATTGGTTAAAAACCCTAATTGCACATAAATAAGGCTACGGAGGACGAATATGACCTAAATGTGAATCCAATGACACAAATGAACTCTTTGGATGCACAAGATTGGTTAAAAACCCTAATTGCACAAGAATAAGCCTAGGGAGGACGAAAATGACCTAAATATTAATCCAATGACACAAATGAACTTATTGGATGCACAAGATTGGTTAAAAACCCTAATTGCACATAAATAACCCTAGAGAGGACGAAAATGACCTAAATGTTAATCCAATGACACAAATGAACTTATTGGATGCACAAGATTGGTTAAAAACCCTAATTGCACATAAATAAGGCTACAGAGGACGAAAATGACTTAAATGTTAATCCAATGACACAAATGAACTTTTTGGATGCACAAATGAACTTTTTGGATGGACAAGAATACGCTTTGGGAGGACACAAATGATCTAATTGTGAATCCAATGACACAAATGAACTTATTGGATGCACAAGATTGGTTAAAAACCCTAATTGCACATAAATAAGGATACGGAGGACGAAAATGACCTAAATGTTCATCCAATGACACAGATGAACTTTTTTGGTTGTAGAAGATTGGTTAAAAACCTTAATTGTACAAGAATAAGCCTAGGGAGGACGAAAATGACTTAAATGTTAATCCAACGACACAAATGAACTTATTGGATGCACAAGATTTGTTAAAAACCCTTACTGCACAAGAATAACCCTAAAGAGGACGAAAATGACCTAAATGTTAATCCAATGACACAAATGAACTTATTTGATGCACAAGATTGGTTAAAAACTCTAATTGCACAAGAATAAGCCTAGGGAGGACGAAAATGACCTAAATGTTCATCCAATGACATAAACACACCTATTGGATGCACAACTTTGGTTAAAAACCCTAATTGCACATAAATAACCCTAGAGAAGACGAAAATGACCTAAATGTTCATCCAAAGACACAAATGAACTTATTGGATGCACAAGATTCGTTAAAAACCCTAATTGCACAAGAATAAGCCTAGGGAGGACGAAAATGACCTAAATATTAATCCAATGACACAAATGAACTTATTGGATGCACAAGATTGGTTAAAAACCCTAATTGCAAAGGAATAAGCCTATGGAGGACGAAAATGACCTAAATGTTCATCCAATGACACAAATGAACTTATTGGATGCACAAGATTGGTTAAGAACCCTAATTGCACATAAATAAGGCTACGGAGGACGAAAATGACCTAAATGTGAATCCAATGACACAAATGAACTTTTTGGATGCACAAGATTGGTTAAAAACCCTAATTGCACAAGAATAAGCATAGGGAGGACGAAAATGACCTAAATGTTCATCCAATGACACAAATGAACTTATTGGATGCACAACATTGGTTAAAAACCCAAATTGGACAAGAATAAGCATAGGGAGGACGAGAATGACTTAAATGTTAATCCAATGACACAAATGAACTTAATGGATGCACAAGATTGGTTAAAAACCCTAATTGCACATAAATAACCCTAGAGAGGATGAAAATGACCTAAATGTAAATCCAATGACACAAAGGAACTTATTGGATGCACAAGATTGGTTAAAACCCTAATTGCACATAAATAAGGCTACGGAGGACGAAAATGACCTAAATGTTCATCCAATGACACAAATGAACTTTTTGGTTGCAGAAGATTGGTTAAAAACCATAATTGGACAAGAATAAGCCTAGGGAGGACGAAAATGACCTAAATGTTAATCCGATGACACAAATGAACTTATTGGATGGACAAGATTGGTTAAAAACCCTAATTTCACATAAATAACCCTAGAGAGGACGAAAATGACTTAAATGTTCATCCAATGACACAAATGAACTTATTGGATGCACAAGATTGGTTAAAACCCTAATTGCACAAGAATAAGGCTAGGGAGGACGAAAATGACCTAAATGTTAATCCAATGACACAAATGAACTTATTGGATGCACAACATTGGTTAAAAACCATAATTGGACAAGAATAACCCTAGAGAGGACGAAAATGACCTAAATGTTAATCCAATGACACAAATGAACTTATTGGATGCACAAGATTGGTTAAAAACCCTAATTGCACATAAATAAGGCTACGAAGTACAAAAATGACCTAAATGTTCATCCAATGACACAAATGAACTTTTTGGTTGCAGAAGATTGGTTAAAAACCCTAATTGGACAAGAATAAGCCCAGGCAGGACGAAATTGACCTAAATGTTCATCAACGACACAAATGAACTTATTGGATGCAGAAGATTGGTTAAAAACCCTAATTGGATAAGAATGAGTCTAGGGAGGACGAAAATGATCTAAATGTTAATCCAATGACACAAATGAACTTATTGGATGCACAAGATTGGTTGAAAACCCTAATTGCACATAAATAACCCTAGAGAGGACGAAAATGACCTAAATGTTAATCCAAAGACACAAATGAACTTTTTGGATGCACAAGATTGGTTAAAAACCCTAATTGCACAAGAATAAACCTAGGGAGGACGTAAATGACTTAAATGTTAAACCAATGACACAAAGGAACTTATTGGATGCACAAGATTGGTTAAAAACCCTAATTGGACAAGAATACGCTTTGGGAGGACAAAAATGATCTAATTGTGAATCCAATGACACAAATGAACTTATTGGATGCACAAGATTGGTTAAAAACCCTAATTGCACATAAATAAGGCTACGGAGGACGAAAAAGACCTAAATGTTCATCCAATGACACAAATGAACTTTTTTGGTTGCAGAAGATTGGTTAAAAACCTTAATTGGACAAGAATAAGCCTAGGGAGGACGAAAATGACTTAAATGTGAATCCGATGACACAAATGAACTTTTTGGATGCTCAAGATTGGTTAAAAACCCTAATTGGACAAGAATAAGCCTACGGAGGATGAAAATTACTTAAATGTTAATCTAATGACACAAATGAACTTATTGGATGCTCAAGATTGGTTAAAAAGCCTAATTGCACAAGAATAAGCCTAGGGAGGACGAAAATGACCTAAATATTAATCCAATGACACAAATGAACTTGTTGGATGCACAAGATTGGTTAAAAACCCTAATTGCACATAAATAACCCTAGAGAGGGCGAAAATGACCTAAATGTTAATCCAATGACACAAATGAACTTATTGGATGCACAAGATTGGTTAAAAACCCTAATTGCACATAAATAAGGCTACGAAGGACGAAAATGACCTAAATATGAATCCAATGACACAAATGAACTTTTTGGATGCACAAGATTGGTTAAAACCCTTAATTGCCCAAGAATAAGCCTAGGGAGGACGAAAATGACCTAAATGTTAATCAAATGACACAAATGAACTTATTGGATGCACAAGATTGGTTAAAAACCAGAATTGGGCATAAATAACCATAGAGAGGACGAAAATGTCCTAATTGTTAATCCAAAGACACAAATAAACTTTTGGGATCCACAAGATTCGTTAAAAACCCTAATTGCACAAGAATAAGTCTATGGAGGACGAAAATGACCTAAATGTTAATCCAATGACACGAATGAACTTTTTGGATGCACAAGATTGGTTAAAAACCCTAATTGCAAAGGAATAACCCTATGGAGGACGAAAATGACCTAAATGTTCATCCAATGTCATAAACACACCTATTGGATGTAGAAGATTGGTTAAAAACCCTAATTGGACAAGAATAACCCTAGAGAGGACGAAAATGACCTAAATGTTAATCAAATGACACAAATGAACTTATTGGATGCACAAGATTGGTTAAAAACCAGAATTGGGCATAAATAAACATAGAGAGGACGAAAATGTCCTAAATGTTAATCCAAAGACACAAATGAACTTTTGGGATCCACAAGATTCGTTAAAAACCCTAATTGCACAAGAATAAGTCTAGGGAGGACGAAAATGACCTAAATGTTAATCCAATGACACGAATGAACTTTTTGGATGCACAAGATTAGTTAAAAACCCTAATTGCAAAGGAATAACCCTATGGAGGACGAAAATGACCTAAATGTTCATCCAATGACATAAACACACCTATTGGATGTAGAAGATTGGTTAAAAACCCTAATTGGACAAGAATAACCCTAGAGAGGACGAAAATGACCTAAATGTTAATCCAATTACACAAATGAACTTATTGGATGCTCAAGATTGGTTAAAAACCCTAATTGGACAAGAATAAGCCTACGAAGGACGAAAATTACTTAAATGTTAATCCAATGACACAAATGAACTTTTTGGATGCACAAGATTGGTTAAAAACCCTAATTGCACAAGAATAAGCCTAGGGAGGACGAAAATGACCTAAATATTAATCCAATGACACAAATGAACTTATTGGATGCACAAGATTGGTTAAAAAGCCTAATTGCACATAAATAAGGCTACAGAGGACGAAAATGACCTACATGTGAATCCAATGACACAAAGGAACTTATTGGATGCACAAGATTGGTTAAAAACCCTAATTGCACATAAATAACCCTAGAGAGGACGAAAATGACCTAAATGTTAATCCAATGACACAAATGAACTTATTGGATGCACAAGATTGGTAAAAAACCCTAATTGCTCATAAATAAGGCTACAGAGGACGAAAATGACCTAAATGTGAATCCAATGACACAAATGAACTTTTTGGATGCACAAGATGTGTTAAAACCCCTAATTGCACAAGAATAAGCCTAGGGAGGACGAAAATGACCTAAATGTTAATCAAATGACACAAATGAACTTATTGGATGCACAAGATTGGTTAAAAACCAGAATTGGGCATAAATAACCATAGAGAGGACGAAAATGTCCTAATTGTTAATCCAAAGACACAAATAAACTTTTGGGATCCACAAGATTCGTTAAAAACACTAATTGCACAAGAATAAGTCTAGGGAGGACGAAAATGACCTAAATGTTAATCCAATGACACGAATGAACTTTTTGGATGCACAAGATTGGTTAAAAACCCTAATTGCAAAGGAATAACCCTATGGAGGACGAAAATGACCTAAATGTTCATCCAATGTCATAAACACACCTATTGGATGTAGAAGATTGGTTAAAAACCCTAATTGGACAAGAATAACCCTAGAGAGGACGAAAATGACCTAAATGTTAATCAAATGACACAAATGAACTTATTGGATGCACAAGATTGGTTAAAAACCAGAATTGGGCATAAATAAACATAGAGAGGACGAAAATGTCCTAAATGTTAATCCAAAGACACAAATGAACTTTTGGGATCCACAAGATTCGTTAAAAACCCTAATTGCACAAGAATAAGTCTAGGGAGGACGAAAATGACCTAAATGTTAATCCAATGACACGAATGAACTTTTTGGATGCACAAGATTGGTTAAAAACCCTAATTGCAAAGGAATAACCCTATGGAGGACAAAAATGACCTAAATGTTCATCCAATGACATAAACACACCTATTGGATGTAGAAGATTGGTTAAAAACCCTAATTGGACAAGAATAACCCTAGAGAGGACGAAAATGACCTAAATGTTAATCCAATGACACAAATGAACTTATTGGATGCTCAAGATTGGTTAAAAACCCTAATTGGACAAGAATAAGCCTACGAAGGACGAAAATTACTTAAATGTTAATCCAATGACACAAATGAACTTTTTGGATGCACAAGATTGGTTAAAAACCCTAATTGCACAAGAATAAGCCTAGGGAGGACGAAAATGACCTAAATATTAATCCAATGACACAAATGAACTTATTGGATGCACAAGATTGGTTAAAAAGCCTAATTGCACATAAATAAGGCTACAGAGGACGAAAATGACCTACATGTGAATCCAATGACACAAAGGAACTTATTGGATGCACAAGATTGGTTAAAAACCCTAATTGCACATAAATAACCCTAGAGAGGACGAAAATGACCTAAATGTTAATCCAATGACACAAATGAACTTATTGGATGCACAAGATTGGTAAAAAACCCTAATTGCTCATAAATAAGGCTACAGAGGACGAAAATGACCTAAATGTAAATCCAATGACACAAATGAACTTTTTGGATGCACAAGATTGGTTAAAACCCCTAATTGCACAAGAATAAGCCTAGGGAGGACGAAAATGACCTAAATGTTAATCAAATGACACAAATGAACTTATTGGATGCACAAGATTGGTTAAAAACCAGAATTGGGCATAAATAACCATAGAGAGGACGAAAATGTCCTAATTGTTAATCCAAAGACACAAATAAACTTTTGGAATCCACAAGATTGGTTAAAAACCCTAATTGCACAAGAATAAGCCCAGGGAGGACGAAAATGACCTAAATGTTAATCCAATGACACGAATGAACTTTTTGGATGCACAAGATTGGTTAAAAACCCTAATTGCAAAGGAATAACCCTATGGAGGACGAAAATGACCTAAATGTTCATCCAATGTCATAAACACACCTATTGGATGTA